>OY754330.1:101167885-101612665 GCA_963573305.1 Pyrrhosoma nymphula | reverse complement strand
GTCTCATTCATAAAAAAATAAGAACTAGCTGCGCGCGATTACCATGCACCATTTTTCATCATTTCTCGCAATAAAAACAGGATTCACTTTCGTGCGACAAGACTCCATCCATATTCTTTTCTTTAATTTATGATACGTGCCAACCTGGAGTCGAATCACGGTTCCTTCTTTGTAGTGGTCAGCATTGTCGTTATCCTTATTCAAAACGCAAACCGCTCAAGAAGGAAAATGCTCGCAGTTACTGTGCTACACTCTAATGCACCCTATCGATTAAAACTGGTGATTAAGAGCAGCTGGCAAAATTTTAAGTGTTACGATCACTTTTTCGCTCTCAAGAGCGCAATTGAAAAATAACGATAACCAGTGCGCACGCGTTTTTGGAGAACCGTGATCGCGCCCCTGATCCCTCTTGCAAAAATAAGACGATCAAAACCCGCACCGAATCCGAAAGGGGAGACAGAAGAAGCCAAAAAAACCTGCGAAGATTCAGGTGGGCATGGCGAATCCGGGGATGCAGTAACTCGATACATTTAGAGAACTGCTAAGGGCCGACCCAAAAGATGATGAAGGTCTCGTGCCCCGGATTTTCGTGCGCGAAATCGAACGCGTTATGACAGCAAGTGGAGAAGCACGGGGGGAGGAGATGGGGGAGGGTTCTCGATTATAGGGGACGGGGTAAAAAGGGGGTGTAAAAGACAGAATAGGAAGGGGAGGGTGTGGGCACAGGACTCCACCCCACCCATCCTCGAAGAAGAAGAAGAAGTCAGGGGGGCGTGATGCTTTAATAACGGTCTTGCGGTGGGCCTCAAAGGAAAAAGAAAAGGACGAGAGGACGACACGTCGGTCGGACGAGAGGTGGGAGGAGGATTAGAGGAGGAAGTAGGAAGAGGAAATCGAGATGAGAGGGCAGGAGGTGGCAGGGGTGGTGTACAAGAAGGGGAAGATGTCGCCTCGCCATAGACGGGGTGGAGGTAAGGAGAGGGGGACGGGTGTTGAGGAGGCGGGCGTGGTCAAGACGAAGGGTTTGTTTCGGTCGGAGAAGATGGGGACAGTAGTTTTTGAACCCCGGGAGAGTGGATCGGAGTTCGGACGACCTTTTTTAGGAGGTTGCGTTTCCGTTTGTTTTTTTCCGACTCATCGTGTTCCCCAGTCGTGACGTAGTAAACGTGTCAACACGTGTGCGCGCGTCCACAAATTCGGAAGCGAAATACGCCACAGGTAATCGGTACTGTTAGATGAACCGTGCCGAATCAGTAAAGGACGATATTATTAACACGAATGCTTTTCGATTAATTTTTCACCTTAAGTATTTGTCTCAATCATCCCTTTTCAGCTGAAAGCCGTCGTGGCAAGGAAGGCATATTCGGCGACACCATAGCGACCATTTGCCATTTCTATCAACTAGGTATGTAGTACGTTACAATAAAGGCCGTTTACACGAGGCACTTTATTGCAAAATCTGATGTATGTATGGATGTGCATACGAGGAAAAAGATATTCTTAAGACAACAGCCACCAGGATTTACGCAAGTGTGTCAATTCGGGCTTCTTAATGCAATTCGAGAAGTGATACAAAACATTATGCAAACAAAGAATCAGTAATGTCAGCTTTTTCTACGAAATTCCACGGTTTTAATTGAATTTATGTGTCACAGCTAGCTGAAAATCAGGAAGAAAATGGTTGATCAATTCTACATGCAAAGTATGTTATGCATTGGGCGAACAGACACCTTAAAATAAAACCAATTCTAGACTCACTGAGGAACACACGCTGGTGTCGATTATGGTGGCTTGAACTGCTAAGATAGACTATCATAATAATGCATAAAATACTCATTTTATATGCGTAATTATCCTTTCTGGGCAAAACTAGACATATTATGGCCCAGACAGACGTCCAGGAGAAACGACCATCACTATGATAGCTTATGCACGTCGCATTGGGTGTCACAATATGAAGCCGATTTTGAAACTCCAGCCTATTGCCCGGACTAAACCGTTTTAAAAATCTGGTACACATTTCGATGAATGCCCAACCCAACTCCTCACAAAGGCGCGACCACACATGTGTTCCCCAAGAATTTACTATTATATCCTTTTACCCCCTTGCTTTTTTTGTATCTCCCTCAGCCCAACCCTTCCATTCAACATACCTCTTCAGTGTTACACCCTCCCTTCCCTTAAACCCTCGACTTGACCGCCGCTCATTCTGCCTCGAACTACACCTTCCGCAAACACGAGCCGAGCTACGACTCCCTATTCGGTAAAACACTCGATATGCAAATGAGGTCCCCTGTCCCTGTGTGGGTTATACCTCTCCCCACCTACCTCCCTACCTACTTGTGCTCTAACCGTTCCTCCCTCCACCTCTCCTCACTATACCTTCCACTCCCCCAAGAGGGCACAAGGCATAACGCTACCTGTGTCCTCTTCAAATTTTTCTGACGCTCTCCTTCTTAATGGAGTTTAATGGATTTCATTTTTTAGCATACCGTGATCTAACCGTAAACTAATGTTTCAGTGCTACACGGAGGATATTATTTTGACCCCGCGCTACATCTCTGGAAATGATAGAAGCGACAGAAAGGAGAGATACACTGCCGAAATGATAGGAGCAAAAATTCCTTCTTTTCACGCGTCATTAGTAGATAATTATAAAAACACCGTGACACTAACATAAGGCACATCATTAACATACAATTCACCTCTGTTCTCTCCTTTTCCCTATTCCCTCCCTTCCACGGCTGGTGTCCTCACACCCCCTCCCATATACCTCTGCGGCGGTTCGATGGGTAGTGTGCAGATGTATTACTTTTAAGGCATCAACCGCAAGTCCGCATGAGCGCAAATAATTCACAGGTGAAAAAAATCATCAACCTTCACCGGGGCTCGAACCGAATCCCTTGAAATTGCGCCCATCTATCATCGCATTTCATCTATTCATCGAGGGCATCCAGGTACGAGTCCGGTCAAGGCGGATGATTTTTTCTTCAGTGGAATTTTCGCACATAATGTATGTTCATTTTTTAAATCTTAAAGCATTGATGCCTTAAGGCTCTCGGTACTCTCCCGCTTTGTTATCTTTCAGTTACCGCGTTAAGGAATAGTTAAGGAAGGCTAAGACTGAGAGATTTTTTTCTCTCGGCAGGGTTAGAATATCCTTGGCCGAAACTTGGCACACCAACGCTATAGCAGGAGAGAATTTAATTCCAAAGATATACCGCTACTTCCCTGTCTAATTCGCGAAATCGGTTGGAATCGCAGAACAAAACCTCACATTCTACAGGGTAGACAGTTATCCCCTCCGAGGACACAGGTATTGCTATTTTGGGTTCCAAATTCTTGCCATGTGGGCTTTCTCTGAATATCCCACCACAAATTCTTCCTCTCTCAAATTTCAACAGACTTTCTCGGGAGCAGAAAGGGAGGGAGAGATCACATTAGCGGCAACATTATTTAAAATAATAATAATGGCGTCTTTATTCAGTGCAAAGCAAGGACAAGGCAGATATTTCTTAATTTTTATGTAACATATACTACTTGCACACCCAATCCTTAAATTGAGTTATCGCCACCCAGGCGGGACTCGAACCCTCGGTCTTAAGGTTAGCAAGGGATCAGGAAAGAGTTACTTCGCCCCATAAATCCTGGCATTTGTAAAGAAACGCAGCAGACGGAAAGGATGGAATTAATGAGGCGAAATTTGAGCAAGAGCATTGCGACGATATTAATATAGTTGAAAACATAGAACATGGAGGGTAGCTTTATGTGGCTCAGAATACTGGACGTGAGGATGAACGTAGATTGGAAGCGTTTGAGATATGGGCGTGGAGAAGGGTGGAGAGTGATAGCCAGGTGGAGAAGGAAACAAATAATTACGAAAACGAAACAGCACTTTTCCACGAAAACATTATATGAACGCTGCGCGTCTCGGCTCACTTAGTCCTCATTAGGTGACTATAAGATAAGAAAGAGCTGGATATTGTTGGGATGATGGGAAGCTATTGAGGTAAGATCTGACTTACTGTGAGAGGCATTCAAATGCTGAGGGGAATGGTTGGGAGGGGAATTGGGAATGCTTGGTAGAGGGTGAAGAATTATAGAATTTTAGACGGCATGAGGAGAGGTAACATACAGCGGTACCTCGACTTATTAAACCTCCCAACATACAAAAGTTTCAAGATGCTAACATTTTTTAATATTCCGTTCCTGTCTCTAGATACAAACTTATTCGCGAGAGGCGAACCGCGATGCTATTCTGATGAAGCGTATCACAGACTTCTTGACTCTAGGAATAATGTGGTAACATTAGGTCGGATGTGCAGATTCCCAGCAACACAAATGCAATTTGAATGATTTCCAAAATTAATGAATCTGAAAACAAATAACTTGATTTCTATAGGCTAAATGAAATAGTTAGTTTCGAGACCCGAATTTTAGGAGACTTAAATCGCGGAAAAGAAAGAATATGGCCGCAAGTCGAAGTAATACTGTATATGAAAGGTTCAGAAGGGATTCTAGATTAAACAATATATCTTTGGGAGGAAACATTATATACGACTACCCACGATCGGGAAAAGCCATAATCAGGACTATCTATGGACCTAACCATGAAGTGTTCTCCACACAGCACACAAATAGGACTTCGATTCCACTGAGAAAAAGACCCCCATCGCCGGAATTCGAGCTATGAGCCTCAGTATGGCAAGCCAGTGCTCTTACGACCACATTAACACCAATCCCTTTCGTTTGCAGTATTGTCACAGCCAGTGACTCAGAAGGGGGAGGAGTCTTTTTTCGCTCCTATAATAGGAAAGGAATGGTTCCCTCAATGGTTTTGGACGTCGACAAATGAGTGGAAAGCTTGGAGTCTCCAGTGAATTCACGATTTCTTTCGCTGCGGAATGCAGGCGCTTTCGTATCTAACATCTGACATTAACCATAGAAACACTCTCTGTTACATTCCATCCTCAGCTGATCTATTTTCCTCTGTATACTCGAAGTGATGCAATTTCGTAGAAGTCGAGTGCAACCGCACGACTTATGGAAGACTGGCATAGGGTCGCTGGTTCGTTAGCTGGCATTCGTTAGCACTGCATAAGGTCGATGGTGATAAGACCAAAGGGAAAACTCGGAAATAATAAAGACAACCTCCTTTGCTAAAGCACGATTCCTATTTACTACAGAACATAAAACAGCAAAATATTTTCCATATTTGAATATCTAAGCTTCTGCGCATTGTTTTGACGCAGCCGGAATTTATTAAGACAAAGTTTCAACACAACAAGGCATCACCTCCAAACAATCAAATGTCGCAATCCCATGATATTTACCACAAGAGCATGAAAGGCAATGAATAATATTTTGGAAAAAATATATGTCAAGTGAGAAATAGACTATACTGAGCCACCTACATAGGCTGATCGTTGGCTTATCGCTCGAATTGTTACCTTTCAGCATACTTATTGAAGTAAATAATGAAGGTATGTGAATTCAACAGGATGATCTAAAATATTAGGTAGACAAGCTAATATATATCATTTCATTCTTGAACACCAACTTCGAATCCCAAAATAGCGCGATGACCGCGGTAGCCAGACTATAACCATCCGCGATAGCCAGGGAACTCAAACGTCGCGGGTTCCATCTCCCTATGGCATCAAAACCATTGAAAAAAATCATTCGCCTTGACAGATGTTCGAAACCAGCTCCAAAATTGAAATTCAAAGTGGAATAGGACGCCTGGGTATCGAAATTGATGAAAGCGACTAGGCGCAAAATCGGCGGAACAGGGTCCGAATACCTGTCCGAAATAATTTTTATTTTTATCGTGAATTATGCATAATGGCGCCTTATTCCGTGAAATGCTGATTTTTTTTGCATGTTCGAAAAAACATGAGAATATTTTCCGTGAATTTTCGTTCCTACTGTGTGCATCAACCATTTAAAACAGAAACATTCGCTAGGACGAAAATGTGTCCCCTTAGTATTAAAAGTGTTAAATAATATATAACCTTATCAGTTGGAGAAGTCTATCTATCAATTCAAAGTAGAATTCCGGAGAAACAAATTCCACAGGCCATTCAAAGTTCAACCGGGAACGAAACAGTAGGTAGAAAGACGTTGAAGACATCCGAAATGTTGGAAATATTGACGCCAGTCCATCCAATCCCAGGGCTGTCTTATCCATTATGCACTTTAGGCACAGTGCCTATAAGTGCCTACGCAATTAAAAACCCTTTTAATTAACTTCCTCTTCCATTCTCACCTGCTCTCCCTCGAGAAAGGCCAGCATTTTACAGCCTAAAGTTCAGAAAAATTATCCGTTTAAACGTTCCTTTTTGACTTCCGCACGAAGTGGATTCACATATTTTTACAATTTATTTCGATCTAAGATATTTCTGTCAATTTATAACATTAATACATATAATAAAGTAAGTCATTCTATAAATTATTAAATACATGGTGGTAATACTGCTCCAATAAAAATGTATTTAATTACTTAAAAGGTACTTTAAGACTTCAAGATTGCATTTTAATAAAATTAAAAAAAATCCAAGGGCCTACGGAAAGCTTAATGCAACTCCGATGTTACCTCTACCTACGTGATGAAAAATTCCCCTGGGCGCGTCTCGAAGACGAAGCCCGTGGCAAGGGTATCCACTCCCTCCAGACTTTTTGCTGTTATTTTTGCATCGGCGCGGCGGCCCGTGCGACGAAGGCTTGTTTTTCCTTCCTAAAAGGGTCGGGCGTCCGGGTGACACACGAGGGAAAGACTTACAGAGAGGAAAGGGCAACCGAAGACGGGTTGCTTGTTCGCTGAATCGTGAGTGAGGGGAAGGAAGGAAGAAGGGAGGGGCGGGTGGAAAGGGGAGGATGAGGGGGAGGAGGGCGGTGTCTTTCGAACGTGTTGGGTCGTCTCGAACAGCAGGCGGGGGGTGTGTCTATGGGACTGCGTGGAGAAAGGAAGAGATGCGGGGGAGGAGAGAGAGAGAGAAGTCGGAAGACGTAGAAGGGGGTTGTTGTTTTATCACGAAGGCGTTCACCTGGCCGCACGCCTCCAGGAAAGGAACCCGGGACAGTTACAATCCTCCATAGGGCGCTCATTTCCGCCCCCGCACGAGGACAGAGCCTTACGACCCGTTTATCTTGCATCTATTATTATTATTATTATTAAGGTGGTTGGAGCGATTTTTTTAACTGAGTTCAGTACTCCGTGAAATTTTGCATACGTGTTCTCATTAGTCATATTTATAGATAAAAGTGAAAAAATTACATCACACCTATTTGGTGTTTTGGTAATTCAATGCTATTTTAACACGTAGCCTTGGGGCACGTGGCATATATTCCGTAATCATTCGATTACATAACACAGATTTTCTTCTTAACGCGGAATATTACATTTATTGTCATCATAATGCATTATAAAACATTAGCAGATGCACTTAAATGAAATGTGGTCCAGGAATATGTTTTCGAATTACTTAAAGAATTACTAAATGTGCACTCAATGACCCACGATTACCGCTCCCGGCATCTTAATGTAGTCTACCAGTTAAGGTAGGTTTAAATGGAAGTGAGTAAAAATATTGTCGATTTTTACTCACTTCCATTTCCGCGCAGGGCCCAATCTATCTACACAGCCTCCGAGTCTCTAACGGCTCCCAACCTATAGTAGTCACATAAACTACCAACACAGTCATCGAAACCTGGTCATTGAAACTACCTACTTGAATACAAGGGAATTCAGTTTCAGTGATAGATATTAATATTATAGGATTATTTATAATCGGGAGTAATTTGAATTTTTTCCGCCAAAATTTACCTGTTAAACGAGCTAATAAGCACCTCACCGAGTTTAAAACTATCACGTATGAAAGAAAATCCTTTATCCACGAGATACTAATTTGATGATAGCCGAACTTCCAAGCGCGACTTACTTTTTGCAGCTGCAGAAGTGAAATTTTGTACCATATCTTTTACTAAATACACAAAAAAACAATATGATGACGCTATCATGCACCTATCAGTGCTTCACTTTCACCGGAGAACGTGGTTGGAAAACTTTACGACTCCCTCATGGTAAACCACAGACGCTAAATGACTGTGCCGCGCATGAAAAAAAACCCTCCAGAGATCGAGATTGCCATTCGCGAAGGCTTGTCACCGTACGCAGGCGCGATAAACGTTCTTCGGGATGGGGAAAGTAAATATCTCTACGGTTTCCCTCGATTTCTCAGGAAGACTGACAAAAAAACGTCGGCAATACGTCGAGCGATTCGAATATTAGTGGGGAATTGATGACGGTCCCCCAAGGGGAGAGTCAGCGGGTTTTTAAAAAGTAAAATGGAAGGGAAAACGCGGAGAACTCCGCGCCGGCGCTATGCGGAAGTCAGGAGGAGGAGCGGGAGGGACGTGATAATACACTAATCGAAGTGCTTGCGACCCAAATTCCCCCCCTGACCGCAAAACGTAGGTAATCACACAAGTTCCCCGACCCTAGTCAAGTGGTTCCTCTGAATTCGAAATCACGCTTTCTTCCCCGAAATCATCCCGATTGCCTTCATTCTCCTCCTCTCCCTACCTTCACCGACTGCCGGATTTTTTCTCATCTCCAGAACACGTAATTATAACCATATGCTGCATGCGTGCGCTGCAAGCTTTGAAGCCGAACCAGCGGAGTGAAGCAGTAGTGAATCTAGACTTCCGATTAGGAGATCATACTATGAGGGCCATAAAATAATAGGTTATCTAACGTATAGGTTACGTTTTAATGGATGTAGAAGTACTGATCTTATCATGTTAGAAGTACTGACCATTGGCACTTTGACACTCACTTTTACTGCTTGGCATATTTCGTACCTCCACTCATCTAATCCACAAGGCATATTCTTTATTCCTTTTCCCCCGTTGACCCAACATACTGCCGATAATATATTAATTTCCATTTGACATCCAATCATGACCGCAATACGGAGGTAAAAGAAGGAAAATACATCCATTACCATTGGTCATTTAATCCTTTGATTTATTTACTGCAATCCCTCCATTCTAACCTGTCTCTCGCTAACTCCTTTACGCCCATGTAGCTCTTATGTTTCATATTTCTTTCTAGCTGGCTTACGCATTAGTCACTCTGCCTTCTTCGTTGGGCTTTCCTTTCTAATATCTCCCTCACAAAGAAGTTTTGTTTCAAAAAGTGGCCTATCCATCCGGAGCTTGTCTTTCTCACAGTGTTCCACATCGTTTTTACCCCTTCTGAAAAATTCCTAATTTCTCATCTAAACGGTCCATTTGATCTTCAGCATCCATCTCCAGCACCAAGTTTTGAAGAAGTCAGAATGGCAAATGGATGCATGTCGAATTTTAAAATAACACCTTCGGAAGTTGTGGCGTTCACATTGCCCAAGTTCTTCCACCCATAAAATTGGTTTTGGACTTTGCTCAGGCCTTCAAATCACTTCTCTGCCTTTCCTCTCTCTCTCTCTCTTGGGTGAGAGGGCCATCATATTCCATTTAAGCACCAAGAGCCACAAATCGCTCCCAAGGAAAGCTGTCCACTTGCGCCCTCCCATATATTACGCTTCGAACGGCATCTTACATTCATTCAACCTTCAGCTTTCCCATTCCTCAATCCTATTTGACCTTCCCTCCCCAATCGCCCAGATCACAAGACAACTCAGCTCCTCGCCCTCTTTTAAGTCCGTGGCTCCTCGATGCTCTTTTCCCTCCCTATGACCTCCGCCCACGCCTTTCCCACAACATCAGCTGCCAACGTTTTCTCGGGGTCGGTGTCACCAGACTGCGGCCAGCTGGCTGCGTAAAATCCACGACAAGAGAAAAATAAGACCGACGCCCTCCAAAGCGCATTTGAGGTACTATTCCTGCGACGGCGAGAAACATAATTCGACTTCTACCACCAGATAAATCACTCTCAATTGTTTCATCAACATGTTGATTCAACCATCATTTTTAGATTGTTGGTCACATTAGAACTGCCCACAGTTGAAAGAAAATTAGGCGAGGTGGTTTCCCGCGTCCTTTCTCGCGTGTTGTTTTTACGTGACTCCATTATTCATTAGACCACTTCGTAGGAGTCAGACTCTTCCTGCAGCCTTCTCACAGAGGTGCAGACGCTGCGCGGACTACCTTTCCCTCGGTCTCCTGACCTTCGACCTATCAAGTATGGGTGGCCCTACCAGAAGCGATTTTAATTGCTCCCGTCAGGTCAGCTATAAGGGTCATCGGAGCTTGCAAGCCCTTACTCCATGTCAAGATTGTTGTCTATGAAGGTTATGAGCATTACCAAAATAAAGCTGGGAAAAACTCATAAACTTTAATATTATTGAGAGATTTATTTGAGAGAGAGACTATATGCACACTGAAAAACACCATTTACCTTTATTCACGGAATCATGCGATAACATGTGGAAGTTCATACTGGAATTAAAGCAAGAATTTCGTACTTTTCCACAGATTTATTCTGAACAACGACGCGTTTCGATGTGTTGTAGCATCATTATCAGGTAATTCATAACACAGTATGCAACCACGTCGTTGTTCAAAATAAATTTGTGGAAAATTAATACATTCTAACCATTCACCTGGACTGGTATCCGAGTCTAGGGGAGTGATGTGTTTCATCGCGAATTTCGTACGTTCGAGTAGTTCCCTCGCAGGTGACGCCCGGTGAAGCTGAACTACTTTAAATTTGCAACTTTTTGATCACCAATGGCCAACTCCTGTTGGCATGGCATCCGGATGATTAGAGAACTTGTCGAAAAATTGGTCCTTGATAAAGCACAATTGTTAAAACCTTGGTCGGTTAAAATTAAACGGTGTGAAAAGAGTACTAAGTTTTCAATACATTTCATCATCATCACCATCATGTTTATACACACAGTGAAAGTTATATGGTGGTGTTGAGGTGTTTGTTTTCCCAGTGTTTTCCGTCCCATTAGAGTTTTAGGGTCAACAAGATAAATTTAAAATCTCAAGTCGAGCCTTTAAATCCTCAAACGCGATGGCTGGACAGCTCCATTTCCCACACCCATCACTTGGAAAAAGAGAAAGATTAGCCAGCTCTCGACGAGGTTGCTTCGTGTGTTCAACCCCTTCCCACGGACTCGTATCACTCCCCCCTCCTCACCCACGCCTCCCACTGCACCAGCAACACATCGGCCTCGATAGCGACCGAGGCTGTCGACCGACTCCGCGCCACAACAGACCGCTAAAGGAAAATACTATCGGGCAGCTCCCTGTGGCTGACCCTCAAAAGCTCCATTCCAATCCACACTATAGCCTGAATCACAAGGTCATTTTTCACATCCAAGTCAAGGCATCGTTAAAACTACCTATATAGCTTTTCAATGATCGAGAAACAGATAGTTTAAGCCTTCATTTTCCTTACTACGCTATCATTTTTGGTGTAGCTGAAAGCATCGAAACCGTAATGTTTATGACCCTTATTTGATTAAAACTCTCATGTGGAATCACATTTTAAACATTCGATTCCCTATTTGCTACCCTGTACTCTGATTGGCTGTGGTTCATTTCACGTGCGTGTTCAGGGACGGCAAACAGGACGTAACAAATTATTAGAAAAATTAATGGGGATCCCTATCATTGCCACTATCCCTGAAAATGATGGCGCCACAAATTCATCATTTGAGCTGTCATTGTCCCGCTATCCTAGAACTTGGACGAAAAAAATGAATTTGTGATTCAGGCTCAAGGCATTTTTATTGCAAATTTTGGAGGCGACGTCGCTGTCTCAGTCTTTGGACTAACTTCACCACCGTGAGAAGTTCGATTTTTTAGTGCACTCCAACACACCTCAACAATGTTCCCAATCTGTTTTGAAGTACGCAGGGTCCTAAAAGAATGGAAAGAAACTGTGAAATTGTGCTGGTTAGTGAGCAGCGACCTAAAGGAATGAAAAGCACCCAATATGTACAGCTACTACCACAAGTATGAGTCAAATTCATGCAAATAGAAGTACACGGTTAGGAAGTACAAACTGAGAGAGTATACTTGAATTGGAACACGACCAGTTTCCAGTCACATCAACAATTCTCCTGATCTGTTGTGAAGAGCTCTGCCAAGTGTGCAACGTCCTTAACGAATAGAAAAGCAACTGCGCTGTTGTGCTCCAAAGGGACACTGAAGGAATGGAAACCGTCCAATATCTACAACTACTGCTACAAGTATGGGCCAAATTCGTGCACATTGAAGCATACGGGTAGGAAGCACACCTATACTGGAGGAGTAAGTATACTTGAATTGGAACACGGTCAATGCCTCTCAGCGCACTCACCTTCTACTTCTCACCCCCCCCCCCCCAAACCCAGCTGACACCCAAGTCTCTTTCGCCTACACCCACCCACCACCACAACCCCCAACCACCCTGCTCTCTTTTATTGCATGCAAAGAGCTGAGGAGGGGAAGGGGGGAGGCCCTTTAAAGCACGCTCCCTCCTCGCCTTATTCTCGCTTCCTCTTCCGCCCTCACTCAACATGCGCCCCGCTCGCCCACACAACCTTACGTCGTGAGGGGGAGGAGTAACTCACCTTTCTCCCTCAGCCCCCACCCCCTTTATACCTCCCCACCTCACCCCCCACCCTCTACCTTATGTCCACCTCCTCTTTTCGTCCTCCCTCTCCATATCTCCTTACTTGAGTCTCAACCGTCCGTCTGTCTGTCTAGGCACGACCTCACCACTCCCACCACTAAGTACTACTCTTAAAGCTTAGCCGTTGAAGGGCTGGCTCTACGGTACACGCTACTGTAATACATATAAATAAAAATAAATATTGACAGAACTTGTCCTATTTAACTATTTACGTCTAAGTATTCGTACTGCTGCCATTCTAGAGCACACAACGGTTTCATTTACGCTTCAATCGAGCCATTTTTTCCTACAGGTGGGTCGCCATCAGATCTCTATTAAATTCCTTATATCGTCTACCTCTTCTTATTTCGTTCAGAATTCCTATATTCTTCATTCCTCTTCCACGCTTCCCCAGTATTCTCCCCTCAATTACCCTCTTTAACATGCCCTCTTCTTTCAAAACGTCCTCCATCCATCCCTTTTGCCTCCTCCAAACCTCCGCCATCAGCATCCTCTCCTCTCCAACCAAGTCCAATACCTCCTCGTTCGTCTTCTTCGCCGCCCAGCTCACCCTCTCCATCCTTCCCCAGACCCACATCTCAAACGCTTTAACACTTCGTACATCCTACCTTCGTAACGGCCAAGTTTACGACCCATACAGCGCCACCCTCCATATAAGAGTTTTCACCAGTCTTTTCTTTATGCCTCTTCTCACACCCTCCCTCATAACTTCCCTTGTCTTTGAAAATGCTTCATTAGCCAGGGCAATTCTGAATATTATGTCCCAACCACTAAACCCATTTTTCTCCAAAATGCTACCCAGAAAAGTAAACTGCTAAACCTGCTTTCTTTTAGGTTTCAAGGCTTTCCCGGTGAATAATTGTGATGTAGATGATGTGATGAAAAGGGCGGGAAAATGATCACATGACTTTCCTAATAAATATATGACACCTTTCTGGCCAAAGAATTCACCCTGAGGACGATGGCAGACTACGCCGTCGAAACGTCGGTGCAACACACCAACACCACCCGGTTGGAAACCCGAGAAATCTACTTCACTGCTCTATTTTGTTCCCTCTCACCCTTATATTCAGCCCCGCCTTCTTAATTTTAGAAAATCTCATCATTTTCGTCTTCTCATGATTTATCTTCATCCCATACCTTTTCGCACTGCACCTCTGACGCATTCAGCATTGACTGTAACCCCTTAGCTGACTGGAAAACAAATGCTTGATTATCTGCAAATCTCACCCACTTTATCAATTCCCCTCCTACTTGTATTCGTACCTCCATTTCCCCCCATGCCTCCCCGACCATTTCTTCTGAATACACGATAAATAATAGTTTTTAACGGGTAATCATAAGCTCTGGCTAATATTTCACCCGGATTTGAGTAGTCAAAAATACCTTCAAACCCATTGCGATTTCAATATTTTCGCCAAAGAGGGCGAGACCTTTGTATCTTAAGCACCCCTATTCCTTCCATGCTCCCGTTCCACGTATAGGGGACCAGCTGCGTCCTCTCTTGTTATTTTACCACCTCCCGGCTTCCGCCACTTGTACTAGAGTAGAAAGTGACCAGCTGCAAGGGGCAAAGGTGTGGGATGACGGCACCAGATACCTGCATTAACTCTTATTCGGATCAAACCCGCATTCTCCCCATATCCATTGGCGTTCACGCCAAATCTGGGGCAAAATATTTGCAACGTGTCAGGCCCCTCAACATGGACTAATTAAAACAATATAACATCGTCACAAAAATGGAAATACTATATATGAATCTGCAAAAAATCACGATTCTTAGCTAAATAAATCGGATTTGTATGTTTTAAGAGATCTAGTATCAGCATTACTTTAATTAATGCTTGGAAATAAAATACAAAAGAAAGAAAACATTATTTTTTGCAGTCGTTCAAAGTGTTATTTTTGCATTTAGCATTAGACACATTCGCAACTTTATCTTATCGTGAGGAAATGATATTTTCAGAGCAGTGTTTCAGCCTCTCCGTCAGTATTTCAATCGAGACCATTCCTTAGTTCAATTATCGTTTAAATTGATAACCGGAATCCACCACCAAATGGGACCTTTTGACTTATGAATATCTTAACCCATTTGCAGCGACGTTTAGATACATATGAAAGAATATTTTCTAATTTAGATATTTATATTTTCTAATTTATGTATGGAACAAATTCAATTTTCATTCTTTAATGCAAAAGATGCTGAAAATATCTTTACGGAGATTTGAAAAAAACGTTTTGAGTGAAATCCGATATCAGTTTACTCAGTGAAGGGTTTAAATTAACCTTTATCTCTGCTTCTATTCTTTTAGTCCTCACCAGCCACATTTCCTTACGTGCGTCTCACCAGTCTGTTCACGACTATACTATTTCCACCCCAGGCCCTTCACTTATCTTTTGAGGCCCTTGCCTTCCGCTCAACCACTCTTCAAGTCTTCCGCCCGCTCTTAGAGTGGTGAGCAACCAGCTGTGTTCGGCGAGGGAGCGGGATGTAGGTGGGAGGGGCAGGATACTTGCGTGACCTGGCTTCGCTTGGTGCCACCTTCCATTAAAATCCGACCCACATTCTCCCCCTGACCTCCGATGTTCGCTTCAAATTTAGGACCAAAATTTATTAAACAATTTATCCTAATTATCGAGCCACAAGATAAATTTTCAACGGCACCAAACACTTGCGAAAGTGGAAGAATTTTCCTATCTGAGAAGTAGGATTACGAGATTACCGGGTAATCTATCGGTTAAGGTAGGTTTAAGGTAGTGAGTAAGATTATTACATGCGCAGAGCCCTAACTACCAATAATATTTCTTTCTTCATCTCAGTGTACGTCCTACCCTTATTCATCCCGTCCATAAATAATAAATAAACCCATTATTTTGTTCACTGCATGAAGTAGCATCTCGTATCATTCATAAATTGATAGTATTAGTAATATTAACCACTAGATGTGTCTTTAGCATTTCACTGCATGTTTGCATGTACATTTACGTAGCACTCTCCCAGTTTCTAGTTAGACTGCGCACTGTTCTCGTGACTTCTCTTTGGTCTGCGCCTAGCGGCCAGGGGAACGTGCGAGGTCCCGATTTGTGCTGGGACGAGTGCTGCATAGCTGGTGTGGAATCACCCCGTGCCACACACCTTAGTGGTGGCTTGCACGGTACTTCGTAGATGTAGATAAAACCTATTTTCTTTCTTCCCCGCTTACTCATTATCCTTCCCTCTATCACGGCCTTGAGCAACCCTTCGACCTCTTCCAACCTTCTTAATTTTTCTAACTACTTCTAAACTTCTAATTACTAAAACTACTTCGCTTCCCCACAGGCGCGTAGCCAGAAATTTGCTCCGGGGGGGAGGGGGGGCTAAGTCTAGCTCAGAGCATAAGTGCCCCTTGACTAGTGGTCCCCTTGGCGTAAGGTAGTCGCCGTATAAGGAAAAACTTTCTGGGGGGGCTGAAGCCCCTAAAGCCCCCCCCTGGCTACGTGCCTGCTTCCCCATAATCTCCCTTTCCTAATCAACCATACCAAACACTTCCTCGGTAGTCCTCCGCAAGAAAGACATTGTGTGCAGAATAGCTCCGGCAATGAAGGCATTCTACCAGAAGAGGAGTCTGCTGACAGCTAGAAACATAAGCTCGGAGTTAGGGAAAACTTCAATAAACGTTTATTTGTTGCATGCTCTTATTTGCCATGAAACTTGGACAGTAAGAACTGCAGAGAAAAAGGATTGGAAACGATGAAAGTGTGCTGTGATCGAAGACTGTTGAAGTTCAAGTGAACGGAAATGATCACAGAAGAAGGCGTTCAAAGAAAAGTTGAAAAGTTTTACGATGAAAACTCTATGAAAAGAGGCCGAGACAAGTTCAACACAAGGTATTTGTAATGTAAACAAACGAGGAGATCTTATTTTAGATTCTAGCTCAGGTGCCCTTCACGAGAGTTACCCACGGCTGCAAGGTATACATATCCGAGGGTGTGACCTTCAGCGAGGGACACAAACAACCACGTTGCGAAGCGCGAACTCTTCTTCTTCTTGCTCTTCAAACTTGCTTAATTCATTAAGACCACAAACGGAATGAATTCGCAAATCTCGCGAAAATAAATTCTAATCTGATTTTACATTTTAACAGCATTTATTCGTAAACAAACAAAATAGTTTTAAGACGTTGAAAGTTTAGCTCCCTTTAGTTTTGTTTTTTCTTCATCATAAGGGACCAATGACCTAGAGATAAATTCTGATAATAAGATTGCTATAGTCTTTTATTGTGAAAACCTGCGCCAAAACTGCACAAACACGGGCCTTGTTGATCGGAAATTCCTAAATCCACTCACATGGTGTTCCAAATACGTATCCACTATCAACTTAATATGATTTCAATCCAAAATGACGAATTTATGAAAAAGTGTGCAATACGAAGTTTAAGATCTACAATTCTATAAGTTAATAAAGTCAACGTGGCGGAAAACTAAGACCACCACAGATATAATAAATGTCATACAAGGGGCATAATTCGTCATTCTTACCAAAACCTATTTATTTCCACACCCAATACAAGAAAGACAAAGCATACAACTTCAACGCAACGCAAAATAGACTTCTAATTCATTTGAATTTTATTTTCTATTTACATAAAAAGACATTCAAAAACACAGCGATATTTTCATGAGCAAAAAATACTAAGAGACCACTTTGCTTCTAGTGACTCTGATAAATATGCTAGATGCAGTCTATCTACATGACGTTTATTTTTTCAGTCATTCCTTGCACATCAATTACAATGCAAAACATTGGTTAGGGAAGGTTGTTATATAAACTATTCGTTTGTTTTCCGAAATCAATGGAATCTTATTGGATTTAATAGGAACATTGGGAAGGATAAGAACCATGGCTACAAGTGAAGGCAAAATATCATAAATTCATGTTTGCAGTGTAAATGTTAGAAAACGACTGCCACAGAAGAAGAATGGTGGTTTAAACGACAGACTGCTTGGTCTAAGAGTGAAAGCAGTCTAATACCTCAGCGTCATACCCAGCGATGTCGCAGTTTCGTATCAAAATTAGAAAGCTAAATAACTCGACCACCATACTTACATGATCTGGAAAAAAAATTGTATAGGCAGAACACATTCTCGCGACTCAGTCCGTCCATTGAGTAACAGAGAATCGGGAGACATTTTGGAGATGAGGAGTCCTTTGTCTCTCTCTCTCGAGGAATGCGGAACATCTGGTCGAGCCAATTGCCTCGATTATTTTTTTCTTCGTTCGAGGGAATAGCTCGGCGCCGCATAAAAGAATCCTACCCGCCTCCTTTCCTTTGCTCCGCCACTGTAAACTCCACCTAATACCCCTGTTGAACCCAAAGGAAGCGGTGAAGCCCTCTCCACAGCCAACCAACCGTTCTTTCTTCCATACCAAGCTCATTTTCTCCCACTCGGATTCACTAGACACGCGTTCCTTCTTGACGAGGTGGGAACATTCTAAATGGTCCATTCATTACCGAAGAATTCAAATAGTTGCAGAACGAAGGAGATGAGAAAAAGTTGATAGAGACATCGGGGATATAAAAGGAGATTGGGATAGGGAAACGGAGACGCTACCAGATTTACTTTACTAATAAGATTGCCCGTCACCGGGATGCAACAGACTCGAAGGCTACATTCCAAGCGGAGATTTACTTAAAAATTCAGACCATGTGAAGTTCCACTGAGGATATTATACAAAAACCCCGCTCCATACCTCTACTGCTGATATCATTCATTTATTAAGGTTGTGTATCGGTTAAGGTATTTTCAAATGGAAGGTAGAATCATCCGGATATTTATATGCTCAGGGCCCTATCTTACTACATTATTTATTTGTTCATCTTAGCATATGTCCGACCCTTCTTCGTCCGGTCCATAAAACCTTTTCACCTTCTTCCTCTTCCCCACTTGCAAAGAATAAAATCAGAGATACACTTTTGAACTGAGAGGTACAACACTTCCTTCTGTCCACACAGAATTACCGACAAGTTTCACACATTAATATACACTTTATTCGATATGATATACTTTTTCCTCAGTGACTAGCAAAAGTGAAGTGCACTAGTCTTCGTATCAGCACTATTTTTCATCTTGTCTGATGCTGTAAATTTTAAACTGCGAGCCGGAATAATTAAGCATAAAAATCATGCATTGACAGAGTTTAGAAAAAAATTGTGGAAAATCAGGGAAATTGTCAAGCACTTTTATAGCTAAATAACATTCTATTCCAATCCTGAAATCAATAATAATCATATACGTTTACAAGGCAACGTGAGCAAATAAATATTACCGAGTGATTATTGACGCTGTAAACATTTCGCAAGGGAATTGTTGTTTCTCTACCATCACTATTTTCCATCCAGTTGGAGTTTTAGGGTCAGCAGGGTAAGTGAAAATGCTAACGCTAAGGTTTTAAAACTACGAATGCAAAAGCTTGACTACTCCAACCCGGTAATGCCCTCCTCACAACCAGCCATTAATTCCTACCTAGCTCATTTCCTCCGACTTGATCTCTCTGGATACTCGTTCCATTTCACGAGAAGGGAAAAAGATAGGGGCCGATTGTTGGAGCATTCGGATTGCTGGAGAAGGAAGGAGATGGAGGAACGGGCCGAGAGGCAGCGAAAAAGAGAACGAAGATATATACACAAAAAGAGACATGGAGGAGGGAGGGCGAGAGAAAGAATCCAAGGCAATTATCAGTCCCTCCGTAGGCCGGAAAGAGAATGGACTTGTAGCATCCTCTGCCACTTTCTTTCATTCCAACTTCCCGAACTGCCCGTCATCTTCCGGTTTGCTCCAATCGAATTAGCATTGAATTTTCATTCCTCCACTGTACGCGGTGCATACATTAGCCAATGGAGCATATCGCTATAATCATCCATCATTAATTGCCCACTTAAAGAAGAAAGTTGAATATAACAGCCTTTTAATTTAAAGTAGCATTAATCACTATTGAAAAGAGTCGAAATATTATGAAATTATATCATGAAGCTAATACCATGAATTAAAAATATCAACTATGAGGAATTAGATTACAAAATCACTTCAATTTTCGCACTCCAAAATTCCACACATCAAAGTGTAAAAACGTTTTTTTCTCCTGAAATTTGTACCCCTTTGCACTGATATCTCAAAATCCGTAGTTATGCTCTTGTTATGACATTTTAATGAGTTCTGAAGATGATGTCAATGGCATAGCTTTATTATATCATGACTTCAATATCAAACATACACTATTGAACTCAATAACGCAAACATATGTAGGCAATGAACATTTATAAATGTGGGCCTCAATAGAACCACGTGTAGTTTACTAAGGTTTACTTTGACTTTTGAACGAATGGTAAAGAAACAGTAACATGAAATGTTTAAAAAAAAGGAATAAAAAAATATGGATCCTAAACACTGTGCACATATTCATTGTGAGGAGCTACAGGTGCAAAATTTTCCAACATGATTTTTGGATTTAAATTGCCAAAAATGTACTATACTACAAGTAAGGACGACTAATGTTAAACATTTTTGTACCAATACTAAATATTAACAGCCTCTCGGGTCATCAAAGCGATAGATAATTATGAGAGATCCTTTCTTCTAACCTGGTGTTAACGGACGTTGATCTCTTCATCTTTCAGGGACAATGACTTACTCGCTTAGCTGACTGGAAGCACTGTTGGCGTTCGAGCTTGCTTATGTAAACGCAGCGCCGTATCGGACCGGACGCTTCACGTTTCTTCTTTGTCCTTTCGATCCATTCGCTGGTCGCGAGCAAATGATATGCTAATTGCCGCGAGGCTGAGGGGAACCTCAAACCGAGAGGAACAACGGCCAATTACTCTTGAACTTCCTTTATCAAGCAGAAACAGTTTTTATTCCCGCGCCACCCGAATACAGCTCCACGCGTCATAAATCGTGCATATCACATTCATTCCCCGCATCCAAAAACGGCAAGTTTGGCGAGAGAAAATAGGGAAAGCCAAGGAATATATTTAGAATGAAATTTCGGCAGGAAATTCCCACGTTGGAAAACAAAATAGTGTCTTTCTTCTCTCACTCCATTAACTTTTACGCTATTTTTATTTCACCACTGAAAAGCTCCAGCCACATCCTGGAACTATTAGTAGATCCTTACGAAATGACCGCAAAGGTGAAGGTATTGCTGTGGTGGGGAAAATGTTGATAGATTGCATTCAATGCCCATATTCGTTAAGCACTCTAATCAAAGAGCAATTATGGTAGTTCACCAACTTGCCATTCCAGGAAAACTGATTGAGGCCTTGTATGGAATTCATTTAGAAGAATATGGGTAAAACAAATGACCATGTAAGTATGTTGAAAGTGTCAAAAGGTTTTTTTCCCAGTCCGAACACCAGATGAAAATCTTCATGAAGCATAATGGCATGTAAGAGGAAATGGGTTCAAAGCAAATATTTCAGGCTCGAAATAGAAAACGTGAATGGTTAAAAATATATATAAATAAACTTTTTTACTGTCGGAAGCGACGGAACGCAAGGCCGATAGAGAATAAAGAAAGCGGTTACTTACCATTTAGTCCCATGTTTTCACCTTTGCAAAACTGTCAACGTTTGATGAATTGCAATAAATTATTTCCTCAACCATTAGATGTCGATCGAAAGCAGGAATTCTACAAGCGTCGCGTTGACGAGATCGTCGCTTTTTCCCTTAGACATCGCGCAGAACCTAGGAAAGAAAAGGGGAAGGCATATAGTTCTGAAATGAGAGACATAACTATTCCGGAGAAAGGGAAAGCGAATCGGCATCCAGAGACTTTCTCAAAGACTCGAACGTACCGATTGCCGGCCTCTTTCGTGATCCGAACGCGGAATTGAGAGCCCATTTCGCATGCATTTCACATTCAACAACTCCGGTACCGGTCAGTTTGGTCCACCATAATCTGGCAATTATACGGGTTATAGCTCTATCCTTTCCTTTTGCTGCCGCCGATTCCTCCCGCCAACTCCTCTTCCGCTAGAATTCCCCGTGGTTAGTAGAATTTGAGTTCGATAAATGAAGGGGAACGGGTTGATATGGTAGCTTCCAATGCAGAGAGCCCAGTTTCGAATTACGGCGGTGGCTGAAAATTTTCATTGGGATTCTGATCCATTCTCAAAGTGCCACGTGAGGAGTTCTACAAGATTACTACTCAGTACTTCGGAAGGGGCGTAAACAGTAAACTCCTTGACGCCGTTCTTTAAAAGTAGGATAATGCCGAATGAAGACGGGTTTCTCTCCAACCTGATACTTGTGTCCTCACCAACCCAATCACCTATCCCTACTGGCGAAAATGACCTTACTAGTAGTTGTTGATCGCCTCTCGATGTAACCAACCAACCTTCTAATAAGAGAAGCAGAGAGAAATTAGCAGGAAAATGAATACAAACTTTGTAGATTCTACTGAAATATTTGGTTTATTACGACACAAGTTTCAGCACCTCGTGTCATCCGCAGGTACATATATTCTCATTTCCCTCCTTGATACTTCGATTCTACATTGTTATAAGCCTGAATCCGACAAAAAGTAGGGTTTAGAAACACATAAAAAAGAGTAGTTGGACTATGTCCATGAGATAGAAGGGAAGAATCGAATTGAAACGGGAATGACTAGAATGAACTTGTCATCCTGACCCATTAATTATAGAGCGTTAACGGAGTGATTTCCTAGAGTTTTCCTATTTACTGGAGGCCCTGTGTTCAAATTATGGTAGTGAGGCCTATGAGCAGGTTCAAATAAAACTAAGGTGTGCAATTTTCTAAATACCAGAACTTCCTGGGATCTCACAGGAGGTGCAGGGAAAGTCACCGGCCCCCAAACCTGATGCGTGAGTTTGACACGCCACGCTGCTGGTCTTAGTATTTCCCGATGCCCGGATTGAAGACTGCAGTTAGTATCGTTTCCTAGAATTACAGCCAAGGTACCTTTGTGGGCATAATCAATGCAATCTACATTTACGTCGTTTTTCAAAACAAGTTTCAGCCAGCTCATCCATCGCGACATCAAATAGTGAACCACGGGACAGTGATCATGTAACATTACCGATTCGCCACAATTTTTTAGACTAATGTCTTCAGGCCCAAGGACAGGTCAAATCACTTAACCACGTTTCGCCTCTAAATTCCAGTTTTTTTTAAATATTCCTCCAACGAGTCCTATACAAGGTAGGTAAGAGATTAAAAACTGCCCACATGCTTTCAATCATGCCACGACAGGAATATACATACTACACTTACTAGCTACCTCGTTTTCTCCATTTATTTCTTCCCAACGAGCTCCATTACGAAGCTGCACCATGTTAGAGGCCATAAACAAAGATCGTGATGCAGTATTGGCAATACCAACACGGCGAAAGACTAATTTTAATTATTACATGTTTTTATTTACAAAAAAGGTATAAGGGAACTCATAAACGATTTTCAAATTGGCAGCCTCAATATGGCAAAACAAAAACATTTAATTCCTACTCCATATGGCTATGATATTTTGTAGCACAACCAATTAACCACAAAGAAATTACGGATAATTGGAACTGCACTTAACGGTACTCAGCTCATGACCTAAAACAATATATACTATCCTCCAATTCGCGATTTCATAAACAACCTACAAGACTTTGGCTCTTTTTTCCGATTCTTCGGTCCATTTTCATGTTTTACACGTATATGGGCAATAAATCGCAAAGTGGGGGCTCACATGGGAGGCTAGAATGAGGCAACAAGGCATTGTATCGAAATCGCTGGCGCATTTAAAGTCCTTACGTCATTTCCTTGCTTTTATGAAGCGCTCCTACACTAAAAGTTCCCGTCTCGGGCATTATGGGGAGTCAATAAACTTAGCTGAAAACCTCGTTATTGGTCGTCAAAAAGCTAACTATATTCCTCACAGTATTGCACCTTTGAAGATAATAAATAATCTAAAGCAATGATTTCCAATTTCCACGTCCATCAACGAGTGAGTTTTAGACAACTCATATTTTCATTATAACAGAACAAATTACTTATTATTCTCGTGTGTATTAAACTTGGCCTATGTGTATGTCTCAACTACGGCCTCCGAGTACTTCCTAGTTAACAGCTAGAAACTGAGAGATACATGAATTTGAAAAAAGGTCTTAACAGTCATATCGTAAAGCGGTGCATGTGGAAGGAGGGCACCTAAGGCTGGCGCGGATCCAACAAAATTGTGTACACCAAATCTTTCTTTATATCTCGGAAAGTATAAAATATATCCTAAAGGGTCATGTGCGAGACGAAAGACATGTTTGATTGAAATATTAAATCATATGGCCATCTTAAAATTGATGATGCCATCATGCAAAATAATATACCCACCAAGAACACAATTTATACCTAATAAAATCAAATTTCAACGCGATGGCAAAATTGATGCAGCTTGAGATGCTAAGATGGTTTTCAGGGCTTCCCTGGCCTATTAACTGATTATTTTCATTCCGAATCGCTTAACTACAACAACTTAGCTTCCATCAAACCAAAAGAAATTCGGTATGAGAAGACACTCAAGAAATTGAATATTTCAGAAATAATCTTATGTTAGTCTGACAGAAAACAGTAAAATCTACCGTCCCTGTAAAACATTAGCTGGAGAGCCCCGACTTGCTTTATATCCACTTCATCAGCTACTTCTTTCTTCTTTCAGGCATTCAGGTGTCGTTTTTTTCAGCCTAACCAAATCAGTGCCTTCAAAGACACGTACACTCCAAATTACTCAAATTATAAGCCACAAAACTGGGCCACGGGCAACAAAATACCATTCTAAATTCGATTGTGAGAAAAACGTACCTAATGATACAAAATTTAATTTCTTCACGGATTCTTTTGTCACTTAAGACAACTCAAAATCACGTAAAAGTTGGCAGCATTGTCATGGGCTGTTTGCACGACTGTTACCATTGTCTTTTTCACAATTTCCACGGAATGGAGGGACCGAGCTTTTAATTAGGTAATTAACCAAGAGCTAGCGGAAGGCGATGCGGTCTCAACCTGGGATTTAAACCCCATTATTTTCCTAGAGAATATCACGGGATCACGAAAGCCGAAGTTCGTCACTTTGAACTTGCTGGAATTTCAATATGCTTCCGAACAAAATGCCGCATCAAAGACCTCATTAAGGAAGTTATTTACTCTTTGAAAATAAGAGGCGCATTTATTATCATCAAACAAGAATAGTTTTTAACAGATCCAGATATATTCATTTTTCTGTCTCAGCACCTGTTATGAGCCCAGGCGGAAAAGAGTGGAAAACATATATTAATTTATTTACGTCATAAAACCGTCGGTGTTGAAGCGATGGACTTACTTTTAGATGAAAGCTCATGAAGGTATGTTAGAAACTTGCGAGTAACTAATACGTTTTTCATTTCCATTCGATCCATTTCATTTTCATTCCAAGTATGGTATAGTTTTTTAAGTCATATGAACTCCCGCTAAGGACAAGGATCGGTAAGTACCCCCATCATCAGAGATAATCTATTTAGAAAAAATATAGGAAATCGTTTTCTTATTCTAGCATAATAATTTACGTTATGTTATGTCACTGATTTACAGTAATACCAAAGTGAATCAAAACTTCTCTTTTTTAAGCAACGTGGTCAGGTTATAATACTAGGGTGCAAAGAATTTGTTGACGTAATTGGGTACCAGGATATGAATTTTACGGTCAGTCAAAAACTGGGAAAATCTTGATGATTGCAACTTATCCGCCACAACACATGAAAACTTATCCGTCTTTACTACGATCACGGACACTTACCATCAGAATTGTCCGCTTTTTTTTGTAGATATAGCCAGAAGCTGAAGATTTGCTACCATTTCGTAGTTATGGTTTTTTTTAAATATTATCCAATTGGCAATAATGATTCATATTTTAATACACGATTCAGAAGAATCAATTGCGTAAAGTAGACAGAATTTTCCACGTTTACATGGCTGATTTTCAGTTTTCATGAAACTTTCAATTTTCAATGAATTATACTTTAGCGGCCCAAGGCTATAGTTCCCCAAGCCCTTCAATTGTCCCAAAGAGATAACACTATGACGAGAGTAAGCAAAACTTTCCAACATTTTGTACTCGATTTCCCTCCCAACCTTAAACATCCCAAACTACTCACTGGCTGATTACTAGCACACACTGAATAATCAAGATATCTCAGGAACCACTGAATGTATTACAATGAAGTTTTCTCCACAGTTCCGTCTTATGCCCTTTATGTGTTCACTAACAAATCTTTAATGGGATATTATAATGGGACTTAAATGGGATTTTCCGTGTAAAATTGTACATGTATAGCCAGGGGAAAAATTACGGGAGAGTAGGTAGCGAGAGGGGAAGGTAGTGAGTGAAAAGAGGACAACGAAGTAGTTTCACATGATAAACAAGAAGAATTACAAGGCGAAACGATCCGCGAGTATAAACAGCAAGTTGCGTATACAGCAACTCACTTTCGACAACTCTTTTGAGTCCTGTCGCATCCATCCTCTTGTTTTCCTTCGACCCCGCAGACTCCTTTTTTATTCCGCAAAGCTACTCTTCCTCCCTCCCACCCTCCCGATGATTTCCGCAGTCCATTGGCGGATGACGACGACGTACGTGGCCGAGAGGGACTATCGCCCGACCAAAAGAGCGGCAAAAAACAAGGAAGAAGCCAAGAGTCCTCGTCCTCTCTCTTTCCCCCCTTCTTCCTACCTCTCCTCACCCCCCTCACCAACCAACCATCCGTTGGGGACCTAATGAGAATACAACAATGCGGTTCCGTTTCTCGTCTTTAAATTTTCTCCACCTAAGAACCATCGCATCCCCCACCACCACAACCACCCTACCGATGTCGTCGCCTCTGCATTTTATTTTTAACCTTTTTATCTCATGTTTCGAGCATCGACATTCTCCGGCCGGAATCAATGCGATGCTCTTCTGGTTCCGACTGCAAAAACGGATCCGTAAGACGCCGGGGAAATAAAAATGACGCACTCACGCCGTGTCTTCAAAGACGGGCACGCTTTCGTCGGAAATCGAGTTTGAAGAGAAACTTGATAAAAAAACGCTAATGGAAGCATATGACAAAACACTGGGCTCTCCTTATATTGGCATTAAGAGAAAACTGGTCTCCCTACATTACTCCGAATCAGAGAGGGCCAACATTGAAATATTATGAATCAAGTTCTTTTTATTAAATGTCGAAAATAAAATACTTTGAAACCATGCACCATCTATCTATATAAAATGAAGGGGCAGGGAAAAGATTGTCCATCAACCATCTGTTAAATTTCGAGATACTGAGGTGATTTATTCCGTATGAATCCCTTAATCATATTTTTAGATATTATCCCTCTCAAATGACCTTAAATTTGAGCTTAAGTATAGGCTTATTGTAAAGTGGGAAGAAAGAGTAATCTGACAATTTGGTTTTTCAGATCGCAATGTAAAGAATACAAGAAATGGCTGGCACTTTCTCACTCCTATCCCTTCAATAATGAAAAAAGAGTTACAACCTATTCCCAAGCCAAGAATAAAATTGAATTGCTCGTGAAAAACAAAAAAAATGCCAACGATTCAATTTTCGATGGATGAGGAAAACGAATTATTAAGAGTGCTATATTGTCGGGGAGGATGGATATCGGCGACGGATATTCACAGAAGGCAGCAAAAAAGGATGAAGTAAGTATTAGGAGAGAATGGAATGTAAGACTGCCGTAAATCGTATTTTTATGGTCATATTCACGAGGGACTCCTTCCTATGCTTAATGTCCCAAATGCTAATAGTAGCCCATTAATTCCTGCCTATATAAGTAGATTGTCAGCGTAGGGCTCGCAAAGATAATAGGGTGAGTGATTGCAAAAAACACTTTATGAACACATTCCACATGTTATTTCAAGCCTTTGGGCAAGGGCCTAGCCACATTGACACATCGGTTCCCGTAAGATCACCGAAGTTAAGCAATGATAGGCCCAGACGGGGGTTGGATGGGTGACCATACATACCTTCACCTTGATTCTCTTGTCCCCTGTCTGCATGTGGCGGACAGGCATGAGGTTGGCACAATGGACCAAGCAGGCGTAAGTGCCCGGGCTCCTGTCGAAGGCCCCCCTACAAACAATCTAACAATTCAAGCCTCTACCGCTAAGACCATCATATAAACAACAGCAGCGAGGTCTAGTGGCGAGGAACCGAACATTCCATACAGGTTTGTCTTATTTTCTTTCGGCACCACTCAATGCTCTGAACTAACCAGTGAAAATTCTATTACGGATGGAAACTTAAAAGTACATTTCTGGAAATGAATCGCAGAACGCGATGGTTTTTGGTTAAGGAAGGGAATAATATTGCCTCTTAATGCACCTTAGTGAAAACACCAAACATCCTTTTTTGCGCCAAAGTATCCACCCAACATGACTCGCGAATCTTGTAAAGAAATACTCCGAGAATTTTATCGATTATTATTAAATAAAACGCTCCATTTTCGGCGAATCACTTTATATTCTTATGCATTCGCAAAAATTATCATGATAAGGCGACTAGTCTTCTACGAACACCACTGTTTTCGGTGCATTGCATTCTGAGCCACTCGACGTGGCCGACAGCGTAATCTTAATCGCTTGAATAATCCCCGGCGCTATCGTGGCGGGTTGTTTCATCTACATATTACACACACTCATTTTATCAATTACGGTGGTAGTAGGACAGTGTGCCCATAAAAAATTGTTCGGTTAAACTTACTCATTTGTAGCACTGGGCTAGAGCAGACCTAAAATTGAAGCGGAAAGTTAGGGGGGGAGGGGTACGTATAAGAGTCCCCTCCCCCTTTTTACCTTGTCCAAACACGGAGATGCAGTTTGAACAATGCATGACAAGCCTCGCGTCATAAGCGGCGTCTTCGACTTCAGAGGATCAGCTAGTCCTTCCCACCACCACCTACAACTCCCAACGCGTTGTCTCCCCCCCCTCCTCCTCCTCTCTCTCTCTCCCCTACCGCCATTCCGTCTCGCCCCATATCATTACTCTCCCCCCCCCTTCTTCACAAGACCTCTTTCCCAGCTCCTCCTCCTTCTCCCGCTCGCCTCCCCTTTGCCACGTCTTTCTCCCCGCAACGCAAGACGAGAGAAAAGGCGAGTTGTGCTGCGGTTCGAGCGAGGAAAAGGGGGAAGTCCACATCGGAGCAGAGGGGGTCGGTGACCTCGGGACGGGGCGAGCGTTGGCGCAGGTGCCCCCCCCCCCGTCCTCCTCCCAACCTACCCCCATCCTACACCGCCAGAGCGAGCTCGCCGATTCCTCAGCCGCCGCGGCCGTAACACGCAGGGAGAACGAGCAAGCCGCCTGGGGAAAAGGCAAGGCAGCAGTCAGTGCATGAGTGCCGTCTTGCAGGCAGGGACTCGTTCCAACCGTGCATTCGCAACAGGCGCGATAATAAATTCAAGACCCCCCTTTGAATGCGATAAATACGGCATTATATTGGTTGAAGACCCCATGCAAGTATGAAAATATGGCACGATATTGGTCGAAGACTCCCATTAAAGTACGGAAAATATGGCGCGATGTTGGCTTGAAGACTTCTATTCAAGCATGAAAAATAGTGCTCTAGGATGAAAAATATTCATATTATTTTTCTTTGTTCACATTTGCACGTTTGCATTGCATTATTGCGCTAATTTCTAAGCAAAATTTCAAAATCAACAATTTAAAAATCGTCAGATTCTATTATTACTTAAAATGATATGTTTCATCACCATTTCAGTAACCATTAAAAATATCCATGTATTTACTTTAACATTTTTTTTAAATTTACTGAGCACTGCGTGCCCTGCTTGGCGACCCGCAATCTTGCAAGTCAAAAACGAAGAATTAAAAAAAATAACTGTAGTAAGCACATCAGAATGCACATTATTTACGGCATCGGTGAACAGGTAGGTTAAGCGAAAAAATTACAACACGCAGTCCTCATGAATTTGCAAACACTTTCGATAATGCAAGTGGCCAAAGAAAACCGCTCCAATACCTATCGAATGCATGACTTACGACCTTGCATTACGACGCACATTCAAACAATTCATTCCAATACGCATATCACCCGTCGCAGGTCTCTAATGTTTTACTAAATGCTTTTAGTATCCAGAACGTTTCGTGGTGGTCCGTCATCAGGCAAGTAACGCACTAAGGACGAGTTCAGCAAATATTCGTAAAATCCTGTACGCTAGTCCGTAGTCAATGCAAGCAACCTGCGATAAACTCACGAAACCAAAAGGAAAAGCGTATTGGGGCTCATTGAAGTTACGACGTTGAAAAAAATACTCGCAAAACTCACGACTCGAAATTAAAACTCTTGAGCTCCATCTTTATTTTTCAAAATGTTTACTAGCAAATGCGGGGAAAATTTAAAAAAATTGCATCGGTGATTGAAGAACCAAAGTTTTTTTACAATCGAAACTTAATGTCGGAAAACACATCCTGATAAATGCCATTATTCATATTTAAACGATAAGTTAGCTATCAAACACTATTTAAGGACATATTTTGACACTTCGCTGAGAAAAGCAAGCGGCCACGGTCGCTTAGATTGTGATGTCACTTTGCAGTAAATATGAGTGAGTCTTGACTTTCGTGCGAGAGAATCAATAAAACGGAAATTTTTGGCTAGTAAAGTATTGTAAACACGAACTTAGGATATATATCAGCAACTATCAACATTGGTGCATGGCACCAGACTGCGAATCGTCATCTCGCAGTACGCCTGGAAATGCATTTGCTTCCGCCTCCTACGTCTTTCTTTATTCTTGAAACCTGTTGTCTTCCTTTAGGAATTCCGATGCTATGTACCTTGGGCTGGATTATTAATAGAATTTGTCTTTCCTCAATTACAGTTTACTTTTCTTGAAGCCACTACCTAAAAGTCTCGTAAAATTATTTGCCTTTTGCACATGTCTGCAAGTTCCAGCAGTTCCGGTACTAGTACAATGTAAACAAGCCCATGGATGCGATAGTGGAGAATTTCGTTACCGGGCATAGCAATTAGTTTTATTATTAAACGCGTTAATTTTCGGAAACTTCTGGCGAACGAAATGTTTCACACGTTATAAATTAATAAAATTAATGATTCATCGTTCAGGGGAACGAATTTCCATGTACATGGCGCAGACGCAATTAACACACTTTGTCTCAATCGAAACAAAACTGTTATAAAGCTTTCCATAATTATCAAGAATATGTATATAACAGTTTTGACGACAACTCATTCCGATTTCATTACACTAGATAGGCAGAATGCAAGGCACACGCAAAAGAATAAAAGAACAATAGCGATACTGTCATAACAGGAACAGGAAACCTGAACATTAAAAGATTTAAAAAACTGTAACAGAATACCAGAATATTTAGATAATGCCGTATCATTAGACAAAGAAGAAACGTAATATTAAATTTTAATTAATAAAATACGCGGAATTAGATCCTAAATTTCAACAAAGCAATAGGTGCGAAGGCTTTCGTGGTGTGTAGGATCTGAATAATGTATTATCGGGTTTTCCACCGTATTTAGTGTCGATTACTGACAAAAGTTTTCCCAAAGTTTCAGCTGACGCCTTCAGGTCGACAGCTCCTGTAGGCTACTATAGTAACCTACTCAGTAACTTACCAAGATTATTTTGCTTCATTGCAATACATATCAAGAATAAGATATCAAGTCAACTCTACCTTATTACACCCAAAATTACAAAAATAACGTGCAATAACACAACGACCCGTCTTCCATCTCGCTAGCTACCTGAAACGAAGACTAAACTGTTGTCGGTAATTAACATCATACGCGGTGAATATCCGAGAATGTGGCCTTCACATTCACTTAACAGCTATCATTCTCAGCAAATAACCAAATGATTTAGAACCCTCTTAATAAATTTTATTTATACTCTATTTTTCCTTCGCAGGAACAATAGATGTCGATGAATGTAAAATGATTAGTTACTCCGATTTTGGGTCCATCACATATGTTTTCTTTGGGAACTAATCCCGGGAGGGCAACGAATCGCGAACCTCTGCAGTGTTTGGTCGTCTGACGTCTTTGGAAATAACGATGCAGGCAGCAGATGCACTCGGTGGAAGAGAGACTTGCAGCGGGAATGAAGATTAGCCGCCTGGGTCCCAGCGAAGAAGGGAATCTGCCCGTCCCCTCCAAGCCCAGACTACCGCTTGATTTTTCCTTTTGAAACCGCCGCTCTGCCCTTAATAAGCCGTCGCGTTGCAACATTAACGGCGCTGGATTTCACCCACAGACTTTTTCCCCCGACGGTGACTCATGAAGTCTTAAGTTACGAGTTTCAATGATGATGGATGAATCAATAGCAAAGAGGCAGGTTATTAGAAAATAATCTTATCTATTACCTCATAAGCGGATCACATTTCATTCGTGGATGATCACGGAGTACAGCAAAACTATAGTAAGCTGCTCATGCATTTGCAATCTAAAGATTAAAGTATATCACGTATATTTACCGAGCATGAAGGAAAAATAACAGTCTGTCAACGAAAAATCCAGTTTCTAGTCACCCTTTAGAGTTCTCATAAGTATACACAACAAATCAATGGCAACCGATATCACGTGATGTTATATTAGCTTCAGGAATTTCAATTTCGTGAGTAAAGTAGTCAGCAAAGTTTTGGCACAGAGCATTAATTTGTTCCTCAGCTATTTACCCTTATAAATGAACTCCGATACTGATTTTACAACATCATGACTTCTGGTTTTAAAAAAGCTGCTAGCATAATGCAAGAAAGCCAAAACTCCCAACTTATGATTGGGGACAAAAGTAAAACAAAAGCATTGCATTTAAATTTTACTGAAGAAACATTAAAGCCTTAAACATTCGTTCACCTTCACCCAATCCGCCTGTCATACGCCTATGATTTTGTAAAACCTTTGTTATTTGGTTTGCACTTCTTATTAAAAATATGCCTGCGCATATCAATGAGCCCATATCGCTGCCCTTAAGTAGTATGATCAAAAGTAGCGATAATACCTAGTTCTATAAAACTTGGCTGCTATACTTCCTGAAACATATGAGGGCACTGAAAGTATGAGGAAAGTAAAAAATTAAGACCTGGCTATTTCAAATCATCGCGTAAATAACTCCAAACAAAATTTTTAAGATGAAAAAATTCTATCTATTTCCTTAGAATAAATGACCAAAATAAGACGGAGAGAGCTTCAGTAAGTATACGCGCGTCAACACAACGTATTCTACTGGGATTCTTTCATAGAAGACCTTTTGGAGATGTCACAGCCCGACGTCCGTCAAAGGAAGAAAGTGAGATAGGGGTCTTAGTTACTTGACGAGTTCGCCCACGACATTCTCGTGACGTACGGTTGTTGCCAGAACTGTTACTTGCATCCGAGCATTTCAAGGACTCCGAGTTAGCTCGCTTCAGCTGAAAGTAATGCTTGAAAGAGAAAACGAGAATCTTCTTCCACTTCCCACCGATGCGTGGGAAGCCATTGAACTGAAGACGGGTAAATAGAGAGGCTAAGCGATTTTCAGTACTACTCCATACTGCAGGGGAGATTTCTTCCTGATGAAAGAAACTTACAGATAATTTGTGCATAATAAATGTACTGAAACATGGACCTTCTAATGCACGCATACGCACCTGTCTCTGAAGACAGTTGCGGAAAAATTTCAAGCGCCATCACGATTACGTGCGTAATTATAAAATGGGTGAGGTGCAAATACTGTCAAAAACAATTTTTAAAACGTGAATTTTTATTTCAATTTGTATAGTAACATTTCTACGATACTAATGTCGTTCTTAAAGCAACAGATCTTTAAGCCACAAATATATAGAAACGAATAAGCTTATAAAAGAATATATTTGAGATACTCGGCATAAATTCTTGGAGGTGTTTGTTTTCGATTGCAAGCCCAAACGGTTCGAAACTCACATAATACTACAAGAGAAATAGGTTTGTTCATTGTTGATATCTTTTTGATACACTAAAAGTCTATAAAAATCTGAGCGTGCAAAATGCGTTTTTTTGTCATCATCTTTAAAAAAAACATTAAAAATTCAAAAAATTCATATATGGTAACAAATTAAACTGTATTCCACGCTGTAAAATAATATAATAAAATATAATAATGGCTTTTAGAAGTAAAATGATTGCAAAGATGAAGTAGGTGGTATCTAGGAAAATCTAAGTATGTAAAAATATTTCAATTCCATTTTTTAAGGTGACTTCTGCAAGTAATGACGTCTTCTAAGAAATTGAAATTGGCAGAAAGGAACTGTGTCTTGTGCTCTGAAAGTGAGAGCGAAACTTCAAAGTTGTTTTTAAAGTATTTAAGACAGTGTTAAGTTGTCTACTAAAGGTATACAAGGTATCATCAGTGAAATTAAAATTCGAAAAGACAATATCCATGAGTTATTTGTACCATTTCCTGATCACCCCGTGATTGTCCATGTAGAATGCCGCCGTCTGTACACAAATACCAATAATATCCAGATAGTGATATGAAATTGAAGTTGAATTTGAATGAACATTTAAATTTTAAAGAACACTGTATGTTTTGTGGTCGCTTTATTGCTGACAGTGAGAAACGGGTTGAACCTGGCGTGATACAGGTCCGTACATTAATGTATCAAAATTCTGTAATGATGGCGTGTAACTCCAGAAATTACTTATGGTCAGCCAACGTTCAATCACGATTGCTATCAGTTAATGATTTACCAGCAGCAGATGCCATTTATCACCAGGCATGCAGAGTAAATTTTTGAAAAGATGACCCGATCTCAAAGACATACCGAGATGATTCCCAAGATGAATTACATTTCAAGCCTCTTGGTTGTCCTGCAGAGAAAGAAAAACATGATGCTTTTGTGTGTGATTCAACAGCAAAATGTGCCAGGGTATATCTACAACAAATGAAAGAACTGGAAAAAAACATGGAGATGTTTATAGCTTGCTGAGTGCTGGTCATTTCACCCTTCGTAGACACCAACAACTAAATCTAAATTTAGTTGTTGGTGTCTACAATAAATACGATAGTAAAAAGACACCAACAACGAACTAAAAAATTCCATCCCCGTCTTTTTTGGAATTAGTTCCACCTATCACCAATTTTTTGCATATATCTCCTGTACTAATAAAATACACGACATATCACATGTTTTCTTTAGGAAAATGTGTTCCTATAATGGAGTTAAATATCAGCCATGGGATCGTAATCGTAAATGCTCACATATTTTCATAGTAGCAATTTTTTGTACCCGTCGCACTGCGTCCATCGAAGGACTACATTTATTGATTACTATGATATCAATTACTATACCCGTTTAGCACTGATTGATATTTCCGTAAAGTTAAAAATTAAATTTAAGCATAATTTTCACGAACTCACTCTCCAAAACCCGTAGCTTAAAATTAATCATAGTAAGTTCCTGGAAATCTTCAAGTATTCAAGTTTTTATTGGAAGAAACTATCACAAATAAGGTATAAAGACACATGTACAGCTGCCGATTAGCATTCAGAGATAAATTAGCAGGCGATAAATTATGTTTTCAAAGAGTTTACCTCCGCATTAAGGTAACAATGTCACTAAGAATATTATTTTTTTAAATTCAGTAGCAGTTTATATCTAGTACTAAACAATGCTTAGCGAGGAAATTAAAGGCAAGAATTATTACCAATGATTGAGCAGTAAATGAATTCAAAATCAATTTCATTTTGCTTCCATTAAAAAGGAATCAGTTTAACGTTATATTTAATAAATATATTCACTCACAATCAGTGGTAATTCACATCAATGTTATCTGCGAAATTATCACATTCTCCAGAAATATCATAGAGAAGAACAAGTGTTTGGCTTTTATCCTATGGTAAAAAATTCCGCACACGAAGAGTTTAGCATGAGCCACTAACATTATATAAGCGAAGATCACTTTACGCGATCTCTTTTTGCGATCAAGACAGTCCCAAAGTTTCATTTTACTAAAATGAAATCACGGCACACTGATCTCCCCCAAGGCTACTACATAGCCTCTCCTCCAGCACTGTGAGAACGAACGAAAACCCTTGCGAAATCTCGAGAAAGTGTTCTCCCGTCCCAAGTTTCCCCCAAACCACGCGGTAGGTGTATAAGAGACCTGAGAAGATCAGTAGAGCACGAGAAGAGGGACTTCTCGGTCTCGATTTTCTTCCGCGCGTTGAAGTCTCCGAGGGCGACGATCGCGAAAAATTTCAACGCCCGCACAACCAAACCCACTCTCCGATCGTTTCAAGTGACACGTATTGCAAAGTCCGGACCGAAAGCGCTCCGTTTATAAGGCTGTCGTAACGTAATTTCCCTTCGATCCCGCACGCCCTAAGAGGAGGGAATCGCCATCTCGGACGCCGCCGCATGAGGATACGTTTTAAACGCAAAGACGCCCGCGGTCACTTTCACCGTCTCTCGACTTCCAGATCGCTTGGGGCGGTTTATATTTATTGCGACCGTTGATCTCCACTGCCGCGCAACGGAATGGCCGGGGAGGTGGACGTGCCGACCGATATTATGCCATCGCCACCGGTGACGTTATGGAGGCATCCCTCGCGACTGCGTTAGTATAGAGCGTAAACGCACTGTTATAGAGACGGCGCGCCATATTAGTGCAATGTATCACCCCGTGTGGCCAGAGCAAGCCTGAATTTGTGACGTCAGGAACGGTATGAATTAGCGGTGCTTAAAATTGGAGGTGGTGTGCTGGGTAGCGAGAAGGACGAACGATGCAATGTTAAATATGATGGAAGAGAAAAGAAGTCAATGGAAGAAACTTTAATAGCACAGAAAAATTGAGAGGCGTGGGCATGTTGAAGAGGTTGACATAGGGTAGAGTGCACAGTTTACTGCGTAAGAGGAAGGAAGAGGATAGGACAACATAAAAAGAAGTTCAAGGTACGCAGAACTTATGAGAGACTCATTGACGGGCAATAAATTAGTAGGAAATTAAAATGGTGACCACAAAAAGTGGAAGTTTACAAAGAGGATGTCAAAACAAAACAACCAATCAGCTGATTAAGTACCCAATGAATGGCATAATGGAACTTGAAAACCGCGGGGAATATCCGAAAAAAAACACTCAATTCCTTTGAGTCATGGACACTAATGATATTAAAAAAAAAAGAAAAACGAAAATATAAAATAGACTTACCGAGCTATATCGGCAGCATTTCGGGCTATTACTGACGGGCTATTACTCCCCCTGTGCGTGACCCACAGGGTGAGTTGCTCTTTGGACAATTTTCTCCGCTGAAGGCATCTCTCGTGAGTATATACTCAAATTGTGTTTGCCAAAGCAAATGAAAAACTTCACCCCTTTCTTTTGTGCGATTAAAAAGGTCTGATAATATTAATAGCTAGACTCATATTACGCGTATTATCTTAAGAAAAAGAAAAGGAGAGGTAAATCTTTAAATGGCGATTGCTCAACAAACATATATAATCATGATAATTTAAAACTGCAACACCATTTCAAATGAAATAAATTCATGCATTCTCAACTACTGAAGTCATATTTCCAATTGCTTGAAAATTATAATGGATTGCTACCCTAATCAGATGATCATTTAATTTCCTGGCAAAATTCGCATCTAACATCATATTTTCTCAAATATGATATTTATATATTGCATAATATAGTAGTTCACTCATGTTTCACACAATCTCACCTTTAAAACTATTACATTTAAAACTTATTATGTGGGAAAAATACAGTGGGTGTTTAGAAACTTTCTTGACGTAACAAGATGGATCTCAGGGCTTTCCATAAGTAACACGACTGTGAAAAACTATATATAAACATATATTCCACGAAAAATTCTTTGAGAGCTGATCAATGCCGAGGAACGCAGTACTCGAGGACAAAAACCTAAGGAACGCTCGTTGTTTCCGTAATCGGATTTGGAAGGCTGCCCGATGCGGATGGTGATGGGTGGGTCACGTGCGATTCGTAAACCGGGTGTCCTTCCAGTGTCGCTCATTTCGTCGGTGATAAATCGGATCGCATAATGTGACAAGGAGGCATTAGGCACAAGAATTCCGAGCTCGCACAAAACAAATCGTGACTGTCAAACAATAGGCAAGGTATTCGTTTCCCAGTTGGAATCCATGTCGTTTCAATCTTGCAGTAGATCTCAGCAGAAGAACAATATGTGAGCAATAGCATAACAAACTATTTTTATAGCAATTTTTAAAAGAGATGGTAGATTGATGAAGCTAGTAAACTTTCAGGGTGAGCTTTCAGAGATAGGTGCATCACAAGTGCATTTTAATATACGATAAGTAGTGAAAGCCTACGACTATTTCAGCTATTCTTTGAATACAATGATGGTAATTTACTCTACGTCCAAATAATTTAATCGTTCTACTGTTGCTACTACCAGCTCCCAAAAACACTACAATTCTCAGCAAGTAACACTTTTAAAAAAGAATGTCATTGGATCATAGATGAAAGGTATCACAGTTCTTTCTTGAGAACTTAAAGCAAAGCTATAAAAATGTAGAAAGTTACCTTAATAAAAAACAATTAAAGTTTAAAAGGGTTATACATGAGGCAAGCAGTTCGCTAAAATTTTAATAAACTCCGGTTCCAGGCATTTTTTATGAAAACTTCCACTCAAAAATAGCAATGTTTATGCAAATCTAGCTTTCATTCCTTCCATGTACAAGCTAAATAATCCCCAAAGTTCTTCCTTCGTACTTTTTCGCTGGCCGATTTGGTCACGGCAAACTTTCATCCATACCTTGTATAGCTAACGTTTTTATATATTCATTTTTGGATTCCAATGTGAATTGTATTCCAGCAAGTATTAGTTTTCGATTAATTATATCGCAATTTTTTTCCAGTCACCAGCTGTGGCACGTCAGAATTTGCTTGAGGATGGCATGGATTACTCGGGTCATACACCTAATTATTATTTTCCCATCACATAACTTCCTTTGGTTAATTTTTCACAAACAGAAAGGTGTTTCTGACACATTTTCTTAGCTTTTTAAATTGAAATACCATGACTTCCAGGTCCAAGAGAATTCACTGGAGTGAAATGAGGAAATTTAAGGGATTTATTAATTAAATTTCATCGATTTAATTGAATTCTTCGTCCCTTCTGCGTAATGTTAATGGAATTCTTTTGCGTTGCGAAAGAGAAGTCTGGAAGCGAATAATAGAACGGTTGGGTGGGCGCCATGCTCAAACGGGCGTTGTGTCGCTACGCCCTCGCACAGAAGACGCCCTTTCACGTATGAAACGAGCGAGAGGGTGGTGTCGCGCAAAAAGTGAAAGACCCAAAAAAAAGGAGAAAAACAGTGCGTGGAGAGAGAGAGAAAGGGAGAGAGAGAGGGAGAGAGAGAGGGAGAGGGAGAGAGAGGGAGAGAGAGAGAGAGAGAGAGGGAGAGAGAGAGGGAGAGAGAGAGGGAGAGAGAGAGGGAGAGACAGAAGAAGAGAAAGATTTGAGCGGGTAAAAGGGATTGCTCAAGTTTACACGAAAAAGAAAATTCAGCTATACAGACTTTTTTTTCCTCTGGCACGGAAATGCAGCGCGCTACAGCACCGGTGAATCAAGTTTGGTCATCTGTGCTGGCGTCCGATAATTGATGTCATTTGCGCGATTAGATGGGTAGGTTGACGATGGAAGGATGATTTCGCGAATGGAGGAAGGGTTGAGAGATACCTGGCAACAACATTGACCTACTCTCAGAGTAAGGCGACAAGGGATCCACAGTTAAACATCTTATCCGAAGGAAGGGGAAAAGTACTTGAACTGCTACTACCTTAGTACATTACACTACATACTACTTCAGTAGGCTTCGGGATTCCGCGAAACATTTTGTGCCATTACCGCGATTGGAACCTGTGAACTCGCAATAGGACGCTAGTACTGTATTCTCCACACGAACCAGATTCCCCGTCATAATTCAAAATCAATGCTCTTGGAATCAGAGTAACCAGCAACCTTTCAAGGGTTTGAAGCTTCCTATCAAACGAATGTAAAGCTTAATGTTTAAGAAAGGATTAAGAAATAGTACAAAATCGATTAGAGTTTTGAAAAGTAGTTTTTTCCAGGCAGCATGCTTAGCTAGATCCAAACTTTTATTTGATAAAATGATTACGAAAGTAAAAATTGAAATAAAGCTCGGTAATACACTTAGCAGCTATACTAAAATTCTCAAAGAAATAAATGATTGTGCAGGCCTATTCGAAAACCTTTTACCGACATGACTCCATGAGCTCAAATATGAAAAGGGGCCTATTCTACTGAGACATTAGAATCTTTTTAATATAATCTGATCGATCAAATTCACAAATATTGACGCAACTCCGGTAGCTAAGCGAAGCTCGTCTGTGCCCGCAAATGAGCCAGATTGTGTCATCTACCCGGTCGTAAGAGCGCGCAATCGTTTGTAAATAGAAAGTTTCCTATTCGCTAAGGGAAATTCAAGCGATTCTCAAACCAATCCGTTCTTCCAGTTTCACTAAGCGTTTACTCCGTGATGCTGAATTCGTAGTGGAACACGAAATTTACTTTAAAATGAGCTAGAAAATGACTAGAAATAATCATTAATTCAATTTAAGAACCAATCTATACACCAAAGGGATGAAAAAAATAATTTCACTTGATCGATAATTGAAACACCATCTCCCGATACTCACATGTATACCTGACCTGCAATCGGGAGATCCGGGTTCGAATCCCAGTCAAGAAAAATTATTTTTACACGGTGAACTTCAAACCTTTGCTGTATATATTTGTAATAATGCATGTGACTCCGTACCGTGTTATTCTGAATTTTTCCTAGTGATACTGGTTTAAAAATTTAAGCCTTAATTATTATAAAATACATTCCAATGACGTGACTGAAAATATTTATCCTCCCGACTGATTACGCCGCTCCAATAAGATCGAGAAAGTAATCTACCAAAGCACACCAAACCAATCATTTTCTTCCTATTTCAATGCCTTTATTTCTTATTTCTTCCATTTTCATTGCTGGTGCACTAACACCTCAGCTAAACAATAGAGGCAAAATAGTAGCCATATATAGCTATAGACATGTACGCTGCGGAATTAAGAAAAAATCTTGAGTTCAAGCTTTCATTTCATGAATGCGTTTCTCACTCTAGAGTATGGCCTCGAGGAACATGAAGTCGAAAAGCCTGAAGATGTCTGCGATTGCTTCCAAAAACAATTTAAATCAAGTGCTTAGAAATTAGAAAAAAAAACTATTCTATGAAAGGGGTCGAGTTTCGTTGGCGTAAAATTGGAGGGTGCGGCTAGCACCGTGAGGACTAGCTACGCCCTAGATTTCCTACCGCCTCTCCTACCCTCTCTTTTATTGTTTGCCATTGGGAAACACTGTCACGGATGGAATGCTTTGTTCTTAATAGAAAACCATCAGAAGAATGGAATTGGAATGGGCTGAAAGAATCAAAGGGTAGAGAAATGATCAGTTGTGACACGTTTCATAATGAAGTGGGCGTCAAAGAGGTCTGGTTTCTAACGTATTTACATAAGACACTTTCATCGACCCTTTTATTTCCTTACACCTTGAATAATTGTGAATTAGAAAGTAAAATAAAATAGGAAAGGCAAAGTTATTTCCTCTCGGATAACAGAACTTCTACCCAAAACGCAAGTAAATGGGATGTTTAACAAACAATAATGGGTAAGCGCGACGGTTAAATATTTCGAGCAAATTTTTTCGTTGCTTTAAGACGACATTCATGCAAACCATTGACAAAATCAATTTGTCACGCACCACATTTTTACTGAGCCTAATTGGCTATGAATCTAAGTGATAGACGTTGCTCCTCAGAGTGAAAATGAGAGAAATTAGTTCAAAAGAATGTCTCTGCGAGGCAGAAATTCTTCTCGGGTCTTCCACATGGGGTAGAGTATTCATACTTGCCGACGTTTCAGTAGCTGAGTCGACAGTCAGTACCTGAGTACATTAGCCGGCCTCGGTGGCGGCGGGGTAAAGTCCTCGCCTGCCAAACGGAAGCTCGCGCGTTCGAATCCCACCTGGGTAGGAAATTTACACCTCCCAGGGCATGGTTGCGTGTGTTCATCCATATAATAAATACCTAGTAATTGGCTTCGGCTGTTAGGTATATAGAGATTATTATTATTAAAATTAGTACATCGGATAGAATGGAGACTCTTGAACCAATGAAAGACCCGGGATGGAGGAATTTCTACATCACACACGCGGGAAAGCATCAAATCCTATGTCACTCCGTAGTTTTTCTGAACAAGTGTTGCAGCAAACGCAAGAAAATTGAGCATTCTCTTTATTTTGCGAGCATATTTTGCAACTTAATGCTGATTTAAACGTTATGAAAACTCTTAACCACAATACTCTGCTCTTGTCATAGGAGTAGAATTGATTGGGAAATTCTAAATTTCTTCCCCAACCAATGGAGTTATCCATTGGTTGTTAGCAGTTGGAGCAGCTAATTGTTACTCGAAGGGATAGAAGGCAGCGGAAAACACATGGATTATTTATCCAATTAGACCAAATAAATTTATAAACTATTTACAAGAATGATTGATAAACTATTTAATTGGGAAATTACATCGTCAATATAAATAATAATGTTCACTCCAATTGACAATGAAATAAAATGAAACAAAATTGATTATGGCATTTGTCTCGTAGCATATGCAAAACAATATTATTTCTTTGATGAAAACGAATTAACCCAGTGCTCACTTTAACGCATTTGAAAAAATAAAGAAAAAAACAACACCATGTTTTCCATCAGTTTCAAAGATGTTTTCGCGGCCTCCATTAACAGTTGCCCTTGAAACTACTCTAAGACAATGAAAATCTTCATCTCAGGTGGCAAGAAATCCGTGTTCCATGGCCAGCAGCGTGTCGTCACGAGAGTTCCACGAAATACGGTCAAATTTCCTACACACAAGTCGAAAAACATATCTATCTTCGGGATTCCAACGAAACATTGGGAAAGCTATTGAGAAAGAAAAATCCGCCCGCACAGGAAGCTCCGAAAATATGGCCATACCTCAATCTACTCGCAAAATCTCGCGTGAAGTCACGAGAGGCTGACGCTGCGTTCTCAGTTTCGACGTTCTCCGTTCTCGCCAGACAAAAGTTTACAGTTCTGTGGTTCCGGAGGAGTTTTTATTACACGAGATTATAGCGCTTACAAAGATTATGCAGCTGTGGAAATCTCATTTCGTCAAACACTGTTATGTTACCTTCGCCCTAATTGCATTTTAATGTTTTAGCCATTGTAATTCCACTCCCGCGCGACGTTTTACGAAGCTTATGCAATTGTTCTTTTGCCAGCATTATACAAATGAAGCGCAGATCAATGGGTATGTTAACTTAAAAAAACAACTAGCGTCACTAAGTGGTTATATTAACATCCGTAAATTTTCGAGAGGACTTACACAAAAACAAAATTTTTATATGTATGCTATGTGGCCTGATACGTGAGTTTGGACATGTTGAATGTCATTATCGTTATAAATTATAATAAATTAATTTCGGGTACTACTAATAAAACATTGGAACACGGCCAATCACCGAATACGAGAACCATGCGGATCTGCTTTAATATCTACAGAGTTCTCCGGGTATTACGAGTATCAGTACAATCTGTGATTATGTCCTTTAGGCTCAAATGAATGCCACAACCCCAAGGCGTTAATTTGACATTCCCTGCTTGGAAAAAATCTTCAACAGAGAATTTCATCAGAGAAATTCAACAGAGAATCCTCAACAGTTTCCATCCCCAGGCATTGTTTCCGATATAATGTTGGAAAACTTCTAAACTCTAACTAAACTTCTAAAAACAATCATTTCCAATTAGCGTCAATTTAATTTTCTTCTTCATTTACTAAAAACTCAGTTTTTTTGGAGAGCAGCCACGTCAATTCCTTCTTTATTCCAGATACCCCTCAACCATTCACCCCATTTTTCTCAGCAAGCCTCACAACCAATAAACCAAGCTATATAAATAATAAACGAAATCTAGTCTTTGCAAACACAAATACAGTTTCCAAATAAAAATATAGGTAAGTATAGGTAAAGTGAAGAATTAAAACAAATTTGTTTCTCACATCGTGCGTCGCGCCGACCATTCCCTCTCCACCCGTCGAAATTCCTCCATCCTAGGCCAGCACACGCCAAACATTTTTTTTCGAAAGCCATCTCTCGATCGAGGGGAGCGTGCATTTCAAGGCAGGAGAAGAGGGAGAGGGGTAAGAGAGAGGGGTTCATAACGTATCCAAGTGACGCACGCAAGGGGCGACTCATCCATTACCGCGCGTGAGGACAGATCCTTGCGCCGATCTCCATCTTGGCGCACATGGGTGCGGTCCCTTTGCCGCCGACGGTGTCAAAAGGAGTGGTGCAGACGTGGCGGTGTGCGCTGAAAACAAATCTTACGAGGGAGAGGTAAACGAAGTATATTTTGGTCGATCGGTATCTCGCTCTTTTTCAGTTTTAGCCGTAAATCTCGGGAGGGAAAGAAAGAATTCTTAATTTATAAAATAATTACTCAAAAAGATATCAAAACGTTTAGTATTCTACAGTTACAGGGTAAATTTAATGGGTCACAGAACAATATTGTTTTATTTCTTTTGTTAAATGAAAATGAGAAATCATAGAATATAACTGCATGGTTCACTCTAATATTCCTTTTTTTGTATCGCTTTTGTAAGAAAAATATTTATTTTTTTATATTTTACAACAATCTTCAACTTACTTTCCCCGACATTCATATTTTTACGCATGCTGCTAAACTTTCAACCATGTACTCTCACGGCACGCGTACCACAGGTAAGGAACAACTACTTTAGAGTCATTTAAGTCCATTTTGGGAAGAGAGACAAAATAAGCGATGTCGCTATTTCAAATGGATAAAACGTTTGTAAAAAACGCTTATGCATTTTTCTTTTTAAGTACTGGGTTGGACATGTTCCGACGGCTAAGGTCATTTAATTTCGCACATACTGTCAGCCTTGTGCAAACAGGGGCAACAGTACTCGGACGAATACGAGGATCATTCCTCCAAATTTGAGCCGAACCCAACGTTACTTAACTTCCGTGACTGATCGGGAACTGGTGCTTCCATCGTGGTAGGCCGTTGCCGAATTTAAATCAAATTAAATTATAAGTGTTTACATACCTGAAAAAAATATTATTGTAATTTTGAATAAAAACATGCGTATTATTTTCTCTCTGTTCGATTATATGGGTTATTTCCGTCATTTTGTCTTCGTTTATTTTTTATCTCATTGTTAAATTGAAAATGTTAACCAAATCAATCATGAATGAAAATTAGGGGCATGTACGACTAAATTCAACAATTATAGCGAACGCCTCATTGCCTATATCTCACCTCTAGAATAAAAAAAGAAAAGGAGCAATGTTACCACGCGCTCCAAATATTTGAAAAAATTGTTTAAAAAACATATAAAATTCTTACAAATGGAAAAATTGTTCAAATGAACAAAATATGTATTAAAAATATAATATCCAACCAAAAATTAACAAATCGATTAAAATATCATAAAAAATAGTTCCAGTTTTATTTTAGTTTCCTATCTGTTTTTAGTCTGTGAGTTCTCTTTCACTTCAAACAAAATATTTCACGACGTCTATGTATTTTTCCCCTTTGTATTCGTTCCCCTCTCAAACTAGACTGGTAGAGGTGAGTATCGCTCACCGGTAATGCTTCCTGGCAAGCGCCTTCGCCCAGTCAGTGCAATGCCAGTGCTGCCTTAATCTTAATATTTTGACTTGCTGGAAAAATGGAGGTGAGACGCGGGAGACGGCTCTCTTTCACTGCGTGGGCATTGCAGATGCATTGGAGGCGTTAGACAATGATGACGTGGGCGCAACCGGTGAGGCGGGAGATGGAATGGAAAGAAGGATGAGCAGGAAGATGGAAAAGGTAGGCGAATGGTGGGATGTAGGCGAGGGGGAGGGGGGAAGGCGGGATTCAGATTGATGGATGACGCAATAGAGGAGCCTCCAGGCGTGGGATTCGTCCTCGGTGCAGGAATCCCACATTTTCGGTCGAAAAATCAATTCCCCGAGGCAAAACATTCTTCCCCCGCCAACGCATACCTGTGCAAGAAATATTCTGGAGGAGAATAGAAGAGGGAAATAAAATGATAAGGCAATAAATGATTCCTGATTTAAAAGCCAGCCACGACCAATTTCGTCAAATTATGTCACCATCGGTAGTCGCTCAGAGTTGACGACGACCAGGCGTTGGCTAGCCAGTCAGCCAAGGAACTGGAGTCAATGATGAGCGTGCTATAAGCCGTGGGTATAGGTTTGGTAGGTAGATGATTCGCAAAAAAGACAAAGGTAATGAGAATTCCCCAAATTTGGAAGGCTAGATTAAATATCCAGATCAGAGGGCATAAACTAGAGCAGATGGAACTGTTCAAGTACCTGGGAAATATTCTGGACGAAAAGAGGGATAGTAAGAAAGAAATTAGGCGAAGCAAACGCATTAGCAAACGAAGTGATCATATATAGGAGGGAATGTATGAGGAAAATTTCGATAAAAGGCAGATATAAAATATGTATTAATAAATACACAATCGTCTACAATACACAATTGTAATGTATCATTTTACGGTTTAAAAATTTGTTACGAGTTAAATTTAATTAATAAATTTTTGATCGCAACAGGGATCGCGATCGCATTTGATCATATACTAGTCTTACTCATATTAAAATTCCATGAAAAAATAAAAAGTGACAACTAATCTTGCAGGAAAATTAATAAATTAACAATCGCCCAACAGGGTGAAATACACTAGTCTCGCTCATACAAATTTCATGAAAGCATAAAGAGTGACAACAAATCTTGCAGGAATGAGCTACACTTAATTGTACTAGGGAAATTAGGTCAAAATCATTTGACAAAAATAGAAAGTGGTTGAATTCCGGAAGTTCAGTTTATTATTTTCGGTTGCTTTATACGATTCGGGAATTTGGTCGCTACGGAATGAATATGAAGTTAGACTGGAGAATTAGGGATCAGTGTTATGGAGAAAGATGAGAAGCAAACAGCAAGCTGAGTGGAGATAACACGTGCAAATGGAGAAGGAGAATAAGAACCATGGACGATATTCAGGAAGGCAAAAGTATTGAAGAAAAATTTAATACTGGAAAGTACACGGGGTGATTCATAATTACCTACGGGATTTCGAATGTTTATTATTCAATAACTATAACAGATGCCGTAAAAAGGATATATTGGTAAATTAAGAAACTCTCCTGGTTATCTTTCGTAATAAACATTGTCGCGGAGTAGCATATTTAGCCGCCAGGTAGTAGTAGTATCAAAACATGGTGCTCACCGGTGAACTAAAGCTTTTTGCGTCTTAAGAATTTACTAAATGTGAGTCGCTTGTAACTGTAAAACGAAGATTTTGTACATAATATCAAGCAGAAGCATCTACACACAAGACAATCCATACGTACTACAACAAATTCAAGAATACTGGCTGGTTGTGCGGCAAAAACAGGTCGGCCGTGGCCCTCTGTTGAGTCTTTTAAACTTGTACGAGAAATATTTGCCAGGAGCCCTAAGAAATCCACAATTATGGCGATGTGCGAGCAAAACTTGAAGAGTTTCTTGATGTACTGATGTGCTACTTTTTACAGTATCTGTTATAGTTCTAAAATAATAATACTTCGAAAGCTCGGAGATAGTGATAAGTCACCCTGTATAGTTTTATGAAGGTTATGTAAGACAACACTCCCCGAGCTCGGGGATATAACCGTCAGGACAGCCCATGGATCCACCATTAACTCGATAAAAAAATTATGATAATGAACTGATAGTACTCAAGCAACGGTGAAGCTGGTGAGAAAAGCACATGGCGCTACTGATTTTTAAGGGTAAATTACGGTTCATTAACGATATCGACGTCATAAATTCAACGCTTTATTTTTATGACTAGAAGTGAAACGGGTCCGGTTGACCATTACGGCTGGCGATGCAGTACGCAGGGCGATTTTTTTTTCTCGATCGGCGATTGGCAGATGGAAATCTGAGACAATGGTTGAGGCGGATTTTAAAAAACACTCTTTTAATGCGCCATTTTTGCTTCCAGTCAGATGCCAACTGAGCGTAAAACGATGCACAGGACTCCGCCCCACATATGCCAGCGGTCTTGCCGCCTCATTAATGCATAGAGAGGTTTGCATCCCGCCTCGGACACGGGCATTGCATTCAGATGCGACCGAGTGCAATGAATTGTGCAAAATGCTACTTTGCGTCGAAGCATCTAAAAATTCGATTACGTATTCCGCGAGTAGCAGAGTGCAAGTCCCACTTAAGTCTCCGTAATGTTCTGTACATTTCCACGTAGTATGGGGACAATAATTTAACCCATGGCATGGACTTTCTCCTTAGGAAAGCACCTGTGGCCAATTTCATATAATGGATTCCCAATATGGGTAAACCAAGCGAAAAAGCGTTGCTTCAAAGATACATTACAAACTTATTTTAAAATTTCATTGGTTTTTAGTGGGATTTCGATTCACTCCCAACGAACTTTCAACTTATAATTCACCATATCAGCAGTAATTGTTCCAAAGAATCGTTCTCTGCAACAATTCATTCCACTTTATTTTCAGCTGAAAGTTTAATTCCTACACTTTATTAAAAGCTGCCTCTTTCATAATATTACTCATGCACAACATCCTTGATCTTCCTATGCAATCTTCCCAAATGCTTTACTTCCCAGTGTTTTCAGTGGGCTGTTGTGTCTCAGCACAGATCCAAAAGGTTTGTCTCCTCTTCTTCACTGAGTTATCATAAATCATCTCATCTTCCCATCTCTTCATAGAACATCTTCATTATTGATTCTATCCTTCCATTTAATCTTCAACATTCTTCTGTAACACCGCAGTCCCATTATCTCAAATCTTCTCTGTTCTACTGCTGTTACCGGCCAAGCCTCATCGCCATATAAAAGCGTACTCCCATGTATATGCTTTCATTAATTCACCACAGTATTCCTTTTACTCACCCAAATTGATTTCTTCTTGCTGTTAAACTTAGTATTTGATCTAAAAAAAGCTCGCAATGGTTCTCAGACGTGTTAATGTCCCGAAATAACATTGACCGACCACGTCAAACTTTGGTATCTCTCAAGGCGCAATAATGTATTTGCGCAAATATTTGAAGGCCGCATAAAATGTCGTTTGAATGAAAAACATCGACCCACAGGAAAAAAAAGTATCAATAAATAAGATAAGACATGTGTGTATCGTAATTCATTCGTGGAAAGGTAAATAAATAACGAGAAGAGACAGCGAGTTGGGTTGGGGATGGAAAAGTTATGATATACACGGTAATAAGATACATTATTTACATTGGGCGAGAGATATTTGTCTTTCGGCCGAGGAAAAGTAAACAGGGGTAAGATATGGTTCCGAGGTGTGGAATAAACGTTAAGTCGCGAGATAAACGTAGCAAATATAAATGAGGTGCTGGAGAACGAAGAAAAGAAGAAGAGAAGATTCTGAAGCCTACCCAAGTAACCATCAACATTTTAGAGTTATAGTGGTAGATTGGGGTTTTTTGGGTATGCCCCTACAACTGATAGACATTTAAAGTCAGTCACCGTCTTACGACTACATTCGGTTCCGACAGAAAGGTTGTATGTTGATTTCAACGTGAGTCGGATATTCCTAATTTTTTGGTAGATTTCGATAAAAATACTTTCCAAGTCCGCCACATTGATCCAAAATGGCGGGTGTTCAAATAAAAAAATAAAACTAATATAGATAAGACCATCGCTGATAACAGCCAAAAAATGGGTACGTTCTAGAGTTACCCAGCTGAGCAACATTATTCACGTCACTACCAAACGCTCAGTCGTAAGTCGAACCGTCGCGTCGTGAGTCGAACTGGTCGTAACAGAGTTTTGCACTGGGTGAACTCAGCTGGACATTAAATCCGCTGGCAAAAGTTGCCGGACTGACTGGCTAGCAAAGCAGTAGTCACAAGGGTGCCCTTCGTGCGCAAGGCTACCGAGGAGGGATCGGAGTTTCCTTCTCCGGAGTTGGAACTGCGCGGACTGGACGAAAATGAGTAGGTCTGCGAACACTAGAATCAGATTCATAGGTAATTATGTACCAAGGTGGGTAGAACAGTACCTAACTTCCCACCTTGATCATGAACTACCTTTCGAGAAACGCGGACTTATCAATCGCGCATGCAAGTCCGCGCAGGTCCGACCGGTGAGTTGACCATTTCAGTACTCGGACGGCGTTTATGCTGATATACATGAGCGTATTCACAGCGGAGATACGGGATACGATTCTTGACTTATGCTCGGCAGTCCAGCCTCGATGAGCCGGCCCGATGCAGAGCTCGGGGTCGCAAGTCGACGACTGACTGTACTTTGGTAGGAATATCAGCAATGGGAACGAGGCATTAGCCCCACGCCTCGATAATCACTCCCACCAATCCCCGCAATGTTCGGCAGCCTAAGCGATAAACTTTCATCTCCGCCGCTCATGTCTCTGAAGTCAATTCCCTTCAACGCCGCACAGCGGGTCACACCACCACCGTAAGACTGCGTGCAAAAGCTCTTGCGGCATAAAGGAACGACGGCACGAGACAGGGAGAGAGAGAGAGAGAGCTATAACGCGATTAGCGCCAAAGCACCGCGTTTTTTAATCTCGATTTCACGCCGACGGCCTCGACAGAGAGAAGACGCCGATATTCCGAAAGAGGCCCCCGCGGGATATTCACCCCGGAGGAAGTGGGCGAAATTTATGCGAATGTCCGCCGGGCAGCTGAAACATCAGATCCTGCGAAATTTATAATGGGTGGTGCCCGTTGGAAGTGGAGCGAGAAGAATATTTTTTCCGTCATCGCCGCATGGCCGCATGAAGAACAACATATCGCTCGTGATAACGAGACTCTCGACCGATGACATACGATTCCCTTCTCTCATGCGGAATCCGCAAACGCGAAAGTGGTGTAACACAGGCTGATGGACGATTGTGTCAAACGAAAAAAATGTAATTAGACCCGGATTTATAGAGCATGGTAAAGCATTTTCTAAGTTTAATATCTCTTAAATTTACTAACACCCTTCGATTACGTTCACTTCAGCTAACTTACAGTGTATTGTACTATAAAAAACCCCAACTCCTCCGAAATTTACCTCGTATAAACGTAAAGGCTATGTCATCTTATGGTTAACGTTTCCCGCGCAATATCAGGATCCGAACATTTCCATGACCTTGAAATGACTTTATAAGTCGAAATTTTGGTCAGCAAGTGAAAAAATATTGTTTTATGGTATAAACCAATTTTATCTCATTTCATATGATAAATAAAGTACCGCAAAGTTACGCCGGAAAATTAAGAGAGACCAAGGAATTACGAAAAAATCGCAAAAACTAACGCTTGAACATCACCTCTTGTTGTTAAAATGCATTTCTTTTTAATGTTCGGCGATAACATCAATTCTTACGCGCTTAAAGACTTCCTTTTGCCAGTTGATTAAAATTCTCATTAGTGTGTACTACCACCGGGGGTGAAATAATTTAAGATCTCCTTTTGATTATCACGGTTATCATCGGAGCCGTAAACCAGTCCACAATATAATAGTTCCTAGTCGCAAAACGATCATTATCGTACAGCAGTGTGTACAGCGAGTCATCAGCAGAATTAAAATTATATTAATTTATTGAAATATTTTCTTGAAATAGTGGTCCCCCAGTATGAGTAATTTATCATCACTAGAACACCGTGTCATCAAGTAATTTGAGCATGTGAGAGTTGCAAGAAATTTTTTCAAAAATACCATTATATAATATTTGAGTATACTGATGCCTGTACACCTTACTACAGTTTTTTTTCGCTAAGTCCATGCTACAGCCCTCGGCGCTGCCACCGGAATTCGATGGGATGAAGCAGTAAATTATGCATGCATGCATCATAAAACGTTTGCTTAGATGGGCACTCAGATAATTAATTCGTAAGAAAACATTTATTGGGATGGAGGAGCAACAAACCACAATCAGCAATGCTGACAACCCCAACGAAAAGTCCACGGAAGATTATTTTCAACGTCAACTACCCTAGCATGAATTATTAAATGAATATAGCGGCGATATTTAAATTCACTACTAACACTTTCACTGCCGTTCTTGGGATATGCATTCATATTCAAAAGGTAACCCTATCTCCGACGATAGTGTTCCTACGGGAGTTAATTTAATGGCTTTATGATCAACTTCTTAGATATTTCCAAGCTTACGTCGACCAGAGCAGCCCAGAAGGTAGATCAAAAATATGAAGCTCCTGAGTCTTCAACTTGAAACGGTACGAGATGAAGGAATACATCATAGCGCCCGAATGGCGGAGGAGTGAGAAGGAATTGGAGAAAGGCCCACGAGCCACGCCCCGAGGGGCCGAGCCGCTTAGCAAACTTATCCAAACCGACGATTTGGCACGCATGGTTTCGAAAACAACAACTTTTCGCTCGTGACAGGTCACAGTCAGATGTGCCTTCAGTTTTGGCCTGAATCTTAACCAGATGATAGATCTCGCTTTGCCAATCTCAACTCGGAGCCAAAGTACTTATTCGGGGATGGTAAAGTCCCCTTTTATCTTCAGAGAACAGCTAGAAATCGTGCAAACGAACGGTATATATATCCACCGATCGAATATATGCCAAAATTTACACTTTACATTCCTCAAAGGCGAGGATTAAGAAGTATAAAATCTGCCTTAACGACATCAATTATCTGTCATTCATTAATGAACATCAGTCATTCTTGACTTCAGAGTAGAGTAGGGAACTAGTTGAAGAAAGTTAGATGTTTTATGCAAAAAAATAAAAATGTTCACCAGCAAAGAGATCCTAAAACATTCTTCACATTATTAATGCGCGGAAAAGTCACAGATTGAATTTTATGTAACTTGTTATAATGGCTCGCTTTGCGAAAGAAATCATCGGATTCGATCAGAAACATTCATCTCCTTGATCGTATGGTAGTGAGATGAAAAATCAGCGACATGAGACGAAAGAATGGAAATTACAGAGTAGAGGTGAAAAGGTGCTCGGGAGAAGGAAATGCTACACGTTTCATTTATATTTCGCTGCAGCCATTTGCCAACTCTCGTTGACTTTTGCCATGAATTCTCATGAGAGCACTCACCCGAGTAGGGGTTCGAGCATAAGGCCTTGGCATAAGATAAAGGCCTTTACCTGCACTGACTTGTTTAACCACTCTTGCAGTGAGAAGGAATACAGATTGGAAACATGGACAAATGATTAGGAGACTATGAATACGAAGAACGTTAGAAGAGGATACCGCAGGCCCTGCGGCGCAGGGTTTCCACGTAGATATTCCAGGGGGAATTATTGCCAGTTTTACGGAAAAATCTTTTGGCCAAACCTAGCGCATCTTTGCAACAGATCCTTTTACAGCTGAGTTTTTTCTCCATGCACTTGTACTCCTGCTTAAAATGTTCCCTCTATTTCACTTATTACTTTTTCAATCCAAATATTGAAGCTTATGGGTGACATAGCACCCTTGCCGTACTCCTTTCCTCGCTCCAGTGTCCTCCGCCTTACCTCCACATTGAAATCACTGCCAATTGTTCTTCATATAGCCTGCATGCTACTCTTCTGCCATTAAATGGCACTCCTACGATCTTCATAGTATAGTGTCAAGATCCTTCTTCTTATAGGATGGTGGTAAAGAAAAATGGACAAAGAAAACAATCGTCCAAGAAAGTGAAAGACATCTCGGCGCCAGAGTTGGTATTCAGGGGCAAAGATTCGTTTACTTCACAAAGCCAAAGCTGAAAAAAAGAAAGCACGTCCTAGCGCATTAGGAATTCACGAGGAAAGTGAGAGCAAGGGGGATATTTGGATGCTCTCAGCATCACACGAATGCGTGGGAAGCGCTCAGAAACGTATTCCACGCAGGGATAGCGTTTTATAGCTGCTCGGACAATTGAGAGATGGCTCTCCGGTCAAATCCAGCGAAGAGAGCATAGATATGCGTCCCTTTCTGGAGCCGTAAATCCTTGTAATGGATATCACCAATTATTCGTGAGCGCTAGGCATAATTATCTTTCAAACGGACACGCTTTACCTAATATCCCCACCTACCTTCAGAGCAAACATCACTACGTTCCTCTGACGAGCCGTCAAGGTAGAACGTACCAACACCAAGACAAAGATGGATCGTGCCAGGCCACGGTAATACATGGTTGAGAACCTTGGTCTGCGGCTAGAACGTAGGCAAACGTTTTCATTCGGGATAGAAAATAACTCCAATGGGCAGAGAAATTTTGATGCAAGTGCGTCGCAACCACCCATTTTCTATAATAAATATTGCCCTGGTGAAGTAGAAGCGTCATTATGAACTTATGCTGAGGCGAAGCTTTGACGTCCTTGTGGAAGCTTTCTGGCCAGCATTCACAACAAGGACGAGAAATGTAGGTTCAAATCCAACGTCATTTCGAATTTAAATGTTTGACACAATTAGTAAGGGCAGTGCTTGAAAATTAGCGATAATATCCTTGTTTTTATCCAAATAAACAGAGTGTATACTATTTTTCATGACCTTTTCGACTATTTGATCACATTTTCCGTGGCAAAACACGTGAGTAATGGTAAAATATTTCTGATATGACGAAATATTAGCGCCAATTACGTATCCCTTGACAGTGTTAGTCATTGGTATCTCTCGTATTTAAGTTCACACGAATAACTAATTTTCCTTCTATGCATTACCGTCGAATTGGCCAACACGTTTAGATCTTCAGTTTTCATTTTAGCACAAATTCCCCATAAATATTTCGTAGTAATTTCTGCTCGTACGTTCCTAATATGCTAACCTGAGAGAAGTAAAACAACTAAATAAATAGTAATTTTTCACAAAACAAGGAAAACAACCTTTTTTCGGCGGATGCCGGGTAAACAATATAGAATCACTTCTACTGCACGAAAACGCCTGTATTTTTACTGTCTTAATTATTGTAATAAGTTATTGAGCTCATTATAACTTAGAGAAAACAAAAAAAATGTCCACGTGATAAAAGAGCTGTGCGTGGAATAATACGAATAAAAAGGTATGTCAACGAAGCATTTCCTTATTTCTTTAAACTAAGGTGATAAGAGAAATCGCATTTAGTCATTGATAGCTTGAGAGAAATACTTAAGTTCACGCTGGTAAGATATTATACAATTATTATAAAACCTGAGATAAAACGTTTTTTAACAATATAAATCTACACTTTCCATCATCGATAACAAACGAGTATAAAATACGTGATATGGTTTGGTAACTCTTATTCACAACTAAGGGAGGGAGAGAAAGACACTTCTCGCATGGTGTGCAGATACAGTGGCAAAAATGTGCAGCCTGAGGTTTCCAGGTTTATTAAAAGTTGCGAACCTCGAAAGTGGATATTTAAGACGCTCACTCATTTGTGAAGATATTTCACGCTAGAGAAAACTCTCCGACGAAAAGAAAATTTTGCGCCACACTGCTGAAATTTGGACAGGACGGGATGGGGGGTGAAACACGGCAGATGCGGCTGGAAAAAATCTGCATTTCTCCTCCGTCGATTAAGCGAGCCTCCACTGGATTGTGCCGCTTTAATCGTAACTCGAGGCCGGAAGGGAATTTCCCATCATCTCGAGAGAGCAAAAGCAGAGCCGTCGAGGAGGAGATGCGGGAAGTGTGTGGAGTGACGGGAAGGGGGTGGGTGGGGGGGTGTGTGAGGGGTGGAGGTGGGGGGGTGTGAGGGGGCGGAGGGGGGGGGGAGTGGGAGAAAGAGGAGGAGGGCACCACGGCGAGATAGGGAGAGAGAGCGCATCGACTTCTGCAGCGCCAACTCATCCCGACGGGGTCAAAACTACTTCGCGTCCTTCCTGAAGGACGTGGAGCTCTCGAGATTCGTTTTTGCGAGGCTGTGCGAAAAACCCAAACCAAGATCCGGAAGCGGCGCCGCACCGCTTTTTCCCGGCGGGATGAAATTATGACGATTTACTTTACATGATTTGAAGGTTGAGGTCGAGACTTGGTCCAGGTTTTATCATTCATTTGAGTTTTCTACCAGCTGATTGGAAGGTCTTTGGACCGTCCTTATCCTTACATCCCAATTTCTGGTAAATCGTCTCATTTTCCTCATGTATATGTCTTTCTATTAGATCCACATATCCTTAAATTCCTCATATTCTCTACCTCTCCTTATTTCGTCCAGAGTTCCTATCCTTTTCCTTCCTCTTCCACGCTTCCCCAGATTTCTACACGCCCTCTCCTCTCAAAACCTCCTCCATCCATCTCTTCTGCCTTCTCCGAACTTCCGCCACCAGATTCCTCTCCTCTCCAACAATATCTAGTACCTCCTCATCCGTCCTCCTCGCCACCCAGCTCACCCTATCCATCCTTCTCCAAACCCACATCTCAAACGCCTCAAGTCTAAATGCATCATCCCTACGCCGTGACCAAGTTTCCGGCCCACTCTAAAATCAAAAATATCACAAAAAGATAAAAAAAGATCACAAAATGGGAGAAAACCCCAATATGGAGCGCAACGCTCCATATTAGAGTTGTCTCCCGTTTTATGATCTCTTAAAATCTAGTGAAGGAAAGATTTCTCGGGTGTTCCACCGGGTTAGGGACTCCCATGTGTGCCGGCGTTTCGCAGAACCACTCCCTCTTCATCATTAAGGGCTTTTAAATTAATCAGAAGCCTTGTTGATGAAGTCGTAAGCCGTCCTTCGAAACGTCGTGGAGTCTCTAACCCGGTGGAACGCCCGAGAAATTTTTCCTTCGCTAGATTCGCTGGGAAAACATCAGATCATTCGAGACTAATATCCGTGGTTCCATTCCCGGTCCAGGCCAATTTCTTTCTCGATGCAGTTTCTGCGTATCATTGTCTCTGGTTAAATATTTTCTCAGCAAGAAAACCTAAGTCAGTGCGTTCTCCTAACGATGACGCTCACGTCAACTCACCGACAGTCTGATGTTGAATATAAAATCCGAACTCTGAATTATCGTCAAGTTAACGAAAAGGCTACGTCATCTTGCAGTCGTAATATATTTTCTACTCTATTTTCCTTTCCATTCTGTGGCTTTTTCAAGACTGAGTCATTTTTCAAATAATTACGTTCAGCATGCTCGGCTATAAATCGGATATAAATGTATCAGGATTATATAACTCTGTTGCTAGTTGTTATTACACTCTTCTTCCAATATGATTCTTTCCTTTTTTGAACTACTCTTCTCACTACAACTTTCTCAATGTAAACTTCCATCACTGGTATTCTTCTCAGAGAGAAAATTTCTTCCATTTGCGTTTACTGTTCAAGGATCATAGCATATATGTCTCCTTGATTTCATCTAGAGTATCATTTGTGGTAATGGCGGTCACTGACTGTGCCATGAAAGTAATCCATAAAGCAATGTACTACAATCATCAAGGGTAGTCCAAAAGATTATTCATTACATAGGTAGGTACTTAAACCCAGCTATCAAAATTGCTTGTACAATACACAAGCTGCCGCAACGTTTTATCTCGCATTCTTGTAACGAATTCGTTGAAAGTGAACACTATTGCCTCCATAATCATATAAATTTTATCCACCTTACCATAAATAAGACTTACATACGGCCACTAGGTCCTCTTCGGTCCGAGAGCCGGTGCATACAACACGCATTTGAAAATGGCCGATTGTGAATACTCTTTGAGATACACGCCTAGTCTCTTTGAGTGAACCATGCCTTCTTACCCTCAAGGATTCCCTTGCTAATAATACAATTCTATGGTGCTACTCATCACTGTTGTTGAATCCAGATTCCTTTCGCGCGAGAAAATATTCAATTCAACCGAGTTCGTTCGCCCTTCTTCCCGGCTCAATGCCGCGGAAGGCCTAGGGTCTTCTTCCTCCAGCCGTTCCGCTGCTGGTCAGGCGGACGTGAAACACAGGAGAAAAGGAGCCATCAAACTGCACTCAGCAAAATGAACCATTCGCACGATGCATATATACGAAGTCGGTCGAGATACGCTTGACCCCAGAATCTATTAAAGCAATTAGTCGAGTCGGATTATATTTTTTTTAACCTTGAAGAAGGAAGAACCTACGGGTGCAGAGCGTTCAGTCTCTGTCATCGGAGGGCAACTCACAGATAAGAGCTCAGCTGTTTCATTTCTCCCCCTTTCCCCGCCCCACATGCTGAGTTGCTTGCGAGGGGCAACTCTTGAGAGCAGGTGCTGCTTCTCGATTCCTATCAGAACAACAAGAAGAGGACTATCGAAGCGGACGAAAATCAGGCGAACGCAACAAAATAGCTGAAGAAATACAAAATCTGATGCCTTCCAACATCACCGAACGAGATTGAAGGAGTGTTCATCTATCTTAAAACTGAAATATCTAAATTTGATATGCGATCTACTTTCAATAAGTTGAAATGCTCCAAAAACTAAAAATGTATCAAGATGCAGAAATTCAGAAAGAAGAAAATTTATCTACTAAATGTGTAGGTATGTACATACGATGAAAAGAACATGAGCGTCAGTGCAATTTCTTGTAAAGCATCGCAATCCGACCATTAGGTGTTGTAGTTGTTGAAATTTAGTTGTCCTTAATTTATCTATTCGTTATCCCTATGAAAGCAAGTATTTTTATGCTTTCAAAGCAAGAAATTATAAGCGGATACGAATGACACTATAACAAATGTATGACATTTTCCTTTATTCTATGCATCAGTTATTTTTAGCAATGCAATGATACGGCAGAAAAACATCACTAGGCACGATCATCATGAGCTGAGTACGGATTAGGAGACTTGTTAAAATATATACATATCTGAGACACCCCAAATCTTATTGCAAATAGTTATACAAATTTCGAGAATGCTTTTGCGATCCTTGTTTCAGAGGGAAGGTCATTTCCACAAAAAGCAGTTGCCTATTATTTTGATCAATGAAGGTAAACTACAGAAATTTCAAAACATTTTGTTGAATTTTGTAAAAAAAACAATAATTGTAATGAATAATTTAAAAGGGCATTCCTTAAATATAGACAAAACTTATCATATATGAAAGAAATAAATAATTGAGTGCTAGAAAATGTGAGTTTTTTCATCGTAATAATAGTTTAAATTCTGTTAAATTTTCAGTGATTAATTGTTTAAACCTTTCATTTTCCCCCATTTTTATTGTGTATACAACAAAATAGGTTAAACTAAACGTGTGATTTCAATTATGTCCGTATGGGGGCTTTCAGGCGATATCTACATATTTACCGAGTTCTTGTCATGGAAAAATGCATTAAAAATCGGAACAATTACTACTATTAAAATTTCAAGAAATTAACCTTTGAGATATGTTCCAAGAGGCAAATAAAAACATTTAAGTATGTATTTATTCCATTAAAATCCGTGGATTTGGTCCCCACCAGCTTAAAGATACGGAAAAACCTGTCCCCAACGAAGGGGTTAAGAATAAACAAGAGTTATGTTTGACACCGCCTCAAATAAATTCAAACAACTACTCGCAAAACACAAGTGAATTTAATACATTTATTTAAGGCATGGATAATAACCAACTACTAATTCAAATATGCTTTATGTGAACGGCTCACGACATGGAACAAGTCTTCCTTGAATTTATAACAATTAAAGTATCAAAACATATAATACTGCACTTACCACCACCATCATTGTGAGTATTCTTGTGTATGACCAATTCTTGCGAGTATTGGTAGGTCCACAGACAGTACTGCCTTTAATTGACCATGTTGTGCATAATCAAGTAATCATACGCTTAATCAAATATGCGCTCAACATGTATGGGCACCGTGTCGTAAACTCTTTCTAGATAAAAGTGTTGAACATTTTGACTACTTTCATTATCAAGTAAAGGTATAAATATTTTTAATATCACCAAGAAGATACTTATTACTTAATGAAGAGTACCCTTCCTGAAAATTCGTTTCGAAAAGTGCCAGAAGATTTTCTTACGCTAACATGACAGCTGGTCAAAATAAATCGAGCGGGCAGTTTATAATAATCTACATTAACGATTCATCGCTGCAGCATAAATGACGAAGCAGGGGAATCATCATCTCGAAACACGAACTCTCAGAGCAGAGAGATGGTGGACGGTTCAAAATAAACCACCACACTAGGCAATCGCAGCAGAGAACTCAGCTGTCAAGAGAGCCGAGGCGGCTAATTACAGCGTCCACCGCATTTTAATTGCCCTCGCCACACCAGCATAAGTCATAATTTAATGGGGAGATGGAGAGTAAGAGGGATCTGTGATTTCGAGGTGGTCGGCCGGCGCGGCGATGGCTGTCGCTTCTTTGGGAAAGGTAGGGATGACTTCAGCAGAAAAAGAAGGTAGGGGAAAAGGGTAGAGGTGGGGGTGGCAAAGTAAAAAGGGAGTCGTGGAGGTTTGAAGTGAAAGGATGGAGCGATTTTACTATGAACTACGATGAGCACCCTGGCAATTTAAGGGGGGTGAATAATAAGCCAGAAAAGGTGTTTGGATAGTTGGACACCCCACAGGATTTTTCATCGCCACGATTGTATGATAGTAGAAAAACCATTCCTGTTTTTATCATAATTTGCAAAATCCTATTTTTTTAGATAACGTGTATAATTTTCTGTGTCTGGAAGAATAAATTATTATTATTATATTGGTGAAATGAAACCTTTAACTCAGTAACTCTACATGAGGAATTACTAAGTTAAAGCTTTCAATTCACTATATTAAGCATGTTCCACTAAATTTCGCCTGACACAACCAGTCTATTATTATATTACCATTACACGATTAAATGATGGAGCAATGAGGTAAATTTTAATTTATAGAGTTAAAACTTATCATGTAGGATTTATTCTTTCCCGGTGAAAGATTGAAGTGAACTCTTCTCGGGATTCCGAACGGGTAAGGTTCTCCATTTCCATCACCGTCGAAGTGTCGATGGAAGACTTTTCCATCGTATTCAGGGCCGTTAATATTTTTTACTATTTTTAGCAACATGAATAAGTGGTATGTTTGTAAGGATGGGATCGAGGAAGGTTGGACATTTCGTGGAGTACCGGTGACCATTCATCCGGATGGAGAGAGGGTTAGTTCATTCGTCAACATAGAATGACGGGCAGATATTACTTGAGAGACGGTAAATATACATGGTCCAATCTTTCTCCAATGAAAATAGAATAAACTGCCGGCGTCGGCAGTTTATACATCGATAATTTAAATGTCATTATGACAAACACGCCATGTTCATCAAAAGGCCCTGAAGTCGACGGAAAAGTCTTCCATTGAAACGTCGGCGGAGATGGAGACCCTAACCCGATCGGAAGCCCACGAAGAATTCCCTAGAAAATCATACAGGGACGAAAGGCTCGCATACTTCGCTAAACATAGGCAATTTTCACCGGAGTAGTCGGTAATGGAGAGTGATAAGAAAGCCAACATAAGTAATCGTCGGCCAATGATCCTTCATCTTTGAATTCGGTAATTCTTCGAGAGTGTAGGTTTCATAGAGTTCCTGTGATCGTGTTAACCGAGGAGGCTGTCAGGCAGAGCGCCATTTCCCGCCAGAGCTCCGCAGTCCACCCGTATTGCCTCCCCTCCACCATCTCCATCGCTCTTTACGACAAAATACGAAATTGCGAACCAATGAGGAACGTCTGTTGTGGAGATAGCGCTAGCATAGGTAGGTACGTGTACATGAACTGGCATCAAATAGCCCTTCACAATTAGACGTTCCAGGTGCACGAACACAACAGTTGACGATCGTATAGGTAGCCCTACGCTCGACGCCACACATGGAACTCCTATCAACTAAAAGAACTCCATCTAATACGCTTAAATAGAGGAAAGGTAATGGACCCTTCCGCTGAGAAGGGTCAAATTGCAAACTAAGAAGGATACAATGAAATAGAGGAGGCATGACTGTGAACGCTCAAGGCCGAGAATGGCCTACTCAGTGCCGACTGTGATGGCGAAATTGACTTCAAGGATCAAGCGGAATGTTTCATTTATTTTCTAACCTCCTAATGCAATACTGCCACCACGTTTCGCTACCACCATACTCCCTCTTCGCTTCATGCCTCCTCTGGCCGGAGAAGGGAATGATTGCGGAGGAGATCGGAGGGGAGCAGTTGGCTGCGTCGGCAGAGGGGCGGCGGCATGTTGGCGCTCCCCTGAGTCCGCGAGGACATTGACTCATCATCCATCCTTCTTTAATATGGGCGCCGCGAAGTTGTGGATGAAGAGGGGTGGAAGAGGGAGGAGGGGAGAGGAGGTGGGCGGACGAAAATATGGGAAGGAAGGAGGTTCCTGGAGGGAAAGGGAAGTGACGAACACACGGAGGGTTTAAAGGGAGAGGGGGAAGAATGGAGAGGGTCGCGAGGGGGAGAAATGATGGATTTGGGAATGAGAGGGGGAAAGATATCCCACTGATACATTCAATATTTTATACTGCTATGTCTATTTCCGTATTAAGAATATTATTTTGAGTATTAGTCAAAGTTTTAAGAAAACAACTCAATTTATTTGACTTGAGTCGTATAGTCGTAAGTATATTTATTTCCTTAAGGAAGCATAAAAATTTGACGAAACGTTAACTGTGTCTGATTGAGTTGTTTTCTAAAAAATTGGAAAATATTCTAAAATAATATACTTAATTGCATTATTCGTGGTCAAAAAAAGAAGACCTTATCTGACACCGAACTTAGCGATCGCAAGGTATCGTGCGCTATGAAAACCATAGTTGACACATTTCGCACCTGACAGACTAGCTGTAGGAGCCGGTCATGTTTACAGTAAAAATGTGGCAACACCGCGCGCCCTATTAATTCGATGCCTACTCGATCGAAGTGTTCCTTAATTGCTACCCAGGGTGTGTGTGTGTGTGTGTGTGGGTGTTTGAAATCGTTCAAGATGACTCCGAGCACGTAGATCGAACACACCAAATTCTCGGAACGTTCGTGATTGAACCACGTGACTCCTTAGTTACGTGACCGAAAGCATCTCGAACGGCTTCAGACACACTCTCCCAGGTACAAGGCAGGTCTGGCAATGGAGGACCATCGATACCGTCGAAGGGCCTGGGAAGGAAGACCCGAGGGAAGCAAAGAAAGATGGAGTCAGAGATGAAAGTTGAGTAAATTCCTCATGGGATTCAAACCGGGTCAGGAGTTCAAGTACCGACGTTTCTATGGCTAACTCCGCCATTTTTTCCAGGACATTGAAATTCAATATCCTCGAAAACGATGGAAGAGTTAGTCATCGAAACGTCGGTACCTGAACAACTGACCAGGCTGAAAACCCGTGAAGAATTTACTCATACGTACCCCCGGGAAATCACCAGATCCTTCAGATTAAAGTTGGAAGACAGCATGAGGACAAATATAGAAAGTAGAGCAGAATTGTGGGCCAAAGCTAGAGAGACGACCCTGGAAATAACTAGAAGGTGTGCTCTTTGCAAAACCTCAGCACCCAACGAGAAGAAGAGGATCGACTAAGTAAATAATTTCAATCGGGAGAAATTTTTGTCATGAACGTTTAAACATTCGCCACTAATTATTTTAATCAGGAGAAATGTTGAGGCAAGCGTGGAGAGAAGAGGTGATTTTCAATCGCTACGAAGTACACTTCGATCGGTCGATCGGTAAGAAATCGAAATTGACCTCTTCCCTTAACGCTTATCCAACATGCCGATAGATTCAACTTAATAACCGTCGAGGGAATCGAACGCGCGCATTCTAGTTCACATCGGTAGCTCTCGTTTCGATGGTGGAGGGCTAGAGGAGGAGGCTCTTTGGTTTCACTGTGGGCGGACAAGCAACTCCAAGCAGGAGGAGATGAGGTTGAGGAGTTACGCGAAGTAGCGAGGGTTGGCCGGGGGTTAAGGAAGAGTGCGTGCGAGACGAGGCAAAAGAGGGATAAAATGATCAACAGAGCGAATGTGTGTGTATAAAATTCTACCAGGGGGCCGAAAAGGAAGAAAGAGAAATAAACTGCTCCAACTCGACGCAGGAGGAGCGCCGTGCCTCGGGAGTTCAAAAACTGTAGCAGACTTGAAGGATGTTGAACTCGGGGAATGCCACGGGGCAGTCGAAGCGTCGGTCATGATTGGAATGAATTACACGGAGGATTCCTTTGGTGTCGGTACGCATGGTTTTTTCTATCTATCTCTCTCTCTCTCTCTCTCTCTGCGTACCCGGAAATACTTAACTTTTCATCATTTGGTCACATTAATGCATTGACTCAAACGTCTTTTTGCTTTAGCCGCGTGCCCTTCTGTTTTACCTCTTGATTGATAACCATTAGCACCACGCGTACACACACTCAATGCCATTTCCTTACCGTGCAATCAGCAACGAAAAAACTAGTCATTATTAGCCGGTTTTACTTGGTGGAATCTACTCACATTAAAAAGAAGGACTAATTCCAAACGATGGTTTGTTTATTTCACCAAGATATCGACGCTATCCCCTCATCTACGAGTCAGCAAGGATAAGTCAGTTCTTTAGTTAACCAGTGGTTTTATGTACCTAAGGGTATTCCTTCCGTACCACCCCTCAGTGCCGTATGTGGGTTTCACCAGTTTTCCTCGCGTCCTGTGGGGAATGAAGACATTAGGCCATTCCGAAGCGATATTCAATCTTCCATATTATCCTTTACACTCTGAAAATTGCTATCCTTAATCAGGTTCTCAATAACTCTTGCAAATCGGCCTATAATTTGAGGGAAATATTTTTACTTATTATCACATCTGCCACAAGCTGATGTAAATGTTTTTACAAACAAATATAATGTATATAACTCAGCCTAAATGGAAATCAATTCGAAAACAAGGACCTAAAGTAAATATTAATGTTTATTCATTGGCATATTGTTGTTAACATCCAACCAAAGAATATTAAAAATTTGACAATAAACCAATACTAAAATGAACTACCACTCCAATAAAAATCTTCCCTTGCAGATTACAAGAAGCCTAATCGGTCATTGGAAAATTGAAAATTTACGTGATTACATCCGTAATTCTCTATCCTTAAACTTCATCCATTTGCCTCCGTCATATTCAAGCATTGCTTCATGCTTGCTCTCCAGTTCCTGAAAAATTAACATTCGCACCCTTCCGAACTACTTCAATAAAAGTCCTATGTACCTATTCATTCTTATCTTATAAATCTGTAATAGTAATTTATCTACCATAAGCTACATATTTTGATCACTTTCTAGCTAAACAGAATTTTTAGTAAAACAAAATGCGTGCTACATAGAATGTTTAAGTAAAATTAGCGATTCTATGATATGCAAATAAGCAACACAATTTTCTTCATTTTATGTAGCAGAACGAAGATAATGTACGAATTGTAGGCATGGAAAAAACCTTGTTAAGTGAGCTGTGATACCTTAGGACACTCATTACGGAAAACTCGTTTCTTTAGCTCGGAGATATTAATAGCTACTTGGGACTGAAGCCTCCGTCTTCGTAAAGTTTAACGTCCTCAATTACATGTGTCATTGTCTGGAGGTAAATGCACTTTATTCAAAGGTGGTATCGGTAGCCAACGATTATGTAAGCAACAAAAGAGGTACCATTTTAAGGCATGCACTGATGAAAAAAGTTTCAAAAGAAACCTTCATACTCCCAAAGGACAAAGTATCATTTAAAGCCATGCTCAATATCAAGGCCAACAAATGGCGATATAAATGCCGGATAGGGGTAGCCAAAGAAACAGCATAAAGCATCATGAATATCGCAAATTAAAATTCCAGTGGCCTAACTTCACATTTCATTGATCGCCTGCTAGTTACGAGGAAAAAGAAGTATTCACAACCTTTAATATTTTAACATTGAACATAATTACTGAATTAATTGCTGAATAGATACAAATTTGCTAAATTCTTGCGAATAAATTGACTTGACTATCGCCACTAGCGCCTCTTCCATATTATCCTTCACACTCTGATAATTGCTACCCTTAATCAGGTTCTCAATAACTCTTGCAAATTGTCTTATAAATGATAATTTTAGAACCCATTTCCGTTTATAATCGATTTTCCTAAAGGATGGGAGACCCGGTTTTCCTAAAGATAGGGTGCGCCGCAACATGCTCATAAAAATATTATATAAGAGCCTTCCGCTCTTCATTGCTTGGCGTATTCTTACCTAGATATTAAACCTGACTCTTAGCCTGTAAGTGGAAAAGTAATTTAGCGCTCTATGATATTCAGAGCTTTTAGCACACAAAAAACCCAACCATTGGGTAAGCTTCATCTTCACAGCAGCTTTAGAGACTAAACGTTATATCCTCTGAATTAAAATCATGAAACAATAAGCTCATCGAGGCGAACCCTTTTAAGAACCTGCTGGGTATTAGACTAAGGGGGTGAATTCCATATAAAATACAACGCATAATTTTCCTCACTTCAGGTGAGTTAACCATCAAAACTCTTAAATGAAATTAAAAGTTACTCATTCCTCTATAATGAGCATTTTCCAAGGGATAATGAGAATAAACAATGGCAGCTCTTAAATCTGGATTGCACGCTACCATGAAATTTTTTAAATTTTTTTTTTAAAGACAACCAGCGCAAGTGATTTCATTGGACCTTATTCCACCAGAGAAAAATTCCGTGAAATATCCTCATGGTGATTCAAGGAGAGAAATTCCTCATGCGTGCATAAACTAGAACAGACCACATTGGTCTCGTTGGCAAGCGGGTCCGAGTGTGTTTTGAAACTGCGACGCAGTCACGAACTATGGAGGAAAACAAGAGGGCAAAACTAATTCCACGTAAATGCTAGGCGTACAAAGAGCTGTAACTTGGGACCCTATATGTCATAGTGCTGATAATGAGAAGTTGGGTTTTGTAGTTGATTAACTATGTTTTAGGGAGCGTGGTGGCCTAGTGGATAGAGCGCTTGGCTACTAATCGATGGGTCCCGGGTTCAAATCCGGGTGAAGCCTTTGAATGCCCCCGAACAAAAAAAAATCCTCTGAGTGCGAGGTGGCCCAGGGAAAGGAACTGGCCCCCCTACCCTGAATGTGTGAAATTCACACGCCTGAGGCAACTATCCAAACCAACCTTCGGTTTGAATCACTGAGAGTGAACTATGTTTTATAATCAGCTAAATTCTTAACCCCTCTCATAACTTCCTTCTTTATTTAAATCTCAAGCCTCAGCTTGTTTTTTCAGCTCATCGTACTTTCTGCTTCCCCTTATATCGTAGAAAATCCCTGTTTTCTTTCTTCCTCTTCTGTTCTCCCCCCACATTTTCCCTCCGTCACCCAATTCAACATATCGTTCCCTCTCAATACGTCCCATATTTGTTTTCTGCCTTTTCCAAATATCCGCCTCCAACTTTCTCTCCTCCCCGGCTGACTCTAACCACGCCCTTGTTTGTTTTATTCGCCACCCAGCTTACCCTCAGCATTCTCTTCCCCGCACATCTTGAAAGCCTCCGGTCTAAGCACATAATCTTTCCATAACCACCAAGTATCTGAACCACATTTACGTTTAACCGATCTTTTCCTTATGTAATTCACAGTTTAACGTAACATGTTGTAGAAATGGATACTGATTAATGGTATTGGAAGAGAATGGTAATTTTCCACAGCTTTTTATTTAGTACAACATTTCTAACGCGTTTTGATGTGATCTCACATCATCATCAGGTGTCTCAATACTATATTATTACAATTATCTTTCAATACCATTAATAATTTTCCGTATGTGAAAGCCCATATTCCCCTCAGCAACTCACATCTAATCGTGCATCCTAAATTATAAATATCAAAGCCATCAAAGCTGAGAACATTGATAAGCGAATTGAATCATGTCCAAAGGTCTCCTCCTCGAGTCCGAATTAAGGTTGTGTGCTTGAGGAGAAACCCGGCGTCGGAATTAGTCCACTTCTAACAACGTTAACGGGATTCAAAGTATAAGATCTCATCCGACGTATGGACGGACATCATCATAAAATTCAGCGAGGCATCTTGCGCGAAAAGTTCTCGCTAATACCGGGAATCGCACCCTGGGACCTTGGGATGGAAAGCCAGCACTCTGGCCACCACACAAACTCGATCGTCCAACTTTTCAATTGTCAGTAGCGAATCCCGGGAGCGACATGCCATGTGGGTGGCCGGACCGGGACGAAAGTGTAAAACTGCCATCATTTTTCAAAAACCATTGTGTTTCGGACTAAAATCGTCCCTCGATTATGAAATTCTCACCGTCCCCACGCCCGTGTCAGAATTCGCGCACTTATGTCTATTCTTCCGCAATAAGGACCCCCCTGCACCCCGCACCTCGACATATAAAGACATGGTAAAGCCCACCCGAGACGAAAACATAAACTACCCTTCTGAACACGTGAAGTGACACACCCATCACGTGGTTTCCGACGATTACCCGCATCTCTCCTGCGTTTCAGAGAAGGGTAAGGACCGGTGGTCTTCACTCCGGCGAAGAGAAGGATAAATGCGGGCGCGAGGAATTTTTGGGCGGGCAGCGTCAAATTACTCGGGGCATCATCGGGAGATAGAAGACGGGGAGGGTTGTCCTGCGTGTGGTCCCAGAGGCCGAAGTAGGAAAATCGGCATCGGGGTCCTCGGTGCGTGAATCACTTCTCCAAATTTATTCCCCCAAGTCAGGGCAGGTGCTCCAGCCGTGGTATGACGCATATTTTAAAGTTCAAGGCCAGAAAAGCAATCGCATAATATTTAGGAGAGGTATTTAATTAGCTACAAAGTCAGGCGTCGCTCCAGTGGTATTCACGATTAGCTCATTAGGTACCGCGTTTCAAACGTCGAAAACCCGAATACTGCCAGCGAATTACGTAATCGATATAGCTATTTTTTCTCAATATGTTCTCTAAGATATACATTAATTTTATTCTGACTAGTCCAAACATTCTATGGTACGGCTTTTCGTTTTATCGCCAGCCAGTAGGGGAGAAAACTAACTGTAAGTTAAGAGATTGTTTTCTGCAAAAATAATGCAGTGTAATCAGCATCTTAGGCCAAATAATGCGATTTTGTAACAAAGTATTCGAAAAAATTGCAGCTGGTTACCTATGATGACAAGAATTTTGAGTGTAAAATAGGAAAAAAAGGATTTTCATGAGTAATGAGAAGAAAAATTGAGGATGGGAATAATAGAGTGTTTGCTAACTTCGGGGGCACTACTGGCAACAAAAAATAATTCTCGATAGGAAAATTTCCTACATTCCCTAACCAGCTCCAATTCGGTTCAGAATAAGTGGGCAAATTTGCAAGACACCCTAAAGACATGGCAAATTCCCTTCCACCAATCCGCTAAATACTGAGAAACGTAACAGATGGTGGCCCCCAACACACGTTATCCTAAAAGGGATCAGCGTACCACGTCAGGTAATTTATGTTTTCCAAAATTATGCTGTAATTTAAAATTAGAGTGAGATAAACTTTTTTTCCTTCTTCTTCAGAAATATTTCACTTTTCAGGAAAATATTTGCATTGCTTGGGGAGGGAGCACGTAGCTCTGCAAGCAGACAATTCCATCCTATATTGTGTCATAGAGACGCGCAACTATTTTTATTTTTATCCTCAGTGACCGGTGTTTTAACTCGCACTAATGATCATTCTTCCCAATGATATTAAGTTAAGAGTGAAAAAGATACAATCACACAGCGTCTCACTCTGTTGAACGTAAACATTGGACCACCACCGCTGGAAGCAGAACCAAGGACAAGGCGTCCGTCGGAGCCTAAAACTGCTCATCTCACCTTGAAGGATGCGTCTCTCTTGGGAAGGCCAAGGAATGCCACCCGTGCACACCTTCTCCCCGTAACCACAAGCAAAGAGGGCGGCTGGACGAATTCTCTCGAGCTCGACCCCTCGAGCGCCCAAATCCCCACCCGTACTCAACGCACCTTGACGGTCCTCCCCCACCCTCCACCTCCCGGAGGGAAGCATCCGCTGCTAATGACAGTGAATCTTTAAGAGGCGCGCGTCTTCCATTGTCTCGAAGAACCAATCGGTGCCTGTATGTGTGAGTTCCACGGAAGAGAATGAATTGACTCGGGGAGGAGTCTCACGGGAGGGAGAATAAATCGGTCGGATCTGAAGATTTATCTAGTCCGAAAATCACTTGTGTTGTGAGAATAAATGGCAAGTTCATGTTCCTCAACGTTCTGCAAAACGAGACATCGGGATAAAATTGTTTACAGAATTATCCCAAAATTATTCAAATAATTACGCATTGATATCGCCCTTAGCGCAAGGTATTACATTGTATTATGCTCTCTTGGTAGTGATTTTGAATGCGAGAACCATCAGAGCAATATTAGCCCAGAGATAACTCCTCTTCCTTAAATAAAAAGGAGTAGTTGGTTGCAGTCGACTAAACTTCCGATCAAATTGCTGAAAACTAGCAAAATCATCATCATTCAGATTTTTTTATACGTATTGGGACCTATCTACCTCTAGTATTTCTTTCTTCATATCAGCGTAGGTCCCACCCTTCTTCATTCCGCTCATAAAACCTATTTTCTTTCTTCACCTTCCAAGCTTGCCCAACCACTTTCCTCTATCACTGCCATATCAACCCATCGCCCCTCATTACCTCTTACAGCCACCTACCCTGCCTCCACATAATCTCATCCAGAAGTTTCCTCTCCTCACCAGCCATGCCACTTCCACATTCGTCTTCCTTTCTGTCCACCTCTTTGTCTCTCAATCCTTCTCCGCACCCGCATCTCGAACGCCTGCAGCCTATTTACGTCTTCCTTACTCAAGAGACCACGTTTCTGCCCCATACCACACTACACTCCATATCAAGCTCCTCACCAGCCTCTTCTTTATAGACTTACTTGAGATGTCCCGATCTTCTGCGTCGGCTCGCAGGGAAGTATGTATAGGAATAGCGAAACTTGGTGGCACTCGCCAGCAGAGCGTTTAACGTCACTGGGAACGAATTAAGCGTTGATGAGCGGGCAAAGTTGTCGAAGGACTCTGTTGGGGACTTCTGGAGAGAGCCTAAGCATCTTTATCCCTCCTCTCTCGGATGATCTCCTCTCCCTGGCATCATTTTCTGTACGAGTGAATTCCACCAAGTTTTGCTACACCTATATTTGCATCCATTCTCTTGACCATCACACAACGCATGATATCGCAGTCATAGTATTGATTATGGGTAATTACTACTATTTCGGTCACTGTATTACTATTCAGTGAAGGAAATGACTCGTAGCTGAGGTCATTTCCGCCATTAGGGACACATAGATATGATGGTGAGATAGCATCATTCATCGAGAGACAAATAAGAGAATGGGGAGGAAAGACTGGGCAAGAAGGAGAGGTGAGGGCTTGGGAAAAGACGGCGGCAAAAGGGACACGAGAGATAGTTGAGGCTTGCAGTCGTAAAAAAACAGACAAGGAAGGTGAGGAGAAGGAAAGAAAAGCCACGAATTCGGAATCCGTTACACGAAATCCCTGGAGGGATGTGGATGACCGATGGAGGGAAACAAGAAATGGGAGGAAAGAGTAGATGAAATCAGTTGCACTCCCCTAGATTAAAATAAGATAATAGATGGAGCCAAGTGGTGCGATAACACAGGAGTACACAGAATTAAATGAAGTGCCTGGACTGCCTATAAATCAAAATAAGCGCCAAGAGATAGAAGCGAGCCGAGCATGATATTCTATTCCGGAAGCCGACCGCGGTTGCCAGGTTGGCAACAGCCACATCATCAACTTAGTACCTACCTACCCTGCATGTCACCTCCAGGTGCCACCTGCACGTTAAGGTCCAGGCATGGTAACCCAAAGGTCGCGGGTTCGTATCCTGCCCGAGGAATTATATGTCCATATCTCGTGGTAGAGGACCGGCCGTAAAATGAAGGAAATGTGTTATGAAATAGGTCTCGCACCCCGGGTTTTTGTGTGAGGGATAGAATGGGATTTGGTAACAAATTGGGAGGATGGAGTACTACTGTTGCCCCACTCTTAATTTGTATGAGAGAAAAAATTGGCAAAACAATAGAGATACGCAGTCCAACATATGATGTATGATATATAACAGTATAAATAAAAATGATAGGTGTGAGAATGAAACACACTGTACGCTAGAAATTACATATAATTCTTTCCGGGCTTTATTCACGATCACAACGGTACACTAGTAATTTCTATGATTCGAAAAATGCTCGACTGCTCGAAACTGCTCGAATGCAGGTTTCGAAGAAGCCTTGAAGAAAGACTTTGTATACATGCCATGGATTAAAGAATAGAATATATTAACACATGCGGTACTATTGCACTGGGGAGTATTGAATCCATTAAAATGCGCAACCGGCCGTATTGAACTGATTAGCTGCATAGTTAATACACCGAAAACATAAGTATTAGTAGAGAAATTATCATTGTGCTGTAATAAGTTATCCATAAAAATGCTAAATGAAAATAATTTCCAAAAAAGCACGGCATTATTCTTAAAATTTATGACATATTGCGCGTGATAGCCATATGAGGTGGGTCATTTTTCGTTTAAAAAACGGGCTACCCTTTCGTGCGTCAAGACCCCATCTACACGTTTATTCGCCTTTGGACTAAGGCCTTAAGCTGGAAGGCGCAAAAGCGGATAGAGGGAGCACCAAAAAAGCCTAACACTGCTCCTACTATCATTACGCTACGACAATATTTTGCTCACGAGAAACTCAATCTGAGAAATACACCGTTTCGCATTGAGCAAAACTAGCTTGAGCCCTCGATTGTAAAACCTGTTTGCTTCCACTCAGCCATTTAATAGTAAAACCAAACTATTCCCCCATTCTCCCACCACAGAGTCAACAAACCGCTCCTTCTATCCTTTAAGGAGTCCCATTCACTGTGCTTTCCAAGCGTTTGATAACGTTTTCGACAAACGATTTTGCTGGGATTAGAATGTGTTTATTCGGAAGGAGCATCGCCGTAGTTAAACAACGTCGACAGAAGCAGTGGGTGGCATCGTCCGTGGGAAAGGAACGCGAAGGAAGACTAGCAGTTTGCAGGGAAAAATGAAGAGAATACCTACCTTTATCATTCAATCAAATACCTTAAAGAGACGTGAGAGGCTTCGGGGATCTGGCGGGCTTTGGTTGGCTAAGGAACACGAGCGAGGAAGAAGTAAAGAACTAGATACAACGTGAGACATTAAGGAATTGGGGGGGGGGGGGGGGGTTACCAGTTGGATACAACTACTTTTTCCCGAAGAAAGTGAGAGCCTGTCGTCATTCGCTGAATGCATCCGAGGGTAGATAAGTCGGATTCACTGGTGCGAGTGAAGATGAAGCCTTGAAAGGGAAAATCCGGCGACTGAATACATTAAACTCACTCAATCCGAAGATAGTTCGACTGCAGCCTGCCACTCTCCAGCCGAGCCAATTCTAATTCACTGGCGCATTGACGGCTCTTCTTTCTCACATGCCTCACTGATATTCCCCCCCCCCCGCCCCCCCTAGCGATCGTCCGTTGGTCTTTCTCGTGGGACATTCCCTCGTGTTATGCCCTCACCTATCATTCTGTTATGTGCCTCAAGCTGTGACCGATCCATCTAGTTAATTTTTTTATGATATAGAGAGGCCAATTTTGAGGATACCGGGATTAGCCACGGTAGTAACCTTTACGGAGTCACCCGCAAGTGCACATAAGTGCGATTAGTGCGATATAAAGAGGATTTTTCCACAACTTTTCTTGTGCCTAATGTTTCTTGTGTAGTTGTTTCCCTTCTTTCGACATTCACCATCTGCCCCCAGTTAGTAGGTAACAGTTTCTCAGGTCACTATATCATTTTAGTAAGCTTCTTCAATTGCTCATGTCTATCATCAAAGGAGTTCAACATTACACGCAAGTTACCACAACTAGTATTTTCTATCCATACTAAATTATATAACTACTTTGTATTTTTTCCACAGTATTTATTAGCGGTACAACGCATTTCGCCGATTAAAAATTTGCACATGATGATGCCGTAGATCGGCAAAACGTGATGTACCCCTAATTAATACTGAGGAAAAAAAAGTATATAATTTAGTATGGGTACAAAATATTTCTACAATGTAAAGCCTGAAACTATGGAGTAATATTTTCTACATTAAAATCATGTGCTTGAACGGTCATCATCGAACGAGCATTATTTTTACGAGAAACATGTCAAAAAATTATTACCCTTTTAATAACTGACCCTGGGCCGGGGGAAGAGGGGGCCGAATTGTGGCCTCACTCGGCCCAGGTAAAATAAAAAGCAATACCAGTCCTTTTGAGTGATCCGATAGGTAAATTATATTTAGACTCCGGACAGTCGAGAAGTGCATGCTGTAGACATTCTTAAAAATATTTCCCGAGAGGAAATTCTCTAGATTCAATTCCGGTCGGATTTTGACGCCTAAGAAAATATTTTGACAAAGGGTATACCAGGGTGTCCATCCAAATATTTTGAGGGCAAAACTCAAAGTACATTTAGATGTAATGGAGGAGCAATTTTGGAAAATCATCTGCAAACAAACCATACATATTCTGACACATCCACTGCGTTCCGCTGACAAGACGTCATCAGCCTTGAATTCCAATAACGAACAATCAACTTAATTGGCATCAGTGGAGTCTGAATGTAACAGTGTTCGGTCGTATAAGTAACTGGCCATTTAAGGCTGGATCAAAAATACAAGTGGTGAGCCGTGAAAACTGAAATTCAGGCAAAAAGTCAACTGCATTCTTTCACTAAATTAGAGTGTTAAAAATAAATATTACAGTTCATTCATGGTCCTCTGTGGTTTTATTCTATCCAAATGAAATTTGTAAGTATTTCTGAGTGCTATTACAAAAAAAATTATACCAAAGGTTTGGTCAGCGAATTTCCTATTCTTATATACTATATTGTACTGTATAAACAAAAATACGGTAATAATTTGACCACATTTTCACTAAAAATATGAATGTTAGGCCCCTCTCCAATTTAATTCAAATTGTGATTCACAGGCTATTTGAAGCTATTTTGCGGCTATATAAATCACAGAGTAATTTTAAGCATATAACTTGGCATCAAAAACCATTTGTTTAAATTAGTACATATTTTTCACAATATTCAGTCATTTAAGAAAATCTTAACACGATATCTTTCCTTTTACAGGTAAGCTCCATGGTTCTACTTCCATCCGGTGGGGTCTAACATCCTGTGAGTAAAAAGAGGCCCGGTGACAAGTGTTCGCGGCTGCCCATAAATAACACGGTAGCCTGGTATTTGACTGCTTAGGGAGCTTGTTATTCGGGACGAAATGGTATTTTTTTTAAACTACCCGATTAAACGATGGTCATAAAAATTGAGATTTTGCTGTAAAATCTCTAACGTTCATTGAAAAAACTATTTTTAAGCAATCCTGTGTTATTCGAAAGATATCCTCGCTATAAAAAATTATTTTAAAAAATTCTTCATTCTGAAGAATAAAAGCACGGTTGACGTCAAGGACACACATTCATGTGCATGAGATGGAATGCGTTAGGTTGAACATTTCTAACGAATCCTTTATACAGATCACCCATATATATTAAAAGTACTTATGCGTCAAGTTTATAACGCCTCAATAAATTGACGTCCCATTGAATAGACGATGCTTACTTACTCTTACTCCCAGAGCCATCTATATCTTAGGCGATATTTAGCCGCATCCACAAGTACCCTCCACCTGGAACGATCCTCTGCCTCTCATTATGTTGCTCCGATCTTTTCTATATCCTTCTTCACCTGGTCGCATTATCTCAGTCGTGGTCTTCCCTGGGGTCTTCATCCTTCAGGAATCCCGTGCAGTACCTCATTCAGTAGACATCCCTCTTTCCTTAGAATAGACGAAGAACATCAGGACATAATATCGCAACTAAAAGTCGCAGGGTAAAGCAATCAAAGAAGAGGTTTACAAAGCATAATTTATCTAAGCTACTCACGTAACAAAGACAAGTTTCCCAAGCTCGAAGAAAACGATAGCCATGGCTTATAATCAAATTCGTCTATTAAAATACACGAATAAAAATAAAAAGTGGTACAAAATATAATTTTAGAAACATCCACTCACATATTCCATTGAAAGTATTGAAAAATATTCCTTTATAAGTCTTCATTTTATTATTCCTCCAAATATTCATCCAATTATTAGCTGATGTTATGCATCTCTATTTTTCCTATCATCATTAGCATTTTATCAAACTATTTTACAATGGAATTTAATAAAACAACAATTATACATGATCGTTTTATGCACGGATCAAATAGGAAAACTTACAAATAAAACTACCTCACATAAAAAGTAAATTACCAGCTCTTAACTCTACAAAAGATAGAATAAGGGCGAAATAACATCAATTTTACACCCCGTGAGTCGGCGCAATGGGATAACGCGGCGGGGAAGAAACTAGAACACCAACATAATGTTTTGTCACTGTGAATAAAAAAAGCGTTTCATGCAAATATCAGATTATACTTTAACACTGCGGCAAAGATTTTATGAAATGCCAATCAATTGGCTCCGATAGAATTGATATCATGTACTGCTTCAACAGAGCTAAAATTCCGCAAAAAATTAATGCCTTATAAGTTGCGTGGTCGTGGGAGAACGTGGCTGTTCTCGCCTTTCGTCAAACCACGGGCAAGAAGTGTCCTTCTCACGGTGTAGGACAACGACGTCGCATACCCAGCAAGCGCCCTTATATGTGCCGCCGGATATGACGTTCTGTCTCGGAAATCTATCCCGTCATCCTCCACTGAACAAAAATTATTTTTTTTCCTTTTTTTCGCGCACACGCAACCTACATGTGCCAGGCGACCAGCGGTCGAATCTAACCTTTCGGTAGCAATTAGACCACGCACCTACAGTTGTTTCACAAGCCGCGTAATATTTTTCCAAGGTCATGATGGGAAATATTTGCTTAGTTTCATCGTTCACGGAAGGAAAGGAAACGGGCTTTTTGTTTTCATTTCGCTAACGGGAATTATTCGTCATGCTAAAATCCAAGCCTACGGATCTTGGGGCGAGAAAATCGTTAATGACCGTGGGAAATAAACTCAAAATTTCGAAATGGACAGCCAAAGACAGAAGGTCATGATAAAGTTCGGTAAATATTCTAAAAATTTGTTCTTTACATGCTATAATAAAAAGGGATTAGATCTCAAACAAGATGCAAGATTCAAATACCCAATGTTAGAAGTTTAAAATAAACTGGATGGATAACTCTGCAATGTTGAATTTTAGTTACACGAGTTAGGTCAAATAGGTAATATTCATTCACAAAACATGACAAGTCAAGACAAGTATGAATGGCATCGATGGAAAAATAATTAAATACAAAACCGGCGAACTCTATGATTATTAACAGACTGTATCGAATAACAAATTTCTGGCATTGATTTCTGCATATTCAATTTTATCCAGTATAATCGATGAATTCACTTGCGTCATAAAGATGAATACTTTTTTTAAATCATCTTTTATTGTTTTTAGAGGTCAGAAAACGCAAATGAAGTGAACATTATGACATTATCCTATTGATGTGATATGTATCGGTATGAGGTCGTATGAAATATAATAGATACGCTGACCCCTATAGCAACGGCTGTAATGAGACGGCAGAATGGGTGGATGGAGGACGTTTTGGAAGGAGAAGGCATGCTGAGGGGAGAGGATAATAGAGGGGAGAACACTGGGGAAGCGTGGAAGAGGAAGGAATATGGTTGGAATTCTAGACGAAATAAAAAGTGGAAGACGATACGAGGAATTTAAAAGGGATCTATTGGCGAGAAATGTATATGAGGGAAAGAGAGACGATGAACCAGAATTTGGGACGTCAAGATAAGGACTGCCCAAAAACCTACCAATCTACTCATAGAATACTTATATGAATGAAATTTGAAATTTAATTCCACAATCACATCAACTATTCGGCCCGCTGATCAAAAAGGGTTGCTCAGTCTGGCGCGCTCACCCGAAAAATGTTGTCCATACCTAGTTCATACGAACGAAAAGGAGTGGATGAGACGAGTTGTAGGTAGATGAAGAGTAATGAAGTAACAGAGCTGAGGAGGGGGTCAAGAAGCATTTGATAGCCACTTTAAAAAAGCCGCATAGGCCGTCCCTTCCCCTCTTTCCCCCTCTTCAACAAGATCGAGGTATAAAGAAGGAGTGGATCCATTCCTGTGAGCGCTCCAATCGATAAGGGCGCCACTTCCACCGACGCGTTATTTCCCCCCGCGTCTCCTCAGGGGGGAAATAACGCGTCACTTGACACAGATCCCACAACTGCCATCGATTCCCCTTCCACTTCCAATCAAATCTCCGAACTCGAGATGAACCCACTGCGGAAAAAACGCATCCATGGAATATCAGAGGTGGGCGTCGATGACACTTTGGTCAGCCTTCAGCTCTAGATTGTAAAAGTACGGACAACGTTTGTCCTCGACCGATGCCGACAACCGATGCGATTGGGGAAGATTTGTGGCATTATAGTGTTACAGTTTTATGTAAAACATCACTATTGATGGCATCACATTGCTCAATGGCAAAATGGTTGGCAATATTTTTCCCGAAGAAACATATTTACTCACTATATTTTCCATGTACCAGATAGGTCTGTTTTGGTTGTGTTGTCCGTACTTTTCCAATCGAGAACTTCAGGTCAGCGACCGAACCTTTCTCACCCCTACACGATGACGTACTAGGCGTAGACCTAACGAAAGGTTCCCAATCCGCGTTCAGGGCTTAGAAATGAGAATAATTATCCTAGGACATTTGTTTGAGTTTTATAAATAGACTTGGGACGATAAGGTGGCAGCGGGGTGAAGTCCTCGTCTTTCAACCGTTAAGTCGCGGGTTCGAGTCTCGCCTGAGTGGGTATATTCTCACCCAGAACGTTGTTTGTGAGTGTATTTCATTGTTTATGTTAAATCCCCATCGTAAGAGGCTATAGACAATCTCTTCACATTATTACTTATAATTTTTGGAACACAGTAATTAGGGACCATGGTTTCTAGTTACGCTATGAGAATGCGTAGGAGTTAGCAAAGGAAAAAGAACTTGGTAGATTTCACAGGTTTGATGTTATTACGTCCGACTGATTTCATCGAATAGTAGACATTATAAGGCACGACAATAGAGATCGTTAAATAGATTTGTAAGAGAAAAAATTTGAAAGAGAAACACTATTGACAGCACCTTAACACATTTGTCTTTTCTTTCAAAGCAGTTGGAAAATTTGAACTTACAAAATTGATCTCCCAGGATTAAAAATTATCAAAATTTTATCAAACTAGGGCGTAGTAATTTTCTCAATTTTGTATAAAGTAATTTTCTCAATTTTATATCAAGTACCCCCTCGAGTATTTTCTTATTCCAATGAGTCTATTTATATGCCCTTTATCACTATAATCATGTAATTTCATCTGGGAGCATGAGGAATAGTGGACAAAGAATGAAGTACTATCAAGAGTTAAAATTAACAGTTATATCAGTGTCTCAGAAGCACCATCTATGTACCATGGAATAACACGATAGTTACAATGAGCTACATTACAACTTCACTCACAAATTTTGTATTAATGATGAACCTGCATCCTGTAAATCGTTTCTCAGGATTATACAAATGCCACTGTTCAAAAAAGATGCATGTGAATTCGTTCCACGAATCATACTTTTTGGGAGAAAACGTAGACAAAATTGTCGCGTGTCGCCAAAAAAAAAATTGGAGAGATTTCATGCACCACGGCACCAACTTTCACGCCATCCGATCATCATCAGGGAAGTGCGCGTTAAAGGCGTCCTTAACTTTCTCCCCCGAAAATTGTTAAATGAATCAGAGTTCCCCAAAACTTCTCCTTTTCACCGTAACGAAGCCTAATTGCTGAATTTGAGACAATTCATCGTGCGATTTTAGAATAAAAACGCTACAAAAATAATTATTTTTTCTTTAGAAACGCTCAAATTCTCCGAGAGAAGTATATACGAGCTAATTTCCAAAATGTCGTTGAAAGGAGAGCGACAGAAAACCCAGTCTTTATAAGACGGGATCGATGAAGTGGTCGACAATGCTTTGCGCTTGACAGTCCATAGATTAAAGAAGTGAGTAGATGGCGCGCGAAAGGGAAATTCAGTTTAATTGCGAAAAATGATCCACATAACATGGTTATCGCACGCAATTTGTCCATAAATTTTATGTTCAATGCATTGATTCTTTGGAGACAATGTCTGTTTGGAATTTTTACTCAAAAATCATAAAGGTACCGCGACGATTCTATGTTTTCGTAATATTAACTGTACAACTATTCCGTTCAATACGGCGCATTTTGAATTTGAATGGCTTCAATATTACCCATGTGATCTGAGCCTTCATAGGAAAAGAAGTGATTCCAGAATATTATAAATTTTGTAAGAAAATATCATTGCTAGGAAATTAAATATATTCTCCCAAGAACTGATTCTAATCCTTTACATAAATATTACCTTTTTTCAGTATTTATCTTCATCATATGGTAATTTTATCAATTAATTGGTAGATTTGTGGAGAAACCTTTACTTGCACATTTCGGGATCACCTTTCAACGTTGCTATAAATAACTACATTTTCACATCACGATGTCATTAAGCTTCTCATACCTTCTGTCTCACCTCATTTCATCCAAATTATGGTACTATGGTACTATTTCTATCTTCCACTCCTTTCTCTTCGGCGCATATTATTCCCTAAGTTATCCCATCTATCACCATCTTCAACATCCCGTTCCATCTCTATATACGACCAAGCGCATCAATATCTCAGTAAAAGCATCACAAAGTCAATGCTCATTCAGAATAATCATGTTAATATTATTGGTACTTGGGGCGAGAGATCATTTACTACATCATTACTTGGAATAAAAAGTTGGTTTACTCTGATGACACGATAAAACAAACCATTCTTATAAATCAAAAACACTTTTTGATCTTTCGAAAAGAGAGAAAATCTTGGAATTACAGCTCAAAAATGAGTGCAAGGCTTTCATTTTAACAGCCGATGTCAAGCACCAGATGGAGAAAACCAAAGGGCGTATCGGAGTAAACAACGATCGGTCTGAATAATCCGAGAAACTCATTAGGGAGTCCAGCTCTCTCATAAAGTCTCTTTGAAAGCCTCAAAAGCCACGAATTCCAATCTCTCGGGCTAAAACAAACAAGCACTGAAAATTTGTGGCACACGGTGACTAAAGACGTAAACACTAAACGGTCCATGCTCCACTTTGGCTTGGCAGCTGTTTCCGCAAGCACAGAAGACCAGTAATGAAATAGAAAAATCCAATGTGAAGGAGCGGTGACTTCAGCTTCTGGGGTGTATTTAACCAGGAAATATGAGACGGAAGCGATTCGTATCCATTGAGCCTTACATACTTGGGATGCCTCGAATTAGAAAGAACCAGTAAAGTAGCTAATGCCACATATAATTCAGAACATTCTGCAGCAGTATGAACATCTCCGTTATTATAATGGATTTCTTGATTGTGTACGTTCATAGTGCGACTGATTCATAAGATAAATACATTTTTTGAGATACAATTAAGAATTTTACTACCGAGTTCTGCAGAACATCTATAGGTATCTCTAAACTGTCCTCGACGCCGCCGCAAGGGGTGTCAGGACACTAGCCATGAAAAGGAGAGGTAATAAAGATGAGGAATTTGAATAAGAAGAAGACGAAAGTGAAGTGTATGTGAACGGAGAAAGTGAACTGTTTTGGTCGGGACTGACCGGTTTTTATTACATTTTTTCTGTCTTTGGTTTTCCCAAATTTCTTTTATTTTCTGTTTTACCTCCCGCCCTTCCCTACTCCCGTCTTGCATTTCGTATGGGTTTTGTTTTGTGTGTGTGCAGCGAGAGAGCGCCGTAGGAACAATTTTCCAGCCTTTCTTGTGAAAGGAGTCGAAGGAGTCATCGCGGCTTTTTTCCTAGAGCTATCGCCGAGGGAGTTGGAGGAGTTCTCGTCAGCGCGAGTCAGTTGGCAGAGGTGGCGGATTATTGGGAGGAATGGCAAGCGGGAGTAAGTTTTCTCCTTTCCTTTTCTTTTCCCCACCTAATCGTACCGTTCTTGATTCTTCTCGTTTTTTTCATTCCCTCATTCATTTCCCCCCTTCTCCTCATATTTTATTTTAACTACGTGAGCGTAAGGCCCGTCCCGGCCCGTTGAAAATACAAGTTCTGAGGCGTGACGTTCAGCCCCGTGTGACTACATGAACTGCATGTGAAATGTGTCCAAGCATCTTGCTCTATTTTTCTTACAGTCCCTAATGGTGCGTGAGAATAAGGAGTGTTTGTATCTATCAGTTCGGTCGGATGCATCTCTTATTTTGCCGATCCTATCAGTTCCAGAAATGTAGTACAGGGTATCTGAGCCTCCTACTGAAACTCACCTTATATGCAATTTTCAAGTAATGTTAAAAAAAATAAACAAGTAATATGGAGGCAGTATACAATCACTCGCATCGGTTTTTTCTGCGTAGATCCGTCCGGTTCTCGAACTGAAGTCACCGACTCTATTTCAATCTATTTCTTGTAGTCTCACTCTCACCCTTTGTACCCCTTCGTCCCCGCCCTCCCCCAAGGGAAGACATGACGAATGAATCCCCTATAACAGGGTTGGGTCCGTATCAGAGACGAGACGCCAGCACACGGCTCGATGCCTTCCGGACTCTGGCACGGAGCCCAAGCACCCCGCGAAGCCAAATCAGTCCTAGTTCTATGGAGGGAACTGGCAACGAATCTCCCAAGGTATGAACGCTGCACTCTTAGCAGCTAGATTCCTTCAAACTTCTACAGAGAAGGGAAATCAATGATATCCGCAATACCAAGTAGACGGCTTTCTCCTCTTCCGTTTAGGTAGTTTCAGCTACATATTCTATAGTCATAATCGAGACTATATTTGGGTTTTCATTGTAAATCTAAGCCTTCGTTAAAAGCATGAAGTAAATACAAGTATATTATTATTAAAGACGTAAAAAGTTTGTATTAAATGACTGTAATCTCAAAAATTAAATAAAAATATATCACTGAAATAGGTGAGAGGAGCTATATGGAATTAAATAATTAACTCCGGCGAGTAACCAATCGGGCGAAGGAAAACTGGTGGAAAGGACAACACGAAGAAATGGAAAATCAGAGGAAGAGGAGATATTGGGTGCTCTCTTCGCAACGATACGATAGGTGCGTTTTTCAAAGATTTCTTTTAAATAGTTGCAATAATTCTTGTCATCCCAACTTCTCCAACTCCATAAGTTAAGAAAGGAGAATAAAATGACAATGCGTTGAGAGCTAAAAAAGAAGGCATTCGGTGGTGACAATCGGTTCGTAGAAGATAGCTGGCAATAGTTTTGAAATCATTTCAGGAGGCTTTTAAGCACGTAAGGGTTTCCTCTCACCCATTTGAATCGATGTCGCGTAAATTTTTAATCCCCGCCTCACTGGATGTCGGAACCGCAAGATCATCCATCCTGTTATAACAGCTTCAAGAAGTGACCACGGCGCTATACTATAAAAGCTTGAAACCAAGTTTTCCCACGGGTATCCGCTTTGTGCTGAGTCACAATTGAACAACACAACACCCACTACTGGACGCGTCCCAGGTAGGAGAGAAGAGTAGGATAAGATCCTTTCCAGAAAACCGCAAACACATAAGAGGGGCTGTGAGAAAGGTAATACACCAGGGAGGTAGAGACGGGATTAGATGGGGGTGAAGGTGGGGATAATTCGAGTGCGAGATTATCCGGACTGGATAAAAGGGAGGAAATTGGACTCTTGGGACGGAGGAGGAAGTGGTAGAATTACGAAAAGGAGCGAGAAAAGGGATTCAACAATGCCACTCGTCGTGGACTGCGTCAAGAAAAATTCTATTCAGCGAAAACCGCATCGCGTAGCGCTCTTCTCGAGACGGCTGTGTTGGATAATTTGACTTTGATGACCGTTCGGGAACCTTGAAAAGTTCAATGAAAAGAAGCATAATGGATACGGGATGGTTCACGGGGGAACTCAAGCACTGGGGGTGATGGCGGTCAGGTCATAAACATTATAAGGCAACGCGTTTCCCACGGCGGAAGACGAACCGATTTTCGCGTAAGTGGATCAGAGCCGTGTCTGTTACGCTAAAGATAATTGAGCACTTGGCGTAGCGACTGCAGCTGTTGGAACATATGTCAGCGTCAGTAGAACCTAATCAAATCACTCGCAATAACGCAGAGAAATGTCAAAGAGTCGAAGACCTCTGAACATTCCCAAACCGATTAAAATTAATATACACTTCTATTTTCCAGCGTTCTCGCTGTAGCTTAAATGACCTGATCACTAATCCTTGGATAGTTCTGTTGATTTAAAATATTGCCCATGCGTGATTCTGGAGAAATGCTTCATCTCAAGCTTTTTTTCTTCTTACCTTTAAAACAATTGTAAAAAGATAGCTTTAAAAAATTGTCATCAAAGGAGTCCGGTAAGCAGAAAACAAAGCGCTGAGTTTTAAAAGACTTGACTATTATAATAATATATAAATATATTTTTATATATAAATATATTTTGAAAAAATATAAATATATTTTTATAAATAAATATATTTTTATAAATAAATATATTTTTATAATAGTTTATGAATATGACCCTGCGATACGGCCCGGAAAGCCATAGTTTGATTACCCATGGTTTGATTACCGGTCCAGGAAACCCTTTTTTTCTCCAGGCAATTTTCAATGCATTAAATTGTCTTTCAACGCGGCAGCGGAGAAAATCTTTCTCTCGTACTAGTTTTATTAGGAAATCTAAGAGCAATGGTCCGAAGAATTTTAAAAATGAAGTTAAATGCCAAAAAATATAAGCAAAATGTATAACTTCAATTTAATCCTAAATGATTCAAATACCCACACATGCCAATGCCATCAAAATTGGGCATCTGTTTCCAAACATTTGGCATCGCTAAAATATATCTACTATAAACTTATTTGGGAAGTATTGAAGAAATGATAAAAGAAAACACGCAAAAACATGTGCCGTCTCAGTTCGGAAATTAATGGGATAATGATATTTCCAACAGCGTTGCTCGCGGGAAGATGAAAACGCTAAATACCTACATTATTAATGGCATTCATTCATATAATTATTTTTCGCGGCCGAATCAACAAACACGTACTTGGTCACGAAATGCTGACTGAACTTCTGTATCGGACCCACTCGCTCTAATTTTTTCCTCGATTACTTAGATCCAGCATTGAAACTTTTGTTCTATAATGATTCCCAACCCAGATTGCAAACCATCGTGATGACCCTATTGGCCTAGACATAATAGGAGTTGCTCAACGAATCTATCTGCTCCACTTACCAATATGAAACGCTGATCTGCAAACACATTTTTCTTAATCGAACGTTAAGGCGAAAATTTTAAGGGCATGAATCTTGGCGGGAATAAATGGGTTTAACGCACGCTTTACCGTGTTACTGAAAGCTCCCTTCTGTTATGTCTATTTTTGCGCCGTCGAAACTATACTAAACCGACGTAAGCCGAAAATAACAAATAATACGCGCTTTGGCTTCGCTTAATGATCACCATCTGTAGAAGTATCTTGCAAAGCTGCCAGTGTCTTGTTTTGTCGCTGAGTTAACCAGATCAAGGTGAATATTTTAATGCAAATGTCCATGTAAGTCCTTGCCGTCAATTATACTCTACAAATATATTGGGATAGAAATGACGATATATGGCTAAAAACAAAACTTTACGTGTATTCCTGCGTGTAACCAGCGAGACATTGTGGAGGGTTATCATAATCAAAAAGAAACTATGTAGATTTAACTTTTCCACAAATTTAATAAAAAATAACACCGCTTTATATTAAATTCCTCTACGATTATCAATCCAGTGTCTAGTTTCTTTTTTATTATACTCATGCAGTTGTGGTTTTAGAACCAAGATTGGTGAGTACCTATGCACGGAAGCGGAAAAACACTTTTTTAAATTTTTCGGGAAATCAATTATGTGAGCTAAGTTTAGCATCAAACTTCAACATGCATAATTAACCCTTTAAGGACCATAAGGATTGTAGGCCAGAATTTGTTATTTCAATAACGTACTTATGCTAAAAATGACACGTAGATTTTAAAAATCTTTGTCTCGAAGTGATACCTCTAATAGTTTTTGAGATACAGCTTGGGACAAATGTCCCTATGGACGGTAACGGAAGCATATGTTAAAGGGGTTCTATTCCTGGGCAAAAATCCACGTATCAAACGTATGAATTTTTCCCTGCATAATGATAGCTGAAGACAAGCGGTATTTTTTTCTCTCTTCATGAAGAATCATTAGTGACTACGAATTGAGTATTTTAATAAAATTCTGTTAATTATTTATAAATAATAGCGAAAATTCCCATTTGTTAGTAATTTTCCGGGGAACGTTCCTAGGACTAAAATCCGGGACGAGGATTAAAAATTTACTTATAGCAAAGCCTTATTCCTCATATACGTATACAAATAACACGTATTGATGTTACGTTTGTTTCAAGACTACAACTAGGCAAAATATTCAAGCCAGCACTTTTCTTTGTGCACGTCATCCGAGGAAGATTGTTGAGCGAGTATGTCACTGATATGGCCTTTCGCTGATCTACCCCCACTCCTAACCCTAGACCTCACCACTCTTCTTGTTTATTGCACTATAGTGGGTTTTCGGCACATGGTGGGTGAGGTGGCTCGTAAGTATAGAGCTATCTTAAATAATAGAAGTTTACGTATTTCGAAATTGATATAACTTTTACATTTAAAAAAGTTTTCAATGATCTCTGCATGAATCAACACAGGATTCTTCTCTGAAGCCATACAAATCCATGGCTTGCTTAATTAATTTCATGTTCAGAAAGTAACAAAAAAGAAGAAAACAAACCTCTTCTGAACATCCACGTGCATACTTTATGGTTATTAATACATCTTCCATTATAAATACATCTTCCAAACATTGGTAAAAAGTGAAGAAAGTGACTACAGCACAATATCAAAAATTCAAAACACCAATGAGGACAACATTTATCTTTGTTTGGCTATAGTCTCCCCTAAGTATGATATTTCTCAAAACAATTGCGTGCCGTTGTATAGCACAAGTGAACCTGACAGACTTCACACATATTATACGTGCAATTTTCAATTTTATCCTTTGTATATTCAGCACACCTCTTCCGTTTTGCCATTTTCATCAACTTGTGTTCAATCTGAGGGACTGGCTTGGTGCTCTTGCTGCTTCAGACAGGTGCTGCTGGAAGACCTATCTTCCTTTTTGTATAATTTCCAATGAGATACCTTGCTATGAGTTGCCTATACTGAAGAGGCGTTATGGCCTTATGCTCAAGATTCACGTCGTAATTCAGCTGAGTAAAAATACAGTGAGCGTTGTTCACAGTTACATTCATCAAATCGAAAAATATCCGCAAGTAGTACTTGATCTTTGCCTTTCTGTCGACTCAATATGTAATTCTATTCTGATTAATGAGATCGACGCTGCCCATAAACTTTTTGTAGGCAATAAATATCTCCGGGCAAGGTATTTGGATCTTTTCTGCATTTTTTTTGCCTCCTGGGCACTGTGAGAGACTTGGTGGAATTCAAAATATTAGATAACATTACCACACATCTGTTGTCCATCCTCTTTATAGTGGTGGTGGAAGATGTCAAGTGGAAGATTACCTTCATCATTGCCGTTATCAGCAAGTAGAATCTACTCAATTGCATTGTCAGATACTGCAAACAAGCGTTCTATTATCAGCATCCATTTTCAATGGGCTACAACTGCAGCGAAGCAGTTGACGAGTGTATTAAACTGGCAGAAACGTTCTGAATTACATACCAGAGTTGTTAGAGAGGCCGTTTGACTCACATTGCAGCTCTCAGCATCCAACTTCTACAAAATGAAGAGAAACTCAATACCAGGGTTGCGCCGTTTGGTGGTATGATTTTTGCTCCGTACTAGAAATGTTTTGAGCAAATCCCTGAGAGTACTAATAGTCTTCGCTGAGGAGGAAAAATTAATAGTTTGGCTCCTATATGACCCCCAACGTCTCGAGGTACCTCGAGGACCTCTACCATCATGCCGAAGTTGTGGTGAAGGTTTGTACGGGGGTAATCGCTGTAGTCGAGGCGGTCGAGCCGGTGAAGTGAACTGGGGGTAACCGGAAGACTCATTATCCATTGGGTAAACCACAAATACCCTTTTTCTTTATAGCTCTTTATTCGCCAAGCGACGCGTAAGTGAAAAACGTATGGATAGCATTTTGCCTCCTACTTGCGATCAAGATGTCGAGAGCAAGTTGTATTATTTTGGTTTCAAATTCTCAATACACTAATGCATCAAAGACCACTAATATTGTAACAATACCACCACGCGATCTTCCCATAAGATGCAATTTAACTTGCCAAGGGGGCGACCATAGTGGCGGCAATTGAAATACTACAAATGAGTATGTGTACTATGGAACAGAGCTCACAGTAATGATTTCCCCTCCTCCATTGTCAGAATCTTATACCAGTAAGCATTGATCTCCTACATCAAGTAGAACATCGTCTTTAATCCCAGGTAACGCCCAGATGGGGCTCATGATGGTTGGAATTCAGTGAGTGTGAATCAATTTTTGTAAACCAATGTCAAGTTTCATTTCATTCACTTCATAGGGACAAATGTGTTCCATGGCATAAAAACAAATATTTTGCAAAAACAAAAGCACAAATGCAGCGTCAATTGTACTGGAATCATAAAAAAAATGCATACGAAGGCCAAACCGATGACAATTTTGTGTTAGGTTTTATCATTAAATTTTTATAAAAAATCAAATTTCCTGTTCATAGAAGGCATTTAAAGTTAAAGATTTTGTCAATCTGGCAACAACAACAATAAACATATATTCAAAATAGGTATGTAAACTCAAAGCCGCTAACATACTGATTCCGTACGTATAAAATTCAGAACCCTAGATTGCCTTCATAAAATATGGAAGCGTTTCCAAAATATGGGACAAATATGTCCCTTGGTCCTTAAAGGGTTAAACAGTAATTTGGTCACTTTAGAGCTATTTAAATGTCTCTCGAATTACCAATAGCAAAGCGAGAACCAATGTAAAAGACTTGAGTCCTGATTGGGTTGGTGTGTTGAAGTATGTCATACCGAGGGCCCGCGTCAGAAACCCCGCAAGGTCGTAAAATAAAGGGGACAGGCTATTTCGCTAAACATATGTGTTTTCAGACCGTCGGAATTTACACAGTTACGATGGTTAGCTGGCAGATAAAAATCTACGATTTTCATGATTCGATAAAGTAAAGATAGGGCTATGTCGCAAGTTATTTCAAGTATACGTAATGTCTACCATATCGAAGAGATAAATACGTATATTATTACTAAATCAACCATTTTCGCCGGCGCAGTACTTGGCCATGAGATGGGCTATGTGAGCCAAAAAAGTCTATAACCTGGAATTACCCTTTCTCTCTGAATTCAGGCCTTTTTCATGAGAGTACTTTTGATTACACAGGCCCCTAACTTGAGTGACGAATGGAGAGCACTTCAGGTGTGATTCTCCGTCCATCGGAAGGGGTATAAAAATATGATCACTCTTACTCATTCGTTAACAGGAGATTTAAGCCTGTGCCAGGTTTCTTTCGTCCTTCCTCCCAATTCATAAGAAAACATATGTATCCTCATTGCTGCACATTACCTCAGATGGTGGTCGCCTCCCCTAATATTTACTGTCGCTGTACTGCATTACAGTAGTCAATGCAAAAAATCGTAAACTGGTAATCGATCTCTATCGCCGGCATTTTACGCCATCATATCGTTTCGCTTCACGCCGCTATCACGCCTAGTTCTGTCGCCAACGCTGACACAACCAATTACACGGCCCCGCGGCACTTCGATCTCTTTGCGCAAGCACTGTCAAGCCGCGCTTTCAAAACGTACATCATACATTTCAGGACAATGGGAGTAAGCAGCGCAAGACTAACAATACGAGGCATGCTAGAACGACGCTCTCTATTCTAACCATTCCTACCTACCCATCCCCTCCCCTCCCTTTCCCTCTCATTGTTCCGGGAAGAAGAAAGGAGATCGAGGAAAAAAACGCCAAACAAAAGGGAAGACTCGATTTTAATTTTTCGTTTCGTTTTAAGGCCTCTGACTCAATGTCATTGGAGGTGAGGCCCCGCCCCACTGCACACGATCTCCGGGTAGACACGAAAAATATGAAGGGCAGACCGGAGGCCAAGGATATAAAGAATAATTGTCTTGGGCAACTCCCACATTTTTCGAGCTAATTCCCTCGGATTTTCGGGCAAGAAAAAGTGTTTGCAGTTTTGTCGATCAATTTGTAGAGTGGCGACATCGCTAGAACCTTGACTCTCGGGCAGTCAAATGTTCCAATTGCAGTATCGCAGTGAAATACAATTTTTTCACGCAAAACACGCGATGTATCGTATGTTGCTTGATATCGTATGTCGAATGCTTTAATTACGTCATGCATTGTTCATAGATCATTATTTACATTTATATATTTATGGCTCCTGTGGACAAAGTGTCCTCCAATACTCTATGCACCTATTTCCCTTAAATAAATTATTGCTCATATTAAAACGTTTAGATGATACCACATGGTATTTAGAGGAATTTCTAACCGAATACAGCAGTTTTTCTTTAAACTTTAATTCCCTGCATTAAATATTATGGACACGGTATCTAACTCATAAAATTATTATTTATATTTCGCCATTTCAATATTTACTAACGAATATAAGTCGACGAAATTCTGATTTCAGATGAAATTTATGTTTGGCAATTTCACATAGTATATTTTTGAATAATATTACGGAAACTAGATTGAATTTTTCTCAATAATGTAACATCATGGCAACGTTATCTGCCTGTATCCCTACTCAGTCGCCTACATTTAGGTCTTACCTAACGCTTCCACTTGCAAGCCTAGATCTTTCTCGTTCAAATTTTGAGGTAATAAATTATCATCGCATGATATCGAAATGTGATATATCGCCTATTCCGAGGGATCAATATCTCAATGCGATATCTTAGACATATCGCATGCGATGGATCCCAATATCGCCCATCCATACTTGACACACACGCGAACACAATATCGCACGGCCGTGCCTTACACGCATTTCAGGGATTATCAGAGTGTGACGACTTGGTCTGGGAGGAGGATTAAGTTCGCGCCTGGCTAACCAAAATCTCACTGGTACTCCCTTTAACGATCCCGGACGCTCATCTCCCGGGAATGGGAGCGCCCACAAAACTGAGGTGGAGGTGTGAGAAAGTCATCGGAATATGGCTTGCATTTTGCAACACGAAACTGGCTATGTCGGCCACCTTTAACTTGGTTAATGATCCTTCTCCGAAGATCCCACCACACACATCATTCACTACAACAACAGATCATTTCATTTGGGCATTTTACCAGCTGATGGATGGATTTTTGGACAGAACGTACCCTATAATATCAATTTTTGGGACGTCATCTAACTTTTCTTCATATACCTAGTTAGTTTGCTGTCAGGTCTCTCTTGAATTTTCCATACCCTCTGCCTAAATTTCTAGCCTTCTTCCTTCCTCCTTCCACGCTTCCCCAGCGCTACCCCTCTATCGTCCGCTATGCAATATGTAATGCCTCGCCTCTCAAAACGTCCTCCATCCACCTCTTCTGCCTTTTCCGAACCTCCGCCAGCAACTTCCTCTTCTTTCCCACCATATCCAATATCTCCTCGTGGTATTTCAAATTCAATCAGCCTTATCTATCATTAAAACTGATGATATCAGGCCTGACCTCGTGGAAATTATGGTTATCTATCATTATTACGCTGATCCATGTTTACACAACTACTGCAACATAGTTCTCGTGAACATACTACCAGTCACTGCAATTTTGGTCATCTATTGGTATGTAATTTCGGTAATGGAAGATAAGACCAATGATTTTATCGCATTACCTTGTTTCGTTCGGTTGAAGATTAGGATAGCAAATTACATCAGCAGTTAGCGAAGGTTAGCGAAGGATGTGTGAATAAGGGAGGATATTCACGAAAAAGTCAGCATTATAATCTATCTCGACCACACAATGGAGAATGCTTCCTCATTTAATTTCGAATTTTGGTTCCATATCGAACACTTCTCTTTAGAAGAGTGACCTGATATTTTCCCGGCGTATAATGTTGGTGAAGTCGATTAGGGTTATCCACCGGGTCACACTCTCCATTTCTGTCGACGTTTCGAAGTACGAGTCGTCCATCGTCATGGCATGATGAAGATGGACGACTCGTACATCGAAACGTCGGCAGAAATGCAGAGTGTGATCCAATGGAGAACCCGAATAGACTTCAACGCAACTTCTCTTTGCCAAAATGTCATTAGGAAAATAATGCTTACATATTCAGAGCCGGGTTAAGATTCCAAACATTAATTCTGGGCAACAACTGCATTTTACAATAACTTTTAAATTTCAAGATAGCCACTGTCGAATACGCGACTATGAATGATAATAAATAAAAAATTTAGGACCAAGTCTCCAGCATTGTGGGGCGATGGGATGGTGACCCGGAAGATGGACTCCATCACCAGCACGGACTTAGAATTAACCAGACGTCACGGAAACCTGCAGTATTACGTACTTATTCTTTTATTCACAGAGGGCGCAAAATGTCTGAGATGAGAATAACGGCTCTCTTGTTTGTTTTTTCTTGTTATATAATTCAGCTCTGAAGGAAGAATATTAAAAGTAAAAAACATGGTGAAGAGTAGTCTGTCCTTTTATTTGTGACCCTCCCCCCTTGGAATGGAACAAGAGAGATCACAATCTTAACCGTACCTATACTTTCGAATTGCCACAGAAATTATTGCGAAAATCTATCACATTTTCATTTTTTTCCCATTTGGTATCACAGCATGGTCTTTAACAAATTGGTGCGCTTTTTTCAGCTTCCGCCTGCAGTTAACTCACCGGGGTGTTATTCTCAAGGGGGGTGCCAGTCTATTTTGCGATTCTATACGCATACACGCCCAGTTCCGCTAATTTTTAGCATCCCGACCATGGAAATTCGAGAGGCTAATAAAATTGCGGGGAACAAAGTGATTGTACTTTTTCGCCGGAGAATTTGTTCCGGTGGGTCCACTGGCTGAGGGACGCTCTGAATCAAACTCAGTGGAGGGTGAAAGTTTAAGATTTCCACCCTCGGATGGGTCGAGTTGGAATAAGAAAGGCGGAAGGAAGAAGGTTTAAGCCGACGCTCGATGTATGCGACTAAGCCCCCTGCATATTAGCAGTGCCCTCAACTCTATGAGGGAATGTTGTGTGTGTGTAAAAGGTGAAAGGATCTTCCATCTCGTATGTGTTAGGGATGGAAAATATGTATTCGGTATGCCCCGTATCAAAATTTGTTATTCGATGATAATTTTATATCCAATTTGCTTTTTGTATTGAAAGGTTTTAAAAACTCAAAAGACTGATCCCTCCTTGCGCACGTAACATAAGAAGAATTCACAAATTTTGTGGGCATTAGCCATAGGACAGAAGTAGAAAATGGGTAAATAACAACTAAAAATTTACGGTACGAAAAAAAACATTCCAAACTTTCGATGGTTATATCTTCCCAAAAGGCAGATTCAAGGGTTTAAAAAAAATACAAATTCATGGACAGTCCGTCCTACATTTTTGCTGGCATTTCTCCTCTTTGAAGTGGTAACACAACTGAAATAAGTTAAAATATGCAATCTGTTGCGGATTCTACAATTTTTCGCTATTTTCGTACATAACGACGGATCGCCAATCGCGACCTGAGTTTTTAAAAATATTTTCAAACAAAGAAACGACGTCCTTTTTAAATTTCGAGCAAGGCGGACTAAAAATCAGTGAGCAGAACATGACGAATATGTGGTATTGTAACCGACGCAAGACCTACGAAAAATAATGTGTACATAGAAACACACTCCCTGGATACGCGTCGTAAGTCCTGCTTTCAAATCTCCGTGCGCATATTACCGCACATCGTAAGAGATTCACTAGCATACATCCAAGTCGACGAGTGAAACGATCTGCCCTTAAGTGTTTGCAAAATGGAGTTACGACATTCAATTTTTACAAAGAATTGGTTAATCTCATCTCCTAAGAGATAAAACCTTTTTATATTTTTTCGTGAAATCATCACATTAATCTTAGACATTGAGGAATTCCCGTCTCTTTTGGTATGTATGTTCTCGCCTTCACAAGTTTCGTCTACTATAGCACATGCTAACGCAGTCGAACTTCGACGAATATGTTTGAATCCGCTTGGCGCAGACGACATAAAAATGTGATTGGAACACGCTCAGCGCTTTACAGATTGCAAAAGTCTAGCGCAGAAGCGTGATTGGAAAGCACCTAATATCGTGAGCAAACAATTCAATGTTTGGAACCTGCTGCTGGATTTGTTGCCATGACCACCCGCTCACTGGAGTTTACTCCCCTTCAACGCAAGTTCTCCGACGCGTCGGCGGTCTATCGGAAAGCTTAACCATAAACTGGGGAAAAAAGTAACCCAACAGGTAGGCAGTCACTCCTCCCGTGCATTTTCTGCTTTTTTCCTCAAACGTGCGAGCGTACTCTCTACACACGCCTATTGTTCCAACTACGCAGATGGATTCTTCGCCAACCAACACCCGGAGAGTATAAAAAAAGGGTGAGAAGAGAAATAAATAAAAAAACAAGCAGAAGACACAACCAGACCATGACCACACCTCATCTTTCCTCCCCTCCAAACGCTAACTCCGTGACCCCTGACATGATATCTCTCCCCGCTCACGCCTTACACCCTCCTTGCCCATCACACCGCCCCCCTTGCGCGCCCTTTTCTCATGATTCCGTGACGACGAGACGGAAGATGGATCGAGTGCGCATGCGTCGTCCCCGCGGGGGGGTGGCGCCAACGCTTCCTGCGGCGGAGCGGTGGAAGTAAAAAAAAATTAAATCCACCTCGATCTTACGAAGGCGCCACGCATCGGGGATCATGCGTACATACATCCTCGGATTCTTCCAGTCGCCTGCTTGTCAGACCCAATAGGCAATTTTTTTCACAAGGAAGAAGCAAGAGGGGTCGACGACGCGAGAAAACGTTCAGCGAATATTTGTTCTCTCTGGAATGCGCATTTCTGAGTTCAGGAACTCGAGAAGCATTAACAGAAGCAAGCAAGTTATTGTAGCGTCATAATATTGTTTTCTTGATGTTAGTTTAATTATTTCGAAAAAAACTCCTTTTATTTTTTACAGTTGAAAATACGAATTTTCTGAGGTAACACTATTGATGTGACGCTGTTATTAGCTTACGAATATGCCAATGATTAAGGCTGAGACAAAATCAATGTTCCCTGGAGACAAGAACTTATCAACAAGCTAACGCGAGAGTGGAACAATAGCAGTGACCATGAGGATACAATAAGAACCTAAATTGTAGCAGGACCAAATAAAAAGTCGCGCAGTAAGCAATAGACGGTCGAAATATTCCACCCAGGCCGCGTATCTGAAAGGGGAAAATCACTAATCCCATAAGTTACAAGTGCGTACTCCCGTGCATGACTGAAAATGATGTCTACCCTTTACGTATGTTTATTTCCATTTACACGTTTCAAGTTTTATATTTCTATATTATTTGTTTTGGGTTGAAGTCGATTGAGCCTCAGATGTAAGGGTAGACGCACCAAGAAATCATCAAAACGTGTCGACATATGATGATAAAAACGTTTAGTGCCATTAATTTTGATCTATTTGATTCATCACCTCATAAATCGTCATTATAATCATCATCAGCAGTCATCAATCTGAAGATCGGATTGCCGAAGCTCTCCTCTCCATTCCCTTTTCAGCAAACCACTTTATTCCTTAAGATCTCATGAATAACATCAGTGATCTCACGGAATCGAGCAATAGAACAATGCAAGGACGACACTGTAAAAGCAGCTGTTGCGGCCTCAACGCTCATGGGCTGACTTACGCAACATGCTTCCCACAACAAAGAGGATTCTCATTACTTTACTTTGGAAAATTAACATACTACTCTTTTTTCGGAGGTATCTTGACACAATACTGTTTGGCCCATTGCAAAGAAACGCGTCTGTTCGATCCTGAGACAGCACATTCAAATAAAGAGCAATTTGGATATCTTTTTTTTAGTATTCTACCAGCTGATTGGTAGGTTTTTGGATAGTCCTTTCCCTTTGGTCAGTCCCTTGAACTGTTCAGTTTCCTAACATCCCAAATTCTGGTACATTGTCTCGCCTTCCCACCCATAGCTGGCTCACCATTATATCCCTCTTCAATTCCTCACATCGTTCAATACCTCTTCTTATTTCGTCCATAATTGCTATCCTCTTTATGCTCTGACATAGGGGATTGCTCACATGAAGATTTTCAAGCAGTAATAAGCCCTCACCACCCAACGGGCCTCATTAAGAGCGCCTGGACCCAAAAACGTATGCCTATTGGGGGATCTCTCCGAACAATATTATGCAGAGCTCCAGTAACTCAGAGCAATCATCTCTTGACTCTGCCTACTAAAAAAATTAAAGATTAAAATTTTAATATTTTAAAGACACCCGCTCGTTACGTAACAATTCGCTATATAACAAGTACTCACGCCTATTTAGCACACTGGAAACCAAGATATTGTCTCAGTTTTGCCTTTAAATCAAAGGAAATTCCGGGATCCGTAAGTGCCGTCTCAAATTGGTTATTATTAATAAATGGCCACTGGTTTTTAAGCAGCATTGAAAGGGGTTCGTCTGGTACAGAGGAAGGTCCCACTGGTGCATGATACAACCGCTTTTAGGACAAGTTCATAGATGTGTTTACAGCATGTATAGAATATCGGCCGTCAAGTAACTCTCTATTAGAACGCAGGCACCGTGATAGCAACCCACAACTTTAAACATTTACCTGCCAGGTGCAGAGTAAATACGCATTACAAAGACTACGTCAATCAACATCATATGCCATACGAACTACCTGCATTAAATGAGGCGGTATTGGTGCACACACCTTTCACAAGACAGCTTATTCTCCAGTATCACCGCAGCAGTTCGATACAGCTAAAGCCATCAATGAACCAGTTCCCGATTCCATAGTAGGAATCTCCATAATTTATTTTTTTTAATCTCTTGGCGCTTAGGCCCAAAAAACTGGTGCTTCCTTGGCAATTTCGTGTATTGCACCAGGCACTCTCTCCTTTATTTGTCGAATGTGGCGCACTATTCGACGAAGTGCTTGACCTCTTAAAGGGAACGTCACTCCCATTAACTTCTTATCAACACTGCCTACCAAAAAACAAGCTTTCCCCTAATCCCTTCCTCTGACCATTTTCAATAATCAAAGTAGACATGCCCTCCTCGAATCCCAAAAATGAGCATAAAAGTGACTAATGTAATACCTATCGAGAAACTGAGGAAACCTGGGGTGTCTAAAGAGAAGTGCAAGGAGTGAGCGATATCTACTGTTTGCGATGCCGTCACTAAGTTCAAATGGTTTCAATGACTACTTGAAAAATTACTTAGACTGAGCAAAAGTGCCACCATATATAATATACTTCAGGTTTGGTGTTGCGGAGTGTGCTTTTATGAATAAACGCTTGGTAAGGTAACCGCCGAAAGAAGAAAGCCAACATTGAAGAGCATCGACACCTTTTTCACTATTTGTCATCAAAATATTTTGGTTAATCATTAATGTGTGGAGAATATTATTAATAATTAATGCTTTAATGAATTATTCAATTTAATTTTATCATACTGTTTATTTACAAGAGTTAGAACTCAAAGGGTAATGAGTAAGTTAAGAAATAGCTTCAGAAGTTAACTAACACGAAAACGTGTTCTGCGGGCGGCATAACCATCGGGGGAAGGCAAGTTTTTTTAACAATTGTTTGCAAAGGACAATTAACTCATGTTTTAGTCTGAAAAAAATGTATACCTTTGCATATTAGAATTATATACCTTTCACAGGGAAAATATATCGACATTTACAGTTTTTATTGGAGTATACATTTTAAAAAACATTTCTCATCCTATAAAATTGAAAATTTGGCAACCCTCCTGCACGGGTTGCCGGGGGCTGATTGACTCCAAATTTCGTAATCTTTGTATCAGAAGGATAAAAATTAAGCTTCAAGACCTCAAAATTTTCGACACTGAAATTTTGCCCCACTCTACTGAAACCACACTGAAACACACGCAGCTGTACCAGAAGATGGGATCTAACACATCAAATCGCTGTGGAAGCCTTCGCTCCAACTATAGATATTAGAATTGTTTTTTTTTACGGCAGAATATAAAAATTTTCGATTCTCTATTCATATTCCACTTATAAAGGCGCGTAAGACTGATAGCGAACCAATAAACATATTCCGCAACAAAACATAGAATGCTCTAATACGAAATACGAAATCCAAGGGAGAGTTTATTACTTCGTAAACTTACAGTTCGAGTAAATGGCAATGCCTCCGCCAAATATCCACGGCATGCCTGAAAAATGAAACTACATAATGCCACCGAACATTTAAAAAAATTAAAAATGGGAATATCACTGCAAAATAACCAGCCCCGACGGTGGTGGGGCCAAGTCCTTGCCAGCAACCCAAATGTCGCGGGTTCGAAAAGCCTAGGTAGGATTTCCACCATGGGTGTATGTGTTCGTCCGTTCTTACGTGCTAACATGTCTAAGGTAAACGCCCTCAAGGCTGTTTTCAGCACAGTGTGGAATAAATAAAATTTCTAAATACTGCACTGGCTATTTAAAGGCTAACTCTGCAATTCCCCCGTCCTGGCAATTTGATTCACTTGAGATGTACGAAAATAATCACGGTTTAACCAATGTTCAAAAGCTTTTCTCTTGCTTTCAAGGTGGCGGGGAAAAATATTACACTGCCAAGCTCTAATTTTAGATTTCCTAGCTCAAAACGAGCTCTCCAGAGCTGAGAGTCTGACGGGCACAGTCATTGAACCTATGGTAAGGCAGAGCAGAACTACGGCCGCGCAGCGCTACAATCATAACGTAAATTGATTGGCAAAAAAGGGTTTACTTTTGCGACCCTTTTTTCTTCCCCTATACCTTATAGAACTCGCTGACTTCGGGGCAGTGAAGGGAATGGACCTGGAAGTTTTAAAAAGAAAAACAAAGCCTTGAGCAAATTCTATTTATAGCCAATGGCTTGAGCTTTTACACGGGCTGTTTGCCCTATGAATTTAACGATCCTTACGAGGGAAATCGGTCTCCGGATACCTTTTATTTCTCCTCTTGGGCCAAACAACTGGTCTCGTACACCATGAAAAAAAAACCGCGGGAGAAGCCTTCAGGGCTAAGGCGCTGTCCGAAGGGAAGGCCAGGGCATTTGCTTTCCCACAGACTGTAATGTGGGGTTGAATCCTTACTCTCACGCGGTCTCGAACGAATCAAAAAATGAACGACGGTGCATTAAAACTTCCTGAGGGAGGAAAAATAAACAATTGTTCGGCGCTCAAGTGCCGCGGACAGAGCAAATAAAGACATGGTGGAGCAGGAGATAACGACGAGCCATCACGGGTTTGTTTTACTCCCCCGTGCTTAAGGAAACCTCAAGTAGGTTCCCTCATGACTCCGTAAGTCGAAAAAAATAAATAAATCCAACATTTTCGTCTGCCACTCGTTCTGTGTAGGTAAGAGCCACCACAAGATTACAACTTTTTGATTAGAGATTACAAAATTCCTTTAATTTCCATATACAGCGTTAAAACCAGACACCCATGTTAATTTGTGGCTGCTAAGTACTATAAAAAGGGTGGTAAAAATTGAATGCATTTGCTAGGAACGCCCAGATATGCCAGTGGCTTTGGGGGATCAGATTGTTATTCATTACAATAGCTATTATGCATTATGAATTGAAATGCACTGTCATAAATCACCTAGAATTGAAAACACGGAGGAGTGGCGAAAAACGATTTTAATATAAAGGGTCATTTTTAAGGAGGCTTCGTCGCGACCGTTTGATTCAAAACAAACACTAAATTTCACATTTTTGTTTGTGCTGTTGAAAATATACTGCTTAAAATGATGGTATGCCTAAGTTACTGGAAATCAAAATTGATATTTCACTACTCCAGATTAGGTAACAAATGCATTTTCAATGAATACTTCCTACCAGTCCGAAGAACCCACTGCAACACCGTTTATACTGAACTAATGCATTTCTGCTATGATTGCCGCAGAAAATCGTTAATAACTTTAAAATTATGATGGTTTGGCTTACATTTTATTGTTGCTATGGTTCCTGGGAAAATTCTATCATAAATTTTTATCATAGAAATAAATCGACATAAATCCTGTTATCAGATGCAACCTCAAGCATTGCGGCATCTTCGAAGTCCTTTGTTACCTTGCGTTGCCATCTTTAATGATCGCAAGGGCATGACATCTAATTACCTTGAATCTTCCAGAAATTACTGTGACGATTGGGAAGCCGGGATAGCTTCGTTGTTTGATCAATTACCCAGCAAAAAGAAAGTGAACGGTTTAATAACCGGTGCATGTGGATGGAAATTTCTAAGCACGGAAATTTCTGAGCAGTGCGGATATGAAAAAAATTATATTCAACCTTAACAGTGCAACGAACTGACATTTCAGCTTCAGCTCCTCAGGTGAAAATTGCCATGGGCAGATAAATCGGCTCATTTATGTAGCATTAATCAACTCTTTGTAACTATTTAAGATTTGTTTGTTGTTAGTGTAGTGAAAATGATAATATATTCAATTATCAAACCAATATATGATGGTAAAAGTAAATTGCTGACATCTTAATCACTTAAGTCCTGCCGCTCACAGTCTCCAGAAAATTTTGCATGATTGATTATCAGTGATCTTTTTAGCCAAAAAACTATTGAAACAAAAACAGCAAACGATGAAACGCGCCGGGAGTGGAAAATACAATATAACCACCCGTATTGAAAACCGATGCATAAAAACACTATGCAGCACGCAAGGATTGTAGGGGATAAGCGGTTACCACCAAATTTTGAAGCGATACAGATGCCCTTTGCATTTTTATTTAGCGAATTTTATTTACCAGATGCCCTTTGCATATCCAAAAGTTTCCCATTTAAAATATATTGAACTATGAGGGTTAAATCATTTTACAGTGAAATATGCTGAACATAACCCTCAACGGAAAGGTAGGTTGGTACGATCGTCCTCCCCTCCCTTTGGCAGAGACGTGATCCGCGGTGGAGAGGATGAATTACCGTCGCCGTTCGCTTTGTCTTTTATGTCTCACTTCCTCTGCAGTCAGCCTCTCCCTCCCTCTGCCACGAACACCACTCCTTCCCCCTCATTTTCCTGCGACTATTGATTCACCATCTCGCAAAGTAAGCAAGCTGGTCACGCCAAGGTGGGCGCCAAGACCGCCTTCAACAGAGCTCTTCCGTCCGAAGAGCTGAAAGTCTCAAGACCCACTACGGTGCGTGATTCGCATCCGACGGTCAATACGATGTGAACAAAATATTTTAGAATGAGTAAGGAAGAGCATTTGCTACGATGCGAAATGCGTTGGTACTTTATCTCCTAAGAAACTAAACGAGAAGGAGGTGAATTCGATATTTTCAGGCTTACTGTTGTGAAAACTATTTATGACCTAATCAGTAAAATAACTTTGTGATTTTTTAAATATATTTATTTGTTGGCGACCGGTTTCATCGTTAAACCTTTCGTGAAAATTACGAAGTTGTTTTTCAGATTACATGATTCAGAGGTAACTACATGATATCGATCCATAGCAATGATATATTACAGAAAAGTTTTAGAACTACACTTTTGTTTCCGAGCGGAAAGAGAAATGAAAGGGAGATACCTTTGAACAGTAGTTACCTACGTGTTGGTGCCCACGGTGTGCCTTCGCACGAAGACACAACTTCTCTAAAACTAGGAGAAAGATTAAATTTGACAATCAGGAAACTTGATATTTAATGGAAGTTTTATTTATTAAAACTGATTACTCTTATTTCAATTGTAAATCATGACGGCTTTTTTTAGTCGGCACCCCTTTCCGAATGTGTTTCTGTAGTACCTCTATTATTTTAGGTTCCTTGTCGAAGTTCACCTTTCTTATGTGTAAAGGAGACCTTTTCGTGCCTTATTCAGAAACATATAAAGTCACTGGGCTAAAAAAAATTACTAAATAGTTAGTAAAATTATCATTTAAAACTTTAACAAAAGGCACTTGAATATGTAATACTCGGCTTAATTATTTTTAATGATTCGGTGGCAAATAAAAATAATATCCGAAAGATCTGCAAAACATCCAATTGCTAACCCCCATTTTAGTTAAGCTTGGCGGCTGAGTGACCCCCAACCACTCATAAGTGAATGGTGGTCATCAGATGCAAATTCCATCAGTCAAACTCTCAAAACTGTTTTTTTAAATGGACCTTTGCTAAATTTAAATCATGATACAATCGATTTTGAAGTCTTTCGTATTTCCTTGGCAATGATATAGGTAGCACAGCTACTCTTGGAGGAACTGATTCTGATAATGAGTTGAATGTGCTAACTCTCTAACTTAAACAGGGCCGAATAACATTTTCTCAATATCTCATATTTATGCGATGAACGTCTCAACTTTAAGATACGCCAAAAAAACTTGAAAGAAATCCACAGAGTGGGAAAGAAAATTAGCAGATTCTCTCTCTTGTAAGACCACCTACTGGACTGTAGATTTCGATGAATTAGTTCGGAAATTCATTTATACGGAAAAATTTGGAATATCGATTCAAAAATTAGAGGGCCGATCTGACGAAAATCTGAGAAATCGCTCGTGGAATGAAATTTGCTTTTCGTTCAAAATAGGTCATATGGTAAAAAAAAATCGGGTGTTAATACTTCGTTAAATATATTTTTAATTCGAAGACGACACTTCCTGTGAAAATTTCGGAGGGTTTATTGACCAAACGGGAAGATAGGCATAGCGGAAAGGGCGATCAAAACGTGGGACGAAAAAAATTGTGAAACTTGCCCCCAAACATTCCCACGACAGACCGTAGAGTGAATCCGTAGCTTTTGCTACAGTTATTTTGTTTCTTTTTTGCTCCATTCGCGATGCGAGGGTGCATGCTACGCGATTTCCGCACAAAAGGGAGAAGGCCGAGAGAGAAAGAGACAGACAGAAAAACCACAGACGGACTGCGGTTTTTCCACTGCAAGAAGGAAATAATTTAATATCTTTTCCACCCGGACCGAAAGCTGATTAGACGGGATTGTGGGATACCTGTGGGTTCGAATTCTTTCGCGTTTTCAGAATCCCCTCACGGTAGTGAGAGAGGGAAAGATTGTTGCAGTCCGCGCTGCTGCTAACGTGTTCACGGGCGCATGACTTCCGACGAATCGGACTCGATTCGATCAGATGTGAAGGAAAAAATTTTTCCCGCGTTGGAAGAGATTATCCCACACCCACCGACCTCCCCTCGCAACCACCACATTCGGTGAAAAAGCTGCCCTACCGGAATCTCCGGAGTCCACACTGAGGCGTCCATCGGGAATTCAATTGGCTCCCGTTGCAATTTCCATGCTCCCAAATAAAAAACGCCACGCTTGGCTATGCCGAGAACGAGTCTGTGGCTTTCTAGTGAATATAGAGGTAGTAAAACATGGTGGCATTCACCCACGCAAGCCGTGACATTAAGGTGGCTGGAGCGGTAATCATCTGTCATGTGCCTTTGATTATAATCTACTGTGAGCTCCATTATAACATTTCTATTTACTATGTTCATAGCGGATGTAATTTCATGAACATTAATAAACATTATTATTATTATTATTTGTTACAGTTGTAACACCCCTCTGAGTCCCCGGCAAGCATCAGGTTTCATTGCCGTGATAATGGCCGGAGACTCGAGAGGGGTATGGCAGTAATCGCAGCCACGTCCGACGTTCATCGAATGAGTGGCTACGCTGCTGTCGGGTCATGCGTACGCAGTAGTTGGAGAGACCCCAGGATGACGGCCTTCTGCATGCGTGAAACTAGTGATTCCGCCTGTGCCACGCAGGACGGAATGCACTTGATGCTATTTAGCAGCGAGCCCTTAACTCCACCGAGCATACCTATGATGAGGACCACTATGAGAATGAATTCTTCACGGGTTCCCACCAGGTGAGATGTTCAGCCAGAGCCGAAGTTTCAATGGTAACTCTGCCATCGTCCTCAGGGCGTAGAGCACTCAACGCCCTGAGGACGATGGCAGAGTTTGCCATTGAAACGTCGGCTCTGGCTGAACATCTCACCTGGTGGGAAACCCGTGAATAATTCATTCACATCGTGCGCCAGGAAATCACCATGCACAAAGGGTAAGAAAAAAAGACTTTGCTGTTCCACAAAATAAAATATTTTATTTTGTGGAACAGCATAGTCTTTTTTCTTACCCTTTGTGCATCATGAAGGAGTTCCACCATGTTACGCCACCCACCATCGCATTTAGGAAATCACCAAGTCTTACATGAGGACCACTAGTTTTACAGAGTGTCGGGGTACCTTTTTCGAAGTTCGAAAAGCAAGTCTTGATATTTCGTCCGTTTTTCCACCACCTTAGCATACATGTTAGTTTCAGCCGGAGCCGAAAATTCGATCACGAACATGGAGCGTGTGAGGTGGTCGAGGAGAACGATAACAGGCTTGGTCGTCTCCAACTGCCTGGTGGTGGAGAAGGATAAATTCCACCAGATCGTGCATTTATCGTTCTCCAAGACGGACTCAATACCTCCAGGGGCATAGGGTAGCACAGGTGTTTCGTCGATGACATAATGGTGTCGAAGGTGAAAGTATAACATCCGCAGGGCCGCGTTGTGACGAGCTAAATACGCCGACCTTGCGTGATAACTACAGCCGGAGAGAAGGTGACCCAAAGTCTACGGCTGGGCTCGGTACGCCCTGCATCTCGTGTCCGCGACCTCTGTCTTGAATATAATTCGGCGGTACACGAGTGTGTTTATGACATATCCTGGCACGTGAGAACAAACCCCTCGGTCTCGGACTTCAGACCGGCGGAGCGTAGGAAGGCAAACGTCAGCTCCTTCGATAACCCATGCTTTTCGATGTTTCGGTAGAAACATCCATGCATAGGCTTATCGGTATGCGCCTTGAGCAAGGCCTTCTGCTCGGCTTCTTTTTATTTCGAGTTTGAGGACGTCTGCCTTCAATGACGAGATGGTCGTGTCATTGTCCCTTCCGTCGGATGGCGGGTCGAAGTCGAGACCGGTTTCGTCCGCTGCCCTCTTTACCGCCTGGAAGAGAAACGCCCCTGCTTCCGCACTCTTGTGCTCTCTCACGAGATTGAGCAGGGGATCCCTGCCTTTCAACACTCGGCATGCTGTACCCAGGACAACTCTGTTGTGGAGACACTCCAGACTCAATAGTCCTCTACCACCTACACTGCGAGGGAGATACAATCTGGCGACGGAAGATTTCGGATGAAGACTTCTATAGATGGCCATCATCTTCCTCGTTCCCCTATCGAGGTTCTGCAACTCGTTCACGTTCCACTTCATGCATCCGAAGGTATACAGCAGTGTAGGAACCGCGAACATGTTCGTGGCAAGATCCTTGTTCTTGCCAGACAGCTCAGAACTCCAGTTCCTGAGAGTCTACCTGTATTTTGCGGTGAGCCTTTCCTTAACTGCTGCAACCTCCTGCATTCGGCGCTGGGGGACGCCGAGATATTCATAGCTATCATCGTCCTCGAAGTGACGAATGACGCTCCCGTCAACAAGTTGCACGTCTTCCTTGATCTCCGATAATCTTCCTCTCGCCAAGTGGATGGATGCACAGTTGTCCAATCCGAACTCCATCCCTATAGCCTCACTGTATTCCAGTACGGTGTCCAGGGCAGTGCGGAGGTATTTCGCATTAGAAGCATAAAGCTTCAGGTCATCCATACAGAACAAGTGGGTGACCTTATGCTTCCTGTCACCTGGAACACCGCACATATATGCTCCACCTCGTCGTAGCCTAAGTGACAGGGGTAAGAGGGAAATACAAACCATTAAGGGGCTCAAGCTGTCGCCTTGAAAAACGCCACGGTGGTATGTTACCAACTCTGTGGAGACTGACCGCTTGCCTGAATTCAGAACAGAGTTATTATTATTATTATTATTGAGTGCATATTTTATAAATTTAAAGTAAGCCAAAAGAGAATTTTTGGACCACATTTCATTTAATTAGATCCTTTTATGCGTTATAATTCACCATACAGGCAATAATGGAAATGATACAGGAATTATATTTTACATTTTTTTCCAATTAAACTATGTTATGACTAGAGTTTTCGGCGCTGTATTCGAAATTTGGACGAAATTATATTGAAATGTGTTGTTTTATACCACTGGACTCGGCACCTAGTAATATGTAAGCTACAATTAAAATATTAAGAAATGTATTATTTAAAGTTTAGAAGAAAATCTCTAAATATTTTATGGAAATATTATGTATAAGAACCTCTACTTTTTTTCGACCACGAATAATATATTTAAGGACATTGTTCTGGAGTATTGGCCAAATTTTTTATTAAACATTTGAGTAGACAAAACCAACGTTTCATCAAATGTAAAAATTTAGAGGAATTTTAGTCACTTCCATTCAAACCTACCTTAGCCGGTAGATTACCTCAATGAATTAATGAATACTTTGATTCAACAAATACGCATCACACAAATGTACCACAAAACAGAAACTATACCCACCCATGACATACTCCTTTGGCTTTTTCCCCTTACTTTGGTTGAAATATCTTAGGAATGAAATTTGAACTTGAATATTTAAAATCTATTCCCTCCCTAGCTGTTTTTTCATCCTGGATGAGAGAGCGAGCACGGGTGACCCATATCATTGGCTTGGCATAAACGATCTAGTCAGCTCCTTTGGGTTAAAGCGCCCGTTTTGCAGGAGAAGCTGATTGTAATTCGATGAGAATGATGCACAGTAAATCACGTCACATCCGAAGGGACGTGCCATCAGTGCTACCGCACCAACTTTTTGTGACCGAATCCGCCCCGAATTCGATTCGAAATTTGTTTTTCCTCAGCCGATTGGGTTAGGTGTTTCGATTCATTAGATTAAGGTCACTCGTTCCAAGTATAGAGACCAGAGAAAACGCAGCAATCTTGCGCTGAGCCTAAATTAAGCAGTTGCCGAGGTGTTTGACCCTATAGAAGGTAGCTATCACAGAGAATTTCCTCGGTGTTAAAAACGACGTTGAATGCAGCAATGTAAAACTTTGATAATTTGTCCCTTGATTTTCGACGACAGCAGAAACAATGCACACCAGAAGACTACTAATAACGACGGAAATGCAGGTGATAAGAATGATCACGGGTATATAGAAAAAGAAACATCGATTTAAGGCAGCAGACACGACTTTGTCAGTTGAATGAGGAGAAGGTACTGTGATACATACGTCGGTATAATAATGAAAGCCAGACTCCCCCTCATTGCAAAACATAACATTCCCCATGTCACGAGACCGATAGGAAGACAACCTAAAAGATGGGAAGACAGATGACAATTCACCTCCAAAGACCATAAATAATTTCCGGTAGAACACAGGTGACTCTCCTAGTTCAAGTAGAATGAGGTGAAGTTTATGAATGGTATTAAATTTTAAGATCGAGGCATGGGTGAAAACAGCATCGGGAGTGGCTCACTTCTATCGAGAGGTGTTGAAGGAACCGGTACTTATGACATTCAGACGATAAGAAACATCTTTTTCTCGTCTCTAGGGAATGGGTTAGGGGCTAAAGTTGAACTCTTGTACGCTGTTTTCACCTTTTTACCTTCCCCATCGTCCTTTCTACTTACTTCTACGACCAGTTCCTCTCAACTTGTTGTAAACTCAGGAGAGAAAAACAAGAATGTCACTCCTGGAAAGCTTGGTATTAATATTCGTCTTTATTGCACTCTAGCGAATAATTCTCGCGTGAATGTGTCACAAGTCGTGAGCAGGATCTCCGCTAAGAGCCTCGTTTTAAGTTGAAGTATAATTATCTTCTCCGATGTGAAAGAGCCACTAATTCTAAATAAACACCTGTGTCCCTCCTTGACCAGCCTTGCTTGATCTTTGCGGTGGGAAGGGTTAAGTGCACCTGGATTTAAAGGCTGTATGACCCCAGGTATTTCCCTGTCCGGTTCGATGAACTGATAGATGCGCAATCAAACTTGTGTCTTACTGAGTGGAAAACTGCCAGATCAACCGCGTGAATGCATGCACGAGAGTGAGGAACATAGCTACAGCTCCATCTTCCGTGAACTGTCCCAGGACGATTTGACGATTTTCACCCTCTGGATGTTGCGGAAGTAGTATCCTAAAGTATTTTACAATTCCTTGGAAGCAACAATGGTTTATCTGCAATGTGGTATTATATTGCATTGCCCCGGCAAGGCAAAGTTCCTTGGTTCTACTCTTGCTCTAGGTGATATTTTGTTACGATAATGTCATTATTGTTACAATTCCACTACAATAACTACGATGAGAATCGCTATCACACCGTCGGTTAAAATTTAGACTTGATAGTTTAAGTAAACTCCATGTCGATCTTTATCCTGACGACATTAAAAACATTTCCAAAACCTGGCACTCTACGGTAGGTTAGATCATAAGTTAACTCCTTAATCATGATAATGAAATTAGGGAAATAGACTGTAGAGCGGACAGGTTTATAATTTTAATTTTTCCACGAACGGTAATGAACCACAATAGCTGCCAATGAGACTTTGTAATTAGGTTATTCGACGGGTGGTGACGCTAGAATATCTAAATATGTGATTAATTGCTTTTCCATCTAATGTTTATTCAATCACATGAAAATTAGCACTAACAGCAAGTCTCGCACGCTTCCAGTATAACTCTTATACCGTTTACATATATGTAGAGGCAAAATGGCTTCACATTCATAATTTTTATAACAATTGTAACATATAGTTGAGTAATGTAGGTGGAAATTCACCCCATGAAGTATTTTTGCAGGTGTTTTCTAATGCATTATCAATTGTCGTGGTTTGTACAACAATGGTAGCATATAGATTGGTGTATGTTGGAAAAATATTTACCCCCTGCCACATACCCTTGAGGTCGTTCCCGTGGTACTACGTACGTTTAGATACGTTAGACTGCACACTGAAGTGCACTTGGGAGAAACGGCCTTAAAGAGGGTTGAAGACAAGGTCGGGTGGGGGGAGCTGTGGAACAGGTGACAGCGTACTGAGGGGGAGTTGAGGAACGGAAGAACTGCGGGAGGGGTAGAGGGGTATGGAAGAAAATAAGTAGGTGGAACGGTTAGGGGGGAGGATAGGGGAGGGCGATGAGGCCCCAAGACTAGACTCTTCACGTCCTCGTTTAATTAAAGAATTCCACCCATAGAGGGCAGTCGTGCCTGTGTTTCGTTTTCACCGTGTTTTTAAGGGGGTTGGAAAAGTCACGGTGGCGGGAAATTCACTTCCAAGCATTTCAACCTCGATCTTCTGGGGAGGTTTTTTTGAGACTTCCTTAAAAAAATCCCCCAGGATTACTGAGAAGAATATTTTTGAAGCGTTCCCTTCAGAATAATAGCAGGTGTCCAATGGCCATGAAAGTTAGTTCTAGGACATTTTCTGTTGAAACTCCCAACCGTTCTAGAAACATCCGTATCCTTAATCTGCCTACCACACAAAAAAATCCTACGTAATCCTACCACACAAAAAAATGCATTTCCTACGTCATTGACCCCTCCAACTTGACGTTTCTTCCACATTTACCCGCTCATTCCAGCCTAAATCAGGGCAGTTTTCCCAATCTCTTCACTTTATCAAACTTTATCCCTCCGTCGTAGCCTTCCAAAAACCTATAAGTTACCCATTCATTTTATCTCCAACCTTTGCTCCATTATCTATCCTATATAACCTAAGGCCATTTATTCTCTCCCTAACCGTATTTAACCTTTATTTATTCTCGTCTCCATCCATCCACATCCTCCCCCAGACCCACATATTAAAATCCTGCAATATGCTTCGCTTATTCTCACTCAACTAAATAAACAAATAGAATAACTATAAGTCGATTTGGGTATGTAATGGCTGGGAAACATCTAGCCGGCGAATACACTTGGTGAAACTGAAATCTGTTAACAAGGAAAATACTTAATTCTCCACACCTCGTTTTAGCAACCTTTACTGGATTCCTCTTGAAAATGACGAGCGCATAACTAAGACCTGGAAGAGGTTGATAACAAAATGGGTTGAATATTAAGAAATGTGGCCTTCGTCCAAGTCGTTAATGCGATATTGCACTAACTAAAGCTCAAATATTTGGGCCTCATTTTAAAAAAATATCAGCTATTTCCTAAAATAGCAAACGTTAGTCTTTTATCACACTACTTTTCAAGATATGAGCCCAAAAAGAAGCAATTTTTTTCAAAGTATAAGGTACGGTTGTAATCTCCATAGAGAGACTATCAAAAGAATTAGGATGTTATGGCGCACAGCGTCAGAACTGTAACATGTTGGTTCATATGCTTTCTAAATTATTATAAAAAGTTAATGTATTTGCCACAGTAATGCTTTTAAAAATTCGCGAAAAAACCTTCGGTTTTGAAGGATTTCAGCTAAGGGCGTGAAACAAATAAATCAAGCTTAAGCCTCCAATATATATTTAGTTAATAAACTGAGAAGTTCAGTCATATCTGTATGTTATGTAATGTATGTAATGTCTCTGTATGTAATGACTGGAACCAATTAAATTATTATTATTAAATTATTATTAATTATTATATAAAACAATTTGTTGAGCCATAAATACTACTGCAAATTGAATACTTCACGCTTCTTACAACTGCTAGAGTCTTATAATAAATTATATTATAATTTCTATAATGAGGGGGTTTTTAAAGGTAGAACAAAGACTGTTGGTAGCACGAGGGTGTTTTGTTCCCGCGCTGACACGAAAGGGGTCGATGAGAGATATCTGAGTAATACGGGGAGAGAGGAAGAGAAAGAGCGAAGGAAGTCAGTGAGGCAGGCGACCCTGGCCGGGCGGCAACGCAGCCTTGAGAGCGGCCATTTCTACGAAAACCACCACCGGACACACCGGGCAGTACAACTTCCAACCGACTTCGCCGTCTCGCGTTCCAAGTGCCCTCCGCGCGATCCGAAGTCGCACCAGTGCGGCCACTGCTAGAGTGGGATGGATAAGAAGGGGGGAGGGAGGAGTATCAAAATAGGAAGTGCAAGTGTGCGTGCGTATGAGTGTTGGGGAAGACAATTGGCTGTGGCCATGGATGGGCGGGAGGCAGGAGTATAGGTATGCGTATTGCATGACGAGGAAGTTTCATGCAAAATATAGTTCCCCTCAAAAGTTCCTGGCGCCGAGCGGTGCGGCAAGGAGGGGATGTAGAAATGGATGGGGTGAATGGAAAGGACGGAGAGGGAAAAAGGGAGGTAGGGAAGCCAAGCAACTTCGCGAAAAAGCACAAGGCACACACACGCAAGGCCAATAAGCAAGTGGTGAAAATCACCCATAAATATTACTCTAAAAGGAACACTATTTTGAGGTTTCATAGTGAGACGAGTCGAATTCGCAATTGCCGGCTCGCCAGTTGCGAATCATCCCACTTCTCAAAGCGCTAGTTTTGGCAGCAATTAGAAAGGTTATCTGCACTAAAAAAAATCTTCCGCCATTTCCAGGCCTTTGAAAGTTCCGTAATCCATGCCCCAAAACCATCCATTTCGTAGTGCCTGGAACTTATGCTAGAGCTAAATATTGAGTCGAGGCCGGCGTAAATCTTGAAAGGTGAAATAGATAGAAAATTTTCGATTTTAACTATAATAATTTCTTTATTTTTTCTTTAGCTTCCGCCAATTCCGACCAATTTAAAGAGACCAAATACTTGTCAGTTAACTTGGGCGGGGAGAGTAGAAAAGGAGTAGGGAAGATATTAAGACAAACGCACATGACCATACCCTGGATGGTGAAAAAATCTATTAATTTCGCCATTTTCGATAAACAGCATATCGGTGGGGGCGGGAATCCCTTCTCAAATTTACCAATGAAAAAATGCTTTATTTCGACATTCCATTGTATCCACCTTTCCTATAGTGCTTCATTAAGAAATATGTACGATAGCATCTAGCTGAGTGCCGTCATGAACATGATTTGGCCTTTTATCCACAGTAAGAGGCATAATATCGGAAAGTAACGCCATACCACGGGATATGCCTCCATGTCATGATATCTTAGACTATTTACGGATAAGTCACACGCATGGTTTCTGAAGCACTAACTATAAGTGAGCATTTAGTTAATAAGATAGCATAAGATAGCATAATAAGACATTACGATAATTGCTACAATACCATTTCTAATAGCTATAATTTACGCCCCTTATTTCTATTGCAATAGTAATATTTATTATTGATACCACTTTTGTGTACAGACATTCATAATTTCTCAAAACATTTTTCTTTTCTTTGCAGGTAAGTGTCAAGGAAAATCTACAAAAATTTTCCTTTCACGATGAGCAACAAAACAGTTGCTTATCGCAGACCTTGAACTCAACATGATTCCGCTTATATGTGAGTATTTGTGGTCTTCCGTCATCAAATGCAAACACTTTATCAAAATATTTACCGACATTAAATGATAAATAGATACAAACCAACTTATATCACCATTTAATCTCCACTTTGCGCCACTGAGTACAGCCCACAATTCCCATTCTAGGTAAAAAGATAGCGGCAATTGAAAAATATCGACAACTTCAGTGCCATCACATTCGTACATTCACATTGAAAAAGATAATACTATCGTTTCCTTATCTTTTATATTTTGAATTTCGTTGAGAATTTGTGTTATCTCTGCTTGGAATCGTTCCAAATATCTTCAGAATTCTGATAAAGCTACAAATTTTGTTCGATTTCAAGGATGGATATTCATCATCATGCATGGATCCATCAATTTTGCAATCGTGTATTATCAACAAAAACGTTGGGTCTTCAAAATAGCATCGTTGCTTTCACACCAAGACACCCTTCATGATCCTTCTTTAGCCAATACGTCTTCCGAATAAAAGAGGTGGCATCACTTTACTTAGGAACAGGATCAGTCAGACGAATGACAGTGAATGAGGTCCGCAGATGACAAGAGAGCGAGGCGCTAGAGCGACACACCAAATGTCGGCCTCGAGACCAAAGTAACAGGTGAAGCTGTCATCGAAAAAAAAAGAGGCACTCCTTTTATAACGGAGGAGTTCCCCAACCCCCAGCGCAATCATTCGCAAAGCTAAACCGGGGGAACGCAAGAGATTAGCGCTGGCTTGAGATGCTCCGTGAAATGTACGTAAATGATTAGTGGAACAGTTCATAAGATCTTACAGAGCAGCGGTTCCTAGACTTTGGCACGCGTAGCCTGAAGAGTACGTGCTTGACGGTTTAGGGTTGCGCGATAAAATTTAGATGGTGAAGGGTTTGGTATTTTTCCGGCGAACAAGGCTGAAGAAGTTCAGGGCTGAAGACGATGGTAGAGTATTAACGCGGACTGAGGCCACCGCGGATAATCAAATACTTTAATAATACGGAGGGCTTAAGCGCGAGAATAATCGCGACAAAAATAAGATATTTATAAGCTTTTCACTTATTTTTTTAACATTATTGGGATCAAACATTTCTGCAATCGGTTTTTATCTGATGATCGAGCTGATTGCTAGAAAATGCATGCATGAGCTAAACTGACTTGGTAGAGCCAAAACATCTGTACCTCGGAGAATACGGAACCTCTGTAAATCGGGACAAGAATAAAAATGAAAATCTAAAAAATATAATTCTTGTATCATTTCCATTACTGACTATATGGTGAGTTCTAACGCATAAACAGATGATGAAATGTGGTCCACGAACATTGTTTTGACTTGCTTAAAAATGATTAAAATTTGCACTCAATTTCCAACGATTGCCGCTCCAGCCACCTAAATCCTTCCCTTATTAACCTTATCACCAAATGTTAATGGCAAGAATTATCTCAGGTGACTGACGCCTACAAAAATATTCAAACCAATAACCGTGATGATTTCCCCAAATTCTCAAGCATTCAACAACATTTCGAATGACTTGAACGACATATTTGGGATTGCTATTTTCAAGGTACAAACAGTGCATGAAAAGTGATAGACGTTCTAGCCTATTTTTTACGAGATCCGACATAAAGCAATTTAAAATCAACATCACATTCCATCAGCCCAGAGTGAAATTTTGAACACTTCCCCGTATTTCAGTCAGTGAAGTATCATAGAACATCAGAAGTCATTTAGCGCCTCCAACGGTATCCCTTTCCGTCAAAGCGCGACCTGTTTCGAACGTGACACAAGCACTCTGAAAGGCAATAAACCGAAAAGAAGGGGGAGGGCTTAAAAACGAGCCACCACTAAACGTTTTCTGACGTTTTCATTGGCGGCAAGAGGAAATGAATACTTCCATTTTCGGGGCCACGGGCAAAAAATTGTAATAATAAACAAATAAGACGTCATGGAGATGGATAATGAAAGAGCAAAGTGGGGAGAGGGAGGGAAAAGGCGGAGAACAGGGATACATGACGGTGCAGAGAATAGGAGGGATATCATGATGATAGCGTAGCCCTTTACGGCTAACGGAATTACGTTAAGCTTAATGTGATTATCCTGTATCACTATATCCTCACCCTACACCACGATAAAAATTTATTTGTGCGCATACTTTTGTTACTGCACTCACTAACTCTTCTTCCAACTACACTATTACCTCTCCCACGTGGTTTCCGATAGTTCTTTGAAACACTCTGCCACATACTTTCGTATTTCACTAAATAATCTTCTTCAACGACAAAAAGTTAATATATGCTATAGCTACATATTCTAGGACTTACACTGAGGAAAATTACATCAACTTCATAATGTATCTTCTCATGGTACAAAACTATAATTCATAAATTTAAGAAGTTGCATTAAAAGACCGCTGATAACGCCAACGAAAGATTCCGTGTAATTGAATACTCTGTTTTCATCAACTAGATCTCTCGATTAAAAAATTATAAACGAGAAGAGATGCATAAGGATAAGTTATTCACATTTATATGATAAAATATCACCGTTTAGTACACTATAGAAACCTAGGTGGAGATTGAAAGCTTCGTACTGACACATCATGAATAGTCAGGAACGGCAACAAACTGTCAGGGATTAGGAATGAACGCAACATTGGAGAAATTTCAACAGCACAATCATTCTACAAACTAGAAATTGAGACTCGTACTTACCGCGTTAATGAAAACCCAATAACGACATCAAGCTATCAAGGATTCACAGATGCTCTGTGAAATCAACAGCAAGGGCACAGTGTGAACTAGGAAATTGAGACATTTGCATTCACGCACGAACAATCAGGCAAAAACGGCAAAGAGTAATCATAAAACACTTCATAAATTATCAGCATCAGTAAGTACGTTGCAGAAACTATAAATTGAGACTTTCGTGTTTACGCGTCAATGAACTGGCAGGAACGGCAACAAGTAATCAAGTGCTCGTATTTAAAGAGACAGCATGATGGGTTAGGTAGAGAGGGCTTGGAGCGGATGATGCAGGTAATCGGCGTTGTTGGATGATGGGAGACGAAGGAGTGAAAAGGACGTTGGACCGGCAACCAAACGATGGGGGAGAGAAGGAGAAAAGGGAGGAAGGTGGCAATGATGAAGAAGAAGATGCTGGAGTGAGCGAAGCGAATCACTCTAGGTCACGTGATTCCTTAAAAACTCTCTCGGTGTAGAAGAAATACAGAGTGGATAACGCCTACCAAGGAGGACGCCTAACGGAAGATCACCTCCGACATCCCCTACCTTCCTATTCATGCCCTCGCCCAGCATCCATGAAAACGATTCTTTCTTGTCTTCCTTTATTTTTTCCTCTCTCTTTCCTATGGGCTCGCATTATTGGTCACCTTGTTTCCCCATCACAGACTTAATCAAACAAATTCATCCAGCTCCAAATTACCCCGCCCTTCGCCTAGCCGTTCACGACAGATTCGTGAGATAATGATCTCCTCCTACCTCTCATTCCCTGCACATTAAATTGGAGGAAGATTAATGAGGCTGCAGTAAATTACGGTCGAGGTGCTGGTGATGCCAGTGCTTTCAGGTCGCTTAGCGTAAGTAGTAATGCATTAGGCTAGGTGTATTTTGTAAAAGATGGATAATCCAGCAGATCATTAATCACCAGCAATAATCCAATCCCAATTTATGGTTCCTCATCAAAATTTATATGGAACTCTTTAAGTTTTATGAGCCACCACGTTTACATGTAATGTATGATAGTTGTTGATAGCCTCAAGCATAGCATTGAGGCAATGTTTCAAGCTTGGAACGAAAGCTAACTTCAAATACAGCGATTTCCGCTGATAGTTTTAGTGTCACGAACATGGTTCCATGACACAGCAACATCATCATCAGTAAAATTATAAATAGAAATTTCTGTTTTCCAGTTCGAATTCCGCACTAGTCTTTTCAGGATTCTGCGGTAAAGGATAACTATAATAACCTCAAAAATGCATCATCTCTTTATAACAGAGATATTGCCCCCGAAAAAATGAAAATCATGGTTTCTATTATTATGTTACATTATCCACTAACCCTCGAACTCATGCCGAAACTGTATTTTATTAATTGTAACCACAGGTCTCTGCATAGTAACCTATCAAAAAACATTGTCAAACTGGCAATGGCAAATATTTCAATCTTATTTTCTGTCTTGAACCACACTCATTCAAAGTCAATTTGTTGCTCCTTCGATCACATAAACTACCAAATGTGGGCGCCAGCGTAATTATAAATGATGAGGCCGAAATCGCTCAATACGGAGCTCTGAATGAAGCTCTGAGTAAAGATAGTGGACTCTCAAAAAAAAAACTCTCTGTTCATATGAGAAGGGATAAAATTTGTATTTTTTTCCTCGGCATTATTCCTTTGTCCTTCCTATGCGGCGATTTAACGAAATACAGCACCTAGTGTAACGTCTTGTGTGATGTTTTAACTACATGGGTAGCCCTCTAATGACTGAAAAGTAAATTCGTTCGCTAGATGAGACATTTTTCTCAGAAAAAGTCAGCAAATGAACAAACTGAGTTTTTTTACGAATTTACATTATGATAATAAGAAGTAAATAAATAGCAGGATAAAGAAATGGCTGGAGCAAGACGACGTGTATGCTTTTGGAACTTACTAAACTTTTGAAGTGGCTCAGATAAGATTAACTTCTCGTGGTATTAACAGGCCACTCATTTACCCAACTTAAGCTGATATCGAAATGTATTTTTGTACCATCAACCCCATTCCAAATATTTGAATTACTACTACTACTCCCTAGAACCTTCACGAGAGTAAATCACATGAACAAACCAGGCAAGTTGTCCGGACAATATAATAGCTCATAACACAGAATGAGAGGAAATGGAATTTTTAAGGAGTGGGTGGTACGGTATCCAAACGAGCGAGTAGGTGACAAGGAACGCCGGAAAAAATGCGCAGTAATTTGAAGAGGAATTTCCACAGAGAGGGCCGTTATAAGGCGGAGCCGAAAGAAGTTAGGGATGGAAAGATGTGCTGGCAGGTTTTGGGCGACGTAGAGAGAGAGATAGTTACCCGGACGTGTTCAGACGACAGGTTGTTCAAGAAATACAAGTTTGGAGATTAGTGGACAACAAAACTCGCAAATATTTCAAACTTCTAATTCAAGGATTGGAAAAAATAATAAGCATAGCCTCAGATGAATGACAATGCGTAACATAAAACCCTCCTAGAATAGCTTTAATCCTTAGGATAGATTTTATCCGAGGCATGCATTTAACCTGTAAGGTACCTAAATAAAAACGAAACACAAAATATTTTTTCAATATTATCAGTTAGAGAATTAGATTATTTCAGCCGTAACACTGTGGAAGTGACGATATCCACTCTAATAACAAAACTACCTAATAGTAATTAATAGTGGATTACATTTTGTGGAAACTATTTGAATGGGAATTCGCTAATTAACTTTACCTTCAAGTACTAAGCCGTAGACCACTCACGAAAAGAATGTTAGCCCCCGTTAAGGCCATCAAAATAGTTTCAATACTACCTGTTTACCCTTAAATGTCCATTGTCACACATTTAGGATGAAGTTCTCGGATGGTTTATTCAATAGTGTGACTATTCACGGTACCTAGACGGGTAATCACAAAGTTGCACTATACATACTTATCTCCAACGCAAAGGAAAGGTGTATCCCCAACAACATACTAGGTATGTTCACTAATTGTAAAAGGATGGTGAATGATCAATTTTCTCTGCGTAGGATAAAATGAACTCATGACATCTGGGAAGATATTTAAGGAGCAAATTCACAAGAGGAATTAAATGAGTAGTAAATTTAAAATCTACAGATAAGTTCACGGCAGCATGGGCTTAAGATATTTGCTCACTTTACAAAAAATAACACTTATTGCTCGTAAATCAATTCAGTTTTTTGCCGTAAAAAAGACCACGAGAATGGCCACTCCTTAAGTATTAATCTTAATGAAATCCGGCCCCATAACGGTGCTCATATTGATAGAGGAGTGGGACATGAAGCCAGTTAACCGCTGTTTGACCCAGTCATTAACGCTGTAAGAGGTCCATTTTACTCAATCGCCCATCGTACATTCCAACTCAGATGTCTTTAACGGCTTCCTGATGTGCTAGACTCCGCGCGAAATTCCCCTTCAATTTTTCATGATTTATCCGTGGAATCCGCAGTAATTCCTTAACGTCCCTTAAACGAGCACCGCAACTAGTGACACCAATATTTAAAAAATCGATCCTTAGCCCAGAAATAATAAAATGAACTTCTTGAATTCAAAGTGCCGCAAGGGTTTACGATTTTTTTAAAATTTCATTCTGAAAATGAAACTAAATTCCACGAAGTCGGCTCACGAGCCACTGATGATACCGCGGGGGGTTAGCTGCCTCAGTCATTTTAGTGGACTCAAGCGCTAACACGATACACGAAGATGATAAATTCGCAAAGTAAAATAATTCGGCAGGACCCACTGTTATACCTACTAAAACGACCCTCAGAATCCCATCTCCCTTTATTACTTACTCTTACCACCTAATGGGATCGAGTTGGTGAGGTGGTTACATCTACATACTACCCTTCGAGCCGCCGCAGAGGCATGTGGTAGAGGGTGTTTGGACACCAGCCATGAAATGGGAGGGAATAGGGAGAAGTAGAGAGGCGAGGACAAGTGAACTGTATGTTAACGATGCGTCTTATGTTAATTACATGCTGTTTTTATTAAAATCACATATGGTTCGTCAAAATAAGGAATTTTTGTACCCGTCAGTTCGACAGGGTATCTCTTTTATTTGTTCGCTTCTGCCAATTCTAAAGATAATGCGCGGGATCAAAATAATATCCACCATATAATACTGAAACTCTCCTGATCTGAATTTTTCAGTTAGCCTAGGCCTAGCGTATAGCCTCAGAGTCTCTAACACCTTCCTACCTATTCCTATCAGCTGTATAACGCTTTCTGTTCACTTTTGACAGTTTTTAACAAATTGTGCGGCTTTCCTTTGTATTTAGCAATAGGATAGAGCATTGGCTTAATCCTGTGCTCAAATTTCGACAATAATGAAGATATTTCATAGTAATTTTGATCCCAACATACGTGTTGTGAGTAGAGCACTCTAAGTGTGTATCACTTGGTTCTTCTGATGTGAATTAAAACTGTTTCCCTCGGCGCTTATCGTGAAGTGTAGGTTAATGCCGACGCAAGGTTTTTCTCCACCCCTCATAGTCAATGTAATCCTTCTTTTACCAACCTTCTTACCTGTCACCAGAGGCACAAATACCCTCAGTTTTTGGTCGATTTCTCTATGAGTTATTCCAGGCATATTATTCTTCCAGGCATAATTTAGTAGATAAAGGAAGTTAGATAGATTAGGCCATTGGCTTGTGCTTAGGGTACATTCAGTTAAATATCATGCATTGCTAAGTAACAAATATGTATGCATGATAGAAAAACATGAAGGAAATTGGAATGAAAAAAAGCAATGTGTTAGAGGGGAAAAACACTTCATAAGGTTAGTAGGAGAGATAGAAAAATTAAAATCTGGCATTAAAAAAATTATTCCATCAGCCTACTTCGCATCCTTCTTACTTTAATATAAATAAAGTAGGTAATAATGGAAATTAATGGCAAATTTCGCTCATTCACGACCTTTCTGGTTATGACCGGGTCACGAGGTCTCCCGTTCAGAGGAGAATGAACAGAAGAAGAGACGGACAGCAGGAGTCAGGGGAGCGCGTCGATTGGTCGAATCGTCAGCCGTTGAAGTCTCCGGCTCCGCGGGCATCTGGCGGCGGCGACGGCGGCTGTTGAGGTGCCGTTAAGGAGAGGCGTCAGTGACCCATACCCTCGAGGCAACTCCGTCGCACACGCTCCAGCATCCCCTCGATTTCCTCCTCCCGAAAAAGCCAGACCTCTTCTCCTTCTTCACACACCATAGGTATCTACTCTGCATCTTTTTTCTTTCGGTGCCGCGTGTAAATGCCTGTTCTTTTTTTAAATAAACGCTAGATAAGCGTTAGCGTAGACCTATATTGAGTTTCAGAAAAAATCTAGCGTGAGATTCGGTCAAATTAAAATTAGCAAGACGTTAACGTTAGGATGCAATGCAACAGACGTTTATTTGAGCGTTATTTATCAGTCATTTGTAAGTCAGCCGCACGTGAAGGCAGGTTTTTTTTCTAAATTAACGATAAATTAGCGTTAGCGCAATTTTGGCGTGAGTTGCGGAAAAAAAGTGTAGGATTTGGTCCAATTATAATAGGTGTGCAATTAATTCTGTGGCTAAATGCAATCGTCGTTTCGTCAAGCGCTTTTTGTTAGTCATTTGTTGAACACTCATTTTCACCACATGAAGTAAGCAGAGACAGGGGAGATCAAAATATAATGTCCCAAATCACCTTACAATAACCATACGGATAGGCCATAAACGATTTTCAGAACGACAAAAGCAATATACACCAAGTCTTCATCATTAAGTCAGTAAATGAAAATGGAATACGTCCAGTCTGCACTATTCTTTTCGTGTACGCTAAAGATTCCTTGCGTTACTCTCAAGTAAAATGTTCCAATTAACAGTTTACAGCCCAATGTATTTATGTATAAAGCGTATTTTTTTCTGCGAACCACCCAAGACGCTAGAATCACTTCTTTAGCTGTGAATGACAACACCTACTTATGCATAGAATTATAGTTAAAACGAAAGTTAAGGTCAGTTGCCTCCTGAGCACATGATTCCAGACGAGTGTGTTCTTCGCAGATGATCATCTGCGTAGAAGTAAAACAGACCAATAAAATTACCATAGTATATGTCATGGTGGTAATCCTCTCGCTGAAAATCTCATTGCTGATTTCCTGCCTGGAAATTCGAGTTCATGATAGTATTTCAACATACTTTCTGTTATCTGTGTCACACGGCAAAGCACTAGCTCATCCTCCTATCCCATGCATTAATGCAAATATAATACAAATAATACAAATTTCATTTGTATCGCTGAAAATACTTCAACTTAGACAATTAATCTGCAGTCATTTTTCCATTTATAAAAGGTTAATAATGTTAGTGAAGTAAAAAATAAGGATGGAAAGCGTAAATTCATACGAATTTGGAAATTTTGAAAGATGGTTCCTACTAAATTTCGGGATCTATGGACAAATCTTTAAAATCAATCTCCCTTTGACGCTACCATTAAAGAGCACTTATATTTCAATTGTTATTTTCTTTCAATTCCTATTTGGTGAGCTATCGTTATCTGACAGAATTAATTGGAAATAAGGCGCGATTACAGTTTTTTTTATATTCTTCTTATTCGTCATTTTTCTGCATTTCTACATTTAAATCGAATGATTGTTAAATTCATAATTTCTATCGCACTTAGTATTTCATTTTTAGTTTACAGGAAAACAGTTTATACAACACATTTTCTCTCTTAATGTCACCGACGACTTTATCGAATCTATGGCTAATAGTAGGAAAATAACTTGATGACGTAACACTTTAAGCTTCCTCTTTGATTAAATCCTTTCAGATTTATAGTGCGAATGACTTTCGCAGGAAAAAAGCTAGTTCCGATTCAAAGGACGCGTTCTCCAAATATTCGCTCACTTTTATCTGCAGGGAGAAAACACTTTCTATCCGTGGTTGCGGTCCATCGGTTTCAAATTAAATTCATATTGCACTTTCTCTTCATTTGACGCTCCGTTGGGGATGGGAGAGACTACCTGAAACTGAGGGAGGAGGAACGGGACCCGAGTTAAATAAATAAATGTTACACGTCGGCCTTGGCTCGATCGCCTCAGCCTCGTTCCAGGCCAATCTGTCGGTGACCCAGAGTGAAACAATAGTAACGGGTCCGTAGCTCGGTGAAATCCGACCAAGAAGACCTTCGAAAACTTGACTCGGCACTGGGGTCCGGAACAGCCGATCGCAGGCAACGGACGAAAATCAACAGTTGCAGTCATCACACGAGCAATTTTCAAGCATGCCTATGAAGGTGGATCATTTAATGAGAATGAATATTCAATTTTAATAGTCGTTGAGATCGTTGGATCACGTGATTTTTTATGTGAGCGTATATTCCTGTCTATGAATCTGTGACAGAATGCACCACTTTTTTGAAGGACTATCTTCAACCTTCAAAAAAATATACTATGAAATAAGCTACCCCTTCATTTTGTGAACTTCATTAATTTATGAGACCACAAGCTTGAGACAGGAGTGAGGATTTCATTTTAACGGAAAATACTTCAAATGTTCTTAATCATTTACAAGTGTAAGATTACGATAGATAGATATTGGAGAATCGTCTAAGCAATGGTGTTATTTGACGAGGCCAAAATAGTTTTCCTTCAATAGAGATTCAACTTCCGGAGTATTTCGCATGGAAATTAAACAGTTAAGCGAATTTAAATCACGGAAACTATAGTTCACCTACAAAATAGAAGTAAAAGACGCTTCAATCTGAAAGAAATACCTCAAATTTACACGTGATTTTAGTGCGAGACGTATAACTAGATTTTCATAATCCTTAACTTAATGGCAATCTACCATGATCCTTGATAATGAAACCCGACTGCTTGCTTCAGAGAAAAACATTTACATTATCTTATGACCGTGGTTTTATTTCGTTATAACACAAACAGATGAAGCTAAGATGAGGACGTTACCGTGTATTAAAACCATGGGCGTGAGATTGTTGAGTTGACATGTTACGACACTTTTTTGTTCCAGACTTTCGCGGATTTTTTAAAATTCATTCTTTTTTTATCCATCCATGAAAAAAATTCAAAATCCTGGCTATGCAGTACATGAAATTAGACAAGTTACATTTTTTTCAATTACTTGGGCTTTTAAATTCATGGGCGACACAATAGCTTTAGGTAAGAATAGCTTTCTTCACTCTATAGCGATATTACTAAGGAATAGTCGTGACTTGGGGAAATTGACATCATTCTAAGCGTTTCGCCTTCTCAAGTTGCCCCGAAGCGGTGTGCTTTCATGAGCATATCAGATTGATGCAACGAAATATAACTATGTTATGCAAAAACGTGTGAAACTCGAAACAACCTCTTGTCTCGCTTTATTCCTCGGGAAAGTGGAACTAATGCATAAGAAGGAACTCGGCACGAAACATGAAAGAATCTTAGGTGTTTGAAGAGGATGGGATGAGGGGAGGTTTCCCGAACCTTTCATATCCTTAATAATTTCCACGGATTTAGCGACTCCCAGCCCATTTATATGTCATTACGCTGTATTTTAACTTACCGGGGCTTTTCCGAGGTTCTTTAATAGCCATGAAACATGAGAGGGAAAAAGAAATATTTACTCCAAATTCTAATAAGGTCCATTTACTTGATCAGGTGGGTCGAATCTTCCATTGTTGCAATGGAGACTAATAATCTTGAAGGAGCCAGAAGTTAACTCGGGTCCGCTATAACTATCTATATAATTCTTAATATTACCAATATTACCCGTTTTCCACGGGTTTCAAGGGAATCTCATCTTAAATAATCCAAATATAGTATGCTCCTATGAATCTGGCGGATCCTCCGTTGACTTCCTTTTGTTATTTAGTCGATTCTTTCACCAATGGGATCGTAATATTTTCCGCGTTTTATACGTGATTTTATACGTTTTTCTAGCTGATAAAAAATAACACATTGCTCTGACTTTTTCACTAGGCTGTACACTTCGCGTCTGACACTTGAAATTTCTTGATCGAAGTAGACCAATGGGGCGTCGGCTGGAATAGAGGGAAAGTTAAGGGCTGGAAGACTCGTCTACACATACCTACTTGAAGGCACATCACCCTGCTGATCTCATGCTTAACCGTAGTATGTAGCTGTGATCAAATTCTATAGTAGATGAAACGCGATAGGGATCTCTGATCTTTCCATAAGAAAGGTCAACCGTACTGCAATTTGCTGCAATTCTATCTAGAGATAAAAAAAATAACGAAATCAACAGAGAAATGGGATAATGCCAACATCAGTGGGGTTTGACATACATAAGAGGGCAACAACTACTAGTAGAATTACGGAAAGTAGTAGGATTGAGGATAAGTTCTTATTTTTTTACTGCGCAAGTTGCCATTGAGGGGGAGTTTCCCTTCCATCATGTGGGAATATAATCATCATAAATGTTGATGTTGACATTGCCATGATATTGCCATTTCTAGCAAAACTCAGGGAGCCTAAAAAATCTTTCGGAAAAGGTTCACCGTGGACGAGACTTAGCCGCTTTAATGAAATGATTTAATCTCTTCAGCCACTGCATAAGCCTCATTTGAACTACTAATTTTAAGTCATGTGGAAGAAAACGCCACAGTAGTTTCAAAAATTATAATTTGCGTACTCCTTCACGTGAAAGTGGTTCTAAATTTTTAACACACTCGACTCCTATTTACAAAAATAATTGGCGATATAGGGAAAATATTTTAATGGTAATGCCTGGAATCACATTTGACCTATTTTTCCACAAAAATTTGGCCTTTAAAAAACAATAAAGGGCCATAAACTCATCCCATCATTTCTAAGCGCAAGCTTCCGAGAGAAACCAAAGTTATTGCACATATTTTGCTGGCTATGGTACTGCCTGGATGACAGTCCAGTTATGCCACTGCGTCATCACCATGCATATCTCGACTGCTGCTGTAAGGCACCGAAATTTAAGGCTTCGGAATGGATAATAGGTTTGTTATTTGACGGAGTTGACCAACAACTGAGGTTACTTGTGCCAAAGAGGGCAGGTAAGTGAATTGGTATGGCTAGTTGACACAGATTAATTGAGCAGAGGAGAATGAGTGTCGAAACCCGGCGTCAGCATTAGCCTACTCATAACGAAAGGCACCCAGAGGTCCACGGTTTAACGTCCCATCCGACGGACGGGTGCTCCCCATATAGCACTCCTGAGTCCGCGCAAAGTAATGCCCGCGAAAAATCGTCGCCAGTGCCGTGATTTAAACTCGCGCTATCGAGATGGGAAGTCAGTGCTCAGGCCAACACACCAATCCGATATTCGAAAATAGTTGATGAAATCGTGAAAACACCCAAGTTTGGAAAAATACCTTTTCGCACAAATTTTTCAGTAAAATGGTTACACTTGAACATCTTATAATGTCATAAACGAGCCATAATTGTATGCAAGAATGCATGAAGGTACGTAAAATTTATCTCGAAAATAGATTTTATTAGGCAGTATACCTTGAAGAGTTTAGGTATAATAAATTCATTGTGCTAAGTCTGATCTTCAGGAAAATTCATTAGGGAACCAAATTTGAGTCCAGCAAAGAATTCCAGGCCAATTCTTGAAAAGCATGGAAATCAATACGAAATTTATGGCAGATAATTTCATTTTACAACTTTAAAATATGATGAAATGCCATTAAGACAATGATTGTTGGGCTAATTGAGAGATGAAGTTGAAAATTTATTTTTCCAGGGTTCGATTTGGACTTACTAGACTATAACTTAAGATCGAACACACCATTTTGGCGTTTCCATCTTCATTTTCAAGATTAGCTGCATGGTTACAGACGTTATTTTTTGTTGATTTACGGGAAAGGATGACTCATTCCATAGACGGAGAGAATTGATTGCGATTGTTGAACTTGCGAACTGTTTTCAACGACATTCAAAAACTAATTTCATCATCTCGTGTGATTCCTTAGAGAATTCGCCTAAAGAAAAATTAAATTCCAAGCAAAGATCGACCTCCAGATATTACTGACTACCCTGTTTGTTACCCGTCCTTTTTAAGGGGAAGAAAACTTAATTAATCTTATAAAATAATTCAAATAAAATCATTGCGCATGTTTTGTGATCGACAGTTTAAAATTTATACATTTCCTAAAAACAAATTATTACGAATTTTTCATTATAATTAATTGCCTAATTTGACTTTTTCAGTTATTTTTTATAAAATGATAACAACAGCTTTGTTTACAATAATAGCGATTTCCCCAACTAAATACTAAACTAGGCAGCATTGTTCCGGTATATTGGGCATCGTGCTGTCAAAGGCCGTCCGCCATCTCAGTACTCGAGTTAGCCCAGTACGCATTAGTAAGTAGTAGGTACGCATTCGAAACGAATGCTATTCTGCAAACACATTTTACTATTCTTTTTGACGAAAGTTTGAGTTTCAAATAATAATAATGAAGTCGGATTGAAAAACGGAAATATGAATATTCTATTCGACATCAGGAGGCCTGTTAAATAAATACTAATGTTTTTTTTCGGGTTTTAGGGGGAAATCCATTTAATTTTATTCATTGATTACAAGTTTTGAAACACCAAATAGTCCTATTGCACTGCTTAGCATTACACAAGAATCATGCAAAGTTTCAGCTCACACGATCTAGGAGTTTTCTAGGAGGAGAGCAACAAACATTCTCACTGGCAGACCGACACCACTCCATTTTTATATATTAGTGTAGATTACGGGAAAAGGTTTATACCGTGCGCCGATTGAGAGCGATCTTACTTTACGCTTCTGCACACCGTTCATCACTCCATTCCCTCGGTCCTGGGAACGTCGCGGCGTCAGACATCTCATTCCCGAAGGAAGAGGACGGATGACCGCGAGGGCCATTAGCAATCACGCGCGGAAGATGCACCGTGCGGAGGCGCTGAAAATAAAACAGCTGACTGAGTTATGCATTGACCTCACGCGCTCGCGCTCAGTCGCATCAATCTGTTTACAAATAGGGGCGAGAAGCAGGGGTGTGAATTGCTCAGGCCACAAGAGGGAATAATGGCGAGGAAGGTTTGGGCGGTGGTTTGACGAGATGGATTCCCACGCCGTCGGCCGGTTTGAGTGGGCGGACAATGAATGGGGCGGGTGCGCGGACGAGCGGCCCTATTAATTAGGCAAGTTGGGAAATAGGTGACGAACAATGAGCCCTTTATATTGGAGCTCGCTTTAAAAGGTAATGGGGGAGGGAGAGAATAGAATAGATTGAGAATGGTAGGCGGGAGGACGAGGACGTGGAGGCATGAAATGAGTGAATTTGAAAGTCACTTCAAAATATCATCTCTTTTCCTCCTATTTCTCCCCTCGGTCAGATGGTTCTTTGGGGAGGCGTCCGACAACTGAGGTCATTTGCGCCATTTAGGATAAGCGGGTAGGTTGCTTAAGGGAAGGGTTATTTGGGGAATGGAAGGAGGATCGAAATACTTAAATGCTTTTTGATTTTAGAATAGTATTTTTTAAATTTAGTTCATACGTAATAAATGTCCCAAGCATCAATAGTAGGTATATAATTTGTGTAGAGTAAACTAAATGGTGTGTTTCAAATCTTTATTAAATTATGCTAAAATTTACCTTCTAACTCCACTTTGAAATCCACCACAGAATCGAAATCAGTTCATTGCACGAATTTTTGCAGATTTCCAAATTTGTAAACGGTTGTTAGTTACGCGCACGGACAACTACTCCTTGATCAAAGGTCATTTTCGACATGGGCTATGAGAGTAGGTTAAATGCTTCTCACCATTCTTACATTCAAGGAGGCTAGAAGTAAATGGAAGTGACAGGCCCACCCCCCGGGGAAATAATCCACCATCTTGGTACTCTCGAGCGCGAATTTCAAATAGACATTTTGTAGTACATTTCGGGTGCTGTCATTCGAAAGGTTGAGTATTCAACCCCATTTCCTGTTTTCCTCAAATTTCGCCTTTTAGCACCACTCTCCTGCACTTGCCCACAACCCCATCAACCCCCGTTCCTGTCACCCGTTTTCCCGAGTCCTCGGGCGCTTCTGTCGCCTCCATATACTTCTAAACTCCTCGCCAACGTTGCATTTCAACACCTAAACTACCACTTAACGCAACCGAAATTTCGAATTCCCAAGATAGAAACGTAACTTTTTATTTTAGTTAGCTTTTCGGCATTTGACCCCACTATGTGTCCTCGGCTTTAGAACACTTTTAGAACGAAAGGCGATAAAGAGTCCACGCGGCTTAACGTTCCATCCAATGTAAATATGAAAATAAACAGAATTGTCCACTTTATTTCACCATGACAACACGTGTTTCTGCGTATTACATCGCCTTCATCTGGCACAACGTAAACGGTAGAGATGAGATGCGACGAAACACTTGTTATCATGGTAAATTAGAGTGAACAGTACTGCATCTAATTACTTTCTTCATTACAGAGGAGAGCAATTAGCATACACACTTAGATATGATACTCACCTTGACTTTTAGCCTAGGGCAACACGCACGTGTTCACGAGATTAAAATCTTCTCCCAGTGGATGGTCACCTGGATAACCGAAATGCATGCATAGGATTTTTCCTTTGCTTCTATTGACAATTTGGATTAATTTTTTAATTTGAAGTACTGAATCTGTTAATTTTCATTCTCGAAAAGGCTGTTCCACCACATCTCGCGATATACGGCTGACTTCCGATGTAAGGACTATTACGCCTTGAAGTTCTCCCAGCACGGAACGCAAGAATGGATCGGGATTCCTCTGAAAAATCTCCGCCACTGCCGGCACACGAACCCTGACTATTTGGGATGAGAAGCCAGTAATCTAGCCACCTCATCTATACCGTTATTTCATTTGTAAATATTTCCGCACTCATGTTACTTACAGAAAAAAGTGCCCTTTTTCTGGTCACTTCAACGGGCTCCTATTACACTAATTTTTACACAAATAAAAAAGATTTATTTACTTAAAGAATCCATTCTGTTTAGCTTATCTGTGTTTTATGTAGACGAATGAAGGAGCACAGGAAAATGTAGCTAGATGTTTCTGTCGCATGCATCAGACATTTTTGTGAACTACTTATGAAAATGCACTTTTCGAGGAAATAAAATGGTAATGGTAAAACACCAAAACAGTATTAGTTTGCGAGCTATATTTTTGAGTATTTTTTTATGAATGCGTTTGTTCGACAGGAATAGCATCGCAGCCTGTACTTCCAGCTAGGACTGTGAAAGGCTATCATTGAAAAATGAATTTGTCAATAAATTTGGATTATTTAGAACTTGTTTATTACTTCTGAATAGATTATACTAGGGGAATCCGTATACTTTTCGACGCAACAGAACTATTCTGACTCACACACTTGAACCTTCTTACCTGATTGAATACGCATTTGCCTCCGTTTGTAAATCAGATTCCATGCATAATTTCGGGCATGAATATTAGATCGCTCTTTTACTCTGCGTGGAGTAACTCACACGCGCGCGCGTAGTGCGTGGCATTCGCGAGCAGCGGACGAGGATAGAATCGTAACGACGCCTGAGGTCACGCGACAGCGACATGACGTGAATGTGCGGCGCGAACGACTTCTGGCACCTCATGCCCGATGTTTCAGGAGATCCAAGCAGAGCGGACTCGAAGCATGCATGCTTCCTTAAAAAGAGACTGCCATTGTGCTTCGCCTTCGCATTGTTGGCGCGGGAGTTCCCCACCCACTCCATTCGGGGTGCTCACGGAAGAAGATCGATTGTGCGTTACAGCTGAATCAGTAACGGTAAACAACTGTTGCAATGCATTCATCCAATGAGGACGCTTGAAAGGCAAGTAACCACCAATTGAAAACGGGACTGATTTTTAAGTCCGTTTATTCAAAACTTTGCTCCAGGTAGCGTGCTAAATGTTGACAATGGTGATGTCTCTTGACTAATTTTGGAGGGTAAGGTGACCTCAGCGGGGAATATAAAATCGATTTCAGATAATTTGGATTGAAATTGCTCTCTTTTCCTAGTTCAGAGCGAGCTGCTAGACAACCAAAGCTGATAGAAAATTCCAAAAACCTAACAAGGAAGCTGTGTATTCATACAAATAAACAGAATGGATTATTTCCTTGAATAGAAATTAGTGCGCATATATGTATTTCTGCCTGTGGGAAATTTAGGTCGCCGTAGCAAAGAGATAAGAACATTTCAGTGATTGATTTAAAAACTAAGCAAGTATTTAAAATTGAGATAGAGGAACAAAATAAATACTGTATTTCAAAAGAAGGTATTTTACTGCCCTGCTGTGATAAATAATGGCCTATCCGCATACCGCCCCAAATGTCCAGACGAAATTTATTTAGTTTCGTAAGAAGTCACACATACCCGTTATTTCTCGGCAAAAAGCGCGTGTGTTGTCAACAGGCGCAAGAGGAGGAGGGGAAAAAAGAGCAATGGGTGAGTTTTGAAAACTCGAGGGTTAAGTCGACATTTTGAACTACCTACTGATGCGTTGAAAAGCGTTTTATAATCGAAGACCAAGGATTTTTTCCCTCGCCCGTTCCCAAGGAAATAAAAAATGATGGGCGTCCAACCCTTCATCTCTCTCTCCACTAGACCTCTTACTTTCCACCCTGCAACTTCGATTCTATTTTATTTTTGCTTTCTTTCTCCGTTCTTTCGACTATCCCTTCTGCAGCAAAGGCCGAGAATGCGGAAACTTTTTCCCTCCGATAAAACCTCCCCCTGCATCACTGGAAAGAGGCAGCCGGGGATGGGGTGGAAGGTTTAAATGGTCAACGCTCCCAGATTTGGGATATCTCGCAGTGGAGAGATCCGGTAAGGGTTGCGCTCGCCAAGTCCGAGATCTTTACTCATGCGGAGAGCGTAAGAATCACGCAGCGAAAACAACAAAAAATGCCGAACATTCAAAAGTCTGAGTGCGATGCGTCTTTCCATTATTCAATTACAATAATATTTAACACAATTTATTTCCTAGCCAAATGAAAAATACTTAGGGGTTTCCAAAACGAAATTCAAATTTCGAAAAATAAGGATCACCCTTGAGATGCGACTTCAAGGAATTATGAGCAAGGGCTATAGTGCAATAAAACGCAAAACTATTTCAATGCTTAGCAAGGCCAAAAACTACCATGCTGTACTTCATGAGGCAAAAAAAACACTTTACACAAGTCCACAATCATTTAATTGGCCAGTTGATTTCATCACCTGAAACATTTCTCTCGTGGTGCTAAGGTATTAACAAAGTAGAAGGTTATTTATACCATTGTACCTTGGAAATGACGATGCAGACGCTGAAATTCATTGGTCAACTTAATAAGAGTGGAATTTTACAAAGTGCTTCCTTTCATCATGATGAACATAGTTCCACAAAGTAACGCCCGAGTATCAATTTAATTTACCGTACTGTATCAACATATTGTACTCACTCAGTATTTTAGTGTAGCGTATTAACCCAAAGTTAATATATCTTCTAAAGATAGAAAAATTAATATACTATTAAGCCCAGTGGTTTAATAGTATATTATTTTTTGTGATTTTCTATCGCAATTCCGTTCCTTACAGGGATAAGTACTTCGTGCCCGTACACACGACTAACTTGTGAAGAACTTCGGTTTTATGTACTGCCCAAATTTGGCAGGATTAAGGACTGGAGAATTCGTATCGGGGAGCGAAGGGTTTCAGGAAGTATTAAGGAATATGCCTACTACGTGCCGGACCGAGGGGCGGATGGAAGAGGTTCGGTGTCTTATTTTGAACGCCGGAAGCCTAGTAATTTTCGTCGAGGTGAGTGAGGTGCGAGACCATTTTTTTAACACCGGATGTCGGATGATACGCGACGAAATAGGAGTACTTTGGTCTAACGTTCTTGGATTTCAGACGTCATTTCACACCTAACTCTTCACAAGTAAATAAAGGACGATTTGATGCGAGTTAAGCGTTCAGGATTCCTTTCGACAACTTTGAACTGACTGGCCATTAACATAGCTCCCAAACGATCAGGCCTGATAAACATTTCAAACTAATTGAGCTCTTTAAAAAAATAAAGATTTCTCGTCGTCATCAAATTGGAAGCACCTTAAGAATGGCAATTTGAGAGATAGGCCAAAGATGGAACTTCGAACTACGTTTTTTTATTGTTCTTAAGACTACTTGGCTCTTCTATCATATGTTTGGTAGTTGGAGAACCTGCAACAAAATTGTAAGACCAAAATAATGAGCGAAATTTGCAATGAATAAATCATTTGCCTTGAGTGAAATATTTTTCAAACAGTCCTTTATGGTTTCGGCACGTAGTGTCATTTTAATATGACAAGTACTCGAACATTGAGTTATCAGTTATATATACTCGAAACATTAGGTATTAGTGAGGAATTGTAGATAGTAGTGAGTAGATGTATATAATTGAGAACTCCATGTTTTTGACTCCGTTTATTAAAATTGTGTGAACATTCACTACTGTGTTTTCTCCAACAGCCACCAAGCAAATTTGTTTCATGGATCATCTATAGAAGCACGCAGGACATTCACTGAACAAAGAGTTTTTCGAGCAAATATTCCTTGACAAATTTTGAGGATGCCAGAACTAGCCACGGTATCGCCTTTGTGGAGTCACCCTCAAGTTCACATGATCGCGGAAATTCCAGAGAGGAAAAATCATTCGCCTTGACGGACACTCGAACTAGGAGAGACTCGAACCCGGAGCTTTCGATATCACTCCGAGTATCTTAGCCAGTTAAGCTGCCGAGGCTTCCTTGTCCCCTATGGATTTTTTTGGATTTTTTTGGAATATTCCTTTCCTACAAAGGATTTAGCGGGGTGACTCTCAACCAAATATGCCGAATCGATCCTCGGACCCACCTAGTAACTCGGTTTCGGTATAATCCAGCGTAATTTCTGAGTCCCGTACGTACGGACCCCATACGGGTGGAGCGAAGCGCTAGTTGGTGATTCGGATTTTGGGCGGCATGATTCCGGATGAAAATAACCGTCCCGATGCCTCCCACGGACCAGTGCAAGCCAGACGGACCCGCGGATTCCGAGATCGCGGTAAGAACCCTTGATTATGATGATCGTAAAAAAAGAAGTGTAATTCGCGCGGAAATCGAGTGGAGAACTGCCATTATCTTTAAACTGTATCGAACCAAGAAAGTAATGGGAGGGTTGCTCGGACGTACTGAGACTGCAACGTTTCTTATCGAGCAATAGAGTCTGTAATTTCCTTAACCTGCGTCTTGGAAGATGCTGTAAAAAAACCAAAGCCAGGTTCGAGCATCATTTGGGATCGTCAGAGGGCAATTTCGCAGATCCGTAGCATAAAAATGCGTTTAAGTTCCCGGAGCCTAGGTCGGAGTTCAACATCTACGCGAGCACTCATCGTCATTTTTTTAGTAAACTGTGAAGATTTTCCGAACTAAAATATTTAGAGCCGAACTGTAATCTATACTAATAAAAGTCAATGTCCGCGGGGGGTGCAGACTGCAGATGCTAATGATGGGGAAAACGGCTGCATCGATTTAGTTGTTTTTGGTGTCATTTTATTCGCATATTATCACAAATATTATGAAAAATCCACGAATTTCCATTTGAGACCATTCCATTTGAATATAAATTATATATTTAAAAAATTAAACACGCCTCAACTCGAACTCATAGGCCCCATGTTAAATTAGCATAGCAACCACGTAGCAACGTCAACATCGTTGTATCTTAGCACAGATATTTATATTTTGTCAACAGTAAAATAAACTCCATAAAACGAATTAATTAATTACATGCTAATAGTATTTGCATGACTGGGTCTTTTCCGAGTCATTTTTGACGGGTGGACATCAAGTTTTTTTATTATTATCTTTTAAAAAAAGCGGCAAGTGCGGTAGTTAGTAAATTTATTAGTAACACCGCTGGAAATGCACTTCTAATGTCACTGTTACCATTCTTTTGATGAAATAATTAAATCACTTTGTAATTTCATACGTTAGTTTAACAAGTTGATCGCGGTTTTAATGCAAAAGCTTCAAGATTGCGACTACATTTCTCTCATCGCCTTTAGTCATTTATGCTATGCATATGTTTGATTTGTCTATACTCCATAAAAGACCAAGAGACCGCGAGAGAAATGCAGTATAATGAAACTTGCGTTGAAACTTCGTTCAACTAATTACCTAAACGATATTGTGGAAATACTGTGTTATCAATATTTCACCGTGCTAAACTCCATAAAGTTAGGCCGTAAACCTTTGAAGTTACTACTCATTGGAGCTTACACAATACTGAGGACTGCTCTTCGACTTAATAATAGCCCCAAATTTAAACCATACTATCGTGACTATGGAATTCCAGCACCAAAATACGAGTCTGAATTACGCATTAGCGAATTCTGATTTCTCGGTATTGACTGTTGATTCTGCTTTAGTCAGCTTCGGTATTTAAGTGGAGTGTAAGTAAATGCAACTAACAAGAAGCATAGAAAAAACATGTCATACGCTCCTTTGAAATTGAAATGATAAAACTACTTCGAAACCGATGACTTTTCTTGTTTTTTCTCGCCATAATTCCTTTAAACAATCACCTCTGCTTGTAATAATCGGTAGTAAAAAATCGAATACGATAAAACCCGCGCAGCTCATTTTCTAAATGAATGAAAATAGAATCCAAGGTTACTCACGTGGTATGCATGATTACCTGTTGGTCACATCTGACACATATTGTGAATGTCACGTTCAAATATTCACAGCCCTTTGACATTCCGATTTTTTAAAATTGCCTTAGCCGATCCAAGGGTAGCAAAAGGCTGAAAGCTACAGAAAAAATATCAAAGCACCGCTACGCTGATGACGGCGTCGGAATTCGACCGCAACCAATTTCGATCGGACTTAATCTTCCTTTTAGGATTAGCCAAGACTCGTTTCGCGACCCCAAAACCTGTCCCTCATCGTTAACAACTCATTGTCCACTGGGACGTCCTCAATGGAAGGTAGTTACTTATCTCGAAGGTAAAATGCTCGGAAAACATTAACGCCTTCACCTTAATATTAACATCAGCGTAATTGCTGTTTGCTGCTTTTAAACAATTTAGGCCTTAAAAATTGGCTCGCGAGATTACCACAAGCTGATTTTACGCACTTAATAATTATTATCTAATCATTAAAATTGACTAGCCTAATTCCTCGAATGGATGTCAAATTACAGAAATTATGGTCCTTCTAATGATAAACAGACTTGACCTGACATTTTCTTTCCACAAAGTATATAATACTGAAACAACACCACCGCCATCTTCACCGCCGCAAATTCAACGCAATGGTGATAAACTACGTATATTTTTATGTTAGTATTTTTATATAGGGTATTTTTTCAGTTTTGAATACTAAAATTATAATTAATCAAGAAGAGGCCAAGACGTCAAAGTGGCGATTTTTTAAAGAATGTAATGCTCTCCTCCAGGACAAGTACTTTCTGAATTGAAAGATTTAAACTTAGAAAACATTAATTGAATTAACCTTCCAGTTTTACACATGCCATTTCAAAAGTTATACAAGCCGAAGAAAGCATGGCTGATTATGTTATTCCAATTTTTTTACGCAGAAATGTCTATGGATTAGCATGCTTCCTTCTCTAAAAAATGTTTCTCCATCTTGAACATAAGCACTACGTCTTTTCTCGCAAAAGCTGCACATCCTGTTCTGCACATATTTCCGTCCCGTGGTGAATTTCAGCTATCCCATTTTTCTCTGATGAATAGACCATGGAGTGATAATTTCATTTCACCTATTCGGGCACAATTACATGAGTTTTTTCCCCAACAAATTTCCAAAATACGCACCTTCTGTGCTACCTAAGTAGCACGTAATCCAATGTAATTAAATCAGCTAAATGAAATTTCAAAGTAACAATTTTAGGCCCAATTATCCAAGAAAAGCTCCGTCATCCTTTCCTCAAATGAAATTACCGCACTTTTATTAATAATATGAAATGATGGTGATTCTTTTGGGTTCTGATAACGGTATTTCTTTCAGAGGGCTCAATATATATATACCTATATAAATAAGAGCCAATTCCACTGTGAGTGCTATCGTGAAATATCGCCGGGGCAATTTTCATCTCCAATGAACGATGTGGCTCCCATCCTCCGCGGAGTGGTGTCTAAACTACTTCAGATGGAATTCGTGACGTGAGCGGAAATGTCCCGTCCAATTACTTTTTTTTACGTCGATAGAAAATGAGCGGGTCTTTCCCAAGGACATCGATGGCTGGTGATTACTTTTTTCACCTATTTTCGAGTCGAATTATAGAATTCTGCCTCAATACTTGTAACGGGATAGTTTGACTCTTCATTAGATAGTCGATTTTAAAATAAATATTGCATATTTGTAGAAGAATAGATAGGGTGAGCTGGGTGGCGAGAAGGACGAATGAGGAAGTATTGGATATGGTTGGATAGCAGACGAAGCTGGTGGCGGAGGTTCGAAGAAAGCAGAAGAGATGGAGGAAGTTTAGAGAGGAGAGGGCATGTTGAAGAGAGTAATCGAGAGGAGAACAGCGGAGAAGCGTGGAAGAGGAAGGAAGAGGACAGGAATTTTGGACGAAATTAGAGGAGGTAGAAGATACGAGGAAATTAAGAGGGATCTAATGGCGGGACATCCTTAGGAGGGAAAACGAAACAATGCTCCAGAAATCTGGATGCAGAATGGAGACTTTTCAAGAACCTACCAATCAGCTGGTAGAATACTCCAATGAAATAACAAAAGAATTGATGAGTTTAAATAGTGAAATTATCATTGTTCACCGTTTGATATTTTTAATCTTCAAAATTCGAAAAATTGTCATTTCATTAATAAAAATATAACTTTGAGTCGAATATTGCCGCAATATTTTGAACGGGGTAGTTTTATTCTTCAAGAGAGAGTCGATTTTTAAGTAGATAGAACTGATGAGTTACAGGCATAGACAATGAAAGGTATACACAATAAATTGAACTTCAAAAATAAGGTAAGAAAAAATCCTCAATGAAATTTAGAAAACAATGGAAATTTCTTGTTAATATACGGCAGCGACAACTGGTCGCTTACAAAAGTGAATGAACAAAGATTAAAAACATATGTAATTAAAATTTTTAGTAGAGCTGCTTAAAATATGCGAACAGGCAGAAAAAGAAATATCGATATGTGGCAGGAACTCAGCGAACAAGACATCAAAGAAATATTACGAGAACATAGAAATAGATGGAGATGCCGCGTAGAAAGAATGTATGAAGGAAGAATAGCAAAAAAAATATGGAAATATAGAGCGAGAGGTAGAAGATCTCTGTAACGTTCATGCAAGAGAGGGTTCACCAAGGTTGATGAGGATCGTAACAGGTTAAATGCCTAATTATAGCAGAAAGAAAAATAATAACGCGTCAAACTGAAGCACTAGCACCACCGCTGCTAAGATATCTCGAGATTATATTTGCATTTCAGAGGAGATCGATTGAAACAATGAATTCTCGTTTTTTTTTTCAAGGAGAAGGATCTTGTTTGACTCACGCCCATCCGTAAACCGTTGGCACCAATTGAACTGTCAAAAGGCTGACACTAGACTCCCGCTACCAAAAACAAGGTCGCGTCCCTCCCAAGGACACATTTAAAGCGGTCTCGGATCGAATTATCCTCCCCCCCCCCCACCGTCCGTCCGTCCGTCCCCTCCTCCATTTCCGCCGCCAAGTTTTACAACTCCCTCCCCTCAGAAATGTATGCCGGTACAATACATTCATATTCATTTCTCTTCTATTGTATTAACCACCGCAGAGCATATATTCATTTATCCGGGGTAAGTAACTTTCCCTACGGTGGGTTCACAATGGCAACTTCCTTCCGTAAGTTTCTTCTGCAAGAGCTTCCCGGGGGATTTACTCTGGCGAAATATTTTTTACACGCTATAGCAGTGACAGATTGGTTGCTGTTCACGCGGACAACAACACGCTTCTGCAAGAGACTTGCCGAAACTTTTGAATTTTCTGAAAGCGGACCTTCAGAGGCGTTTACCCCTGCGATTTACGTCGAAAGTCACTGGTTGCAAATAACTGGCGCAAAGACTTGCCAGTGTAAATGTATAAGTTTATAAGGGCTAAATACAGTCATAAAGACGAAGTTTTTGCGTCATTAAATGCAGCTATATTTCCTTCATGCTTCTTAAAACTGCTTGAATTTTAAAATAAGATTTGAAAATCGTCTATTACGAATAGAAAAAAAATCTCCCTCAACTACCTTCATATTATAATGCGAAGAATAATAAGACGAGTGGAGGCGAAGGTAACCAGCTACCTTTCTCCAACCCTAGTCTGTACTCCCTATTCATTAATAATCATAATATTTCATACTCCTCCCACCACGCTACAAATGTTTACTTGGATGCCCTCAAATCCTATCTCCACGGTCCAACGCTCCCGTGAGGTAGTCGGAGCAGAGAGAGAATAGAACCGAGGACCCCGCGTGCCAAGAGGTCACACGACTCGGCCTTCTCTCTCTCACCATCGAGTCGCTCTGTCACGGCAACGTAAGAAGGGACTGTCTAAATTTTGTTGTTTTTTTATTAACGGTCTCAGGTCGCAGGTAGTGGGGAGAAAAAAGTATGTCGTGACGGCTGTTCGGAGAGTTCGATGCTGGAGTCGATTCAAATATCCACGATGTTAACGAATTTTCTATGGACTTCGAATCGTAAATTTCTACTTTTAACCAATTGCTGTTTTTGCAGTTGAGGTGAAATACATAAAACAAACTGTGAAGGATGTCAAAATAAGGAATTATGACGGAATAAAAAGGTGAGCTGAAAGGAGAATAGTTGAGAGTTGCAGAAAACCAATTTCCGGACTGTAGATGAGGTTTTGAGGATATTTCCAATGTGCAATTCGCACGGACCGCTTATAAGCGAGCAGAGTTCTAAGGCTATTTTTTTCAAACAAATCAGCAACCTCTTCTTGAGTAAGTTACGATTTACACGTTTCAGTTTCCGTTCCATACCCATCCTCTGGAGCGTTCTGCGCACGCGTTAAAACACAATTGCGCGTGTGCAGTACGCGTCAGAAGAAGAGAATAGAACGTGTAAATAGTGACAGGTTTGCCAATCAACGCACAAAAAAGTACGTTTTTTTATTGCAACCGCCACGAGTGTAACGACGACCAACGTGCGTAACACAGCTAACTCATTTGATAAATGTCGTCTTATTCACTCCCTTGAGCGTCATGAATACAATTTTGGCTCCAGGAGGGTAGGTAGAGCGAGCGGTCATGGGAATCAAACCCCTCCTTCCTCCGGCCTGAGGTATTTTGTCTGTACGCTAGGGGCGACCAAGATTCATGGTACTGAAACCCTGGTTTACAATGATAATAACCCATTTGTTCTCCACATATGAGATGCTGAGCTTCTTGAGTTCCAAAATCATATTCCGGCTCCCGTGGGGTTACTTTGACCTTCCCAAGACAGCGTATGAAACAAACCTATTCAACTGTGAAAGCCGTTAATCAGTAGGCATTTTACGCTGAAAGTCTGCGCGAAAAAATCAGCCTTTAATTGTAAACATCCGCGTTCAAATCGATGAAGTAACACTACCCTTTTGATTTTTTTCTTCCTTTGGCATAATCCTCCTCAGTGCCTCAGTAATACCAGGCAATTGCGAACGATAAAATTTCAATTGATCCCTCCGGCTTGGAGAAAATTTTTAACTACGCTGCTGGTTCAACCAATCGTAGAAGGATCACAGAGTCCTAAATTCCATTGCGTCCGTTGAGTACCGCGGAACAAAGGCAATAACGCATTATTAATCCATATATATCTTCCCTACAATAGCGGAGTTCTTCCATTTGCGTTTTTTTCCAACAATGGAACAACATTTTCTCTCTTCACCACATCAGAATAACGGTTTTCCACCTATTAAACTATCCGACCATATTTCCTTGATATTGGTTAATCTACAGCCCCCTTCCCAAACCATAGGCTGCAAATGGTGCACAGAGAGTCAATGGATGGCCCCAAATCCATAAAAGGCATTTAATGAACAATGTTTGCAAGACGAATTCTGTCATTGAACTTGCTGGAAGAAACGCGTTCAAAATCATCTCGCCTGGACTGGATTTATATCTTCGTGATACCCTGAAAGCCACCTCAAGGGTGAGTTTTTTTTTAACCAATATACACTACAATAGATCCAACAATGTTACTGAAACTATGAATATTGATATATAAGCAAAACCCTGCCAATTTCTAGTCAGGAGGTGGAATTTCATCAACTTGCACAGCACTACATGCTATCATTGCTATGGAAAATATGAGAATTAACGTATACATGAAAATTCATTAATGCGAATAGTACAAGAGTTACACAGTAAGCATACAGGAGCTATGTTTACTACGTGCTGTTAGTATCACGTAGTAAATTAAGTCTCTAGGCAGTGGGCAAATAAAAAAATTAGCAACATTACTAATTTAAAAACCTAATTTTTAAGTCTCAATGGCAGTCATTGCGGTTTCTTATCGTCCGCGGGAAAAATTGGATTTTGAACCTGTCTGTTCTGCGTCTTTATATTCTCCAGATCTAATCCATCCTAGTAGGTCATCGAAACCTAATCTTTTCCTCCACTTTTCTGTCTACCCCACATCCTCCGCCCACATATCCAAGTGAAGAGAGAGGATAGCGCAGAAAATCAAATTTCGAACCCACTGTAAGGATGAGTTTACATTGGCAACTTTCTTCTGCAAGATTTTTCGGAGGATTTTACCCTGAAGAAAAAATGTCACAGGTTAGTGCAGAGACAGATTGGTGACTGTTTGGACACAATACCTTTCCACAAGTGAGTTGCCAAAACTTTTCAAAGTTCCGCAAGCGGATTTGAAGAGCCGTTTACAGCTGAAATTCACGTCGAAAGTTGCTTGCTGCAAGTAACTTTCGCAATAAACTAATAAACTTGCCAGTGTAAACCCACCTTAAGAATCCTCACCCATTCATCCTTTCCTGAACACGTTCGCACCAGAGATGAGAAGGAAGCCAGGGCTGTGCAAAGGAGAGCACGGTTCTCTCTCTATCTCTCTAGTGACCCCACTGGCAAAGGTGCGAAGGCCGAATGCCTGCCCGACTACTCCATCATCATCCCATCCGCGAACAAGAGTCGATCCGCTCCCTTCCGCTGTGGTTGCGCCTTTCTAAATCCGCCTCCACCCAGCCAATCCGTCAGCCTATGCATTGTGTGAGCACGTATTTATTATGCATGTATGCATGCAAGCGAGTGCTCAGCTGCCAAGAGACTTGCTCCTTTTATGCCTCCCACATCACACCACCCGTGAGAGCCGTTCCGCCAACAACCCCCGGCCAGACCCGGCTACCAGGCTACTGAAAGATCTCCCCGCGGCCATTTTGGGGGCGTACGGGAGGACAACTCCTAGCACACGGGGCTCGCGGAGAGATGGTGGACGCTCGCCAACGCGATAGCCTTCTTGAGACCCGTTCACACTGAACATAACTTCCTAAAGGTAGTTCCACCGCATGACGACGTAAATGTTATTAAATTTAAATTCTATCTCCTTCGAGAAATATGTGTCCTCTTGTTTCATAAAGCAAAATGTTACATTTCCACGCTGTTCTTTTCGCAAATTGAACTTTAACTTGCATGGTGTTAAGTGCAAGAAAGGTTGAAATATGGTAAAGAAAATACTAGTATTTTTCCAACTAATATAAATGATATTTTCGCCCAAAACTGTTAAAACGAAGCGGATTCTCCCAGGGAGTTGAGTAAAAATTGAACTTAGGCACCTGTCCAACATCTATTTGTTGTTATTAGAAAAGTACTGCAATGACAGATTTTGGTTACTTGGACATGGAGGCACGCATTTATTTTTATCTAGATGCATATCGATAAATGTACTGCTCCAAAATGTATGACTACAAAATTCTTGTGCTTCAAAAATTTATGACAACTTACGTAAGATTGGGAGGGGAGGGCGGTTTCATGAAATCTTATGTTGTCTTACATGGGGGAGGGTACTTGAATGGACCCTGAACCCACATTTTGCTTTTCTGTTTTTATCACCACGCTCTCGGCAGCTTTGAGAGCGTTCCCTCAGTGGAGCAAAAATAATTTTTACGAGTAGCACACAAGGGAGAGAGGGGGTGAAAGAAGAGGCGGCCGGTCGTTGGGTATGGGTTGTTGGGATAAGCAGCGGAGTAACAGAATCGGGATGAATAGAGATCATTGAACGACGGTGGTGGGAAGTCGTGGACTTGTTGTTACCGGTTCGAACCTCCCTCCGGTCACCGCCCACCTCTTTACTTTTTCATGGCCTGGACGAACTAGAATAATTCCCCATCTGAATGCGCGGATATAGGGAGAGAAGAGGTCGGCTTTCAAGGATTGGAAAACCATTACATGTGTGCACGGGAGGGAAGTGGTGAATTGCATTTCGTCGCCGAAAGTCTTAGAAGCTTTCACAGTATGTAAATTGGCGCAGATCGGAACACATCAGCGCACACGGACGACTATCAATGGTACGATGCATCCAGGCGAAACTTCGGTAACTTGCCGGTGGGTAGCATTCTACCGATACACAATAGTCACGCTGGATTTTTTTGTGGCTAGTTAACAAATTCGTTAAAATTACACAGTTAAAAAGTTAAGCTTTTTATCGCAAAGTTATTAAAAAATATACATTATCCATTTTTTTACGCTTTTGATGACAATCAACACATGTCAACAATCTCGGATCCGGATGGAAAATACCCAATTATCGAAGTTATGTTTTTCATCCTCTCACCGCAACCACTACTGACATGCTGTTAAAACGCACGGCTTGCAGCCTCCATAATCTATTAAATAAGGCCCATAGTCGTCGGAAACAATATATATTTTTTTCACGCAATCCCCTCCATCTTGTCCCGCAATCCCCTCCAAACAACAGCGCCCCCACTCAAGAAGAGCGGATTAGTTCAGTATCTTACGGGACCAAGGTACTCCAGTACTCATCGTGTGTTCCCATGGGGTCGATGTGGGGCCATATCGAATGGTTCTCGATCGCTTCCCTCCTTTTGTTTTTTTTTTTTTTCGGTAAAGCGGATTCAGTCTCACATCCCGGTTTCCCCACGATGAGAGGGCAATCGCCACCGCCATGAAACCTTGCGGGGAAGGTCGCAAGGTGGCCGGTGGGGGTTGGCTGGTCGCCCGCTCGCACAAAAGAGGTGGAGAAGAAGATGGTTCTGCCGGGATATCTCGTCCTCGGCCCGTATGCAATGTAATCCAAGCCGTCTCGGGGGGGGGGGGGGTGGGGGGGGGAGGCGGGTGAATGGTAACATGAAGTGGGAGTCAACGGCGGGATAATGCCCTCTCGCCAGCAGCGAAGGTGGTCTGTCCTGCACCCTCGTATTATAGTATCGATGAGGACCGAAGCTCAAAGGGGAACATGCCCTTCGGTAAACTATTTAAATTTTTACCACTGTACTTTCCACAAAATCTCAATAATTTTGTCGTACAACTTTTACAAAATCTCCAATTAGCGTATATTTGTTTTCTTACTTTATAAATTGAAATTCAGTTTTTCGGAAAGAAATCCCGCGAACGACTTCTTAACTTCAGGATTCACCAAATATCCCCGTTTATTTCAACAACACTCTCACACCGACTAAATTCAATAAATAAAGGCAACAAGAATAAGTTTATGAATGCCAAAATAAATTATTCTGCATGCTTCAATCATGGAAAAGATTTAATTCAAAGATCACAGTCCTTATATTTATACTAGGTTAACATACAATTTTTACCTTCATTTTCATAGTATTTTGGACGAAGTTTTTATTAGTTTTCATTCGTGTAACATGCAACATAACTGACTAATTGCGTGAAACCATGGCTTGAATATTTTCCTGTGCTATCGCGCGGTATGGTTTTGATGTGTTCTCTTATTTAGTTCAAGTATCACTTTAGTCAGGGAAATCAGGTAATCACGTAACTTAATGACGCGCGTTCTCGTTCTATCGTCATTTTTTATGATTCTAATGAATTGGGAAAGTGTCGTCCATAAAATTTGCTCTAGTTACATGCAACCACCTATCTCCTATTCTAGTAAGAGTAGCAAGCAGTCGCGAGAATTTGACTGGGAACTAGAGAGTTCTTGATAGGGTGGGTTTACACTGGCAAGTTACTTCCTCAATTTTCTTCTGAAATAGCTTGCGGGGAATTTTACTCTGACAAACCGTTTTCACAAGTTAGTGTACATAGAGATTGGTTTCCGTTTACATCGACAACAATACGCTACTGCAAGCGACTTGCCAAAACTTTTAAAAGTTCTGCAAGTGGACTCGTGGAGCCGTTTACACGAGAAATTTACGGAAAAAAACGCTTACTGCAAGTAACTGGCGAAGTAAACTTACCAGTGTAAACCCACCTTTATAGATAGTGACAGCTCGGCAACGCGCAGGAAAGGTTCATTATTACGCCTCAAGATACTGAGCATTCGATACGCCGAGGCACTCTTCTTAAAGGTACTAAAATTGAATGCTAACAAGGAAAATTGAGCAAGCACTCATGAATGCAAGCGGATGACTCATGCGATTAAACTGAAAGGCCTGAAAATAATTTTTCGATGCGGTAAAAATTATGTATTGTGGGAATAGTCATTTTACTGACGTTTAGAGAAGTGCCCCGTTAGCAAAAGTAGCGAAACGAATTTGATTGCCGAAGAAAAATCTATAGCATTCGTGCGGGTGTCATGAGATCCAATTCAAAGAGGAAGGATAAAGAAATTGGGGCAAATGTTCGGACTGCTAATCACACTTTGAGGATACGTTTGAGATATTACCAGAAAACTGGTATGTTTTTATTCATTTGTAGTCTGTCAATTTAAAATAACGGATTATCACAAATTCTAGAGTTCAAATAAAAAAAAACACATACAAATCAAGTCCCAAGATAACAACCAGTTCACCCAAAGAGCAGTGACCCAAATAAAATAAGCTCTCATGTATTTATTACTTGACATGAACAATTACCGCTTGGGATAAAATGAAGACGGGGGCACAGGAAAAGTTCAATTAAAGAATGTAGTCAACTGATTCTCCTTCCGTTTTTTGTCCAAATTATCACCTACTATCTTTATGTACGCTTTTATTCGGCGCCCTCGATACTTGTGTCCCGTAAATCTACAAAAAAATGGACGCTGAGTTTCAAACAATGGACAAAATCTGCTATAAATTTTACAGCAACGGCATTTGTCTGCCATAAATGTATTTGAAATGGATGCTTTATAACTTGTTTAAAATCTCTTGCACGTACGCTGCGTGGTTTTTAAATTTATTAGTGTTCAAAGTGGTGGCACCGTTTTTCTGAGGCAAAAACAGCGCCTTTTTTAACCAAAGCTCAGTAAAAACGTGAAACTCTAATTTAAAAACTGTCCATACCTATCACTGAACGTAAAAATAAATAACGTTTATTATTAAGAAGATTATCTCATATTAAATTTCCCAAAATAGCTGTCACAGATTCTTTTTAATTAGGTTTGTCGATTGGAAATGTAGCTAATAAGTTGATTTCCTCCCTGATGCTTGTTCCTTATTCTGATACGTTAACAGTACGTATCGCATGTTGCCTGTATAGCTCTCGTATCACTGTGCATTTACAGGTGTGTGTATCACTATGTATATCTAACGTTGCAAACAATATCAAAACTCATAGTTTCTATAACATTCGTTGCCTACCTATAGAGTAGTGCATGTTGGTGAAATTCTATCAACAAGAACCGCACTATAGACTTCTTTTTGCTAATGCATTAATAGTCGTTGTTTCATAAACGTTTTTAGGGTATAGTGTAGTTAATGTTGGTAATAACTCACCCCCTGCCGAAATCCCATGAGGTGGTTTGCAGGGTACTATGCAGATGTAGCTCTTTGCAATAGAATCATTGGTTATCGAGTTATAACGTCTCAAACTCGGGTATCTCGACTTTTAGCGTGGACAGTTAATCCTTGATTCCTGAATCGTACGCCATAATGAAGGCATAGTAAAGATTGCATAATTCAATTTAGATCGGAAGATGCTCCACTGACTTTGATGGAATATAAGGGGAGGCACCACGTGGGAGAGGAAAGTGTGTACGTTAGATAGATGGGCAGCTCGGCATGTAGTTAGCGATGGAATGAGGCTAGGTCGGACACACCTGTTCGACGGGATTTAATTTCTGCATTTAAAAATTTGAATTAATTTTAAGTTCAACCATTAAAAAGAAGCATTCAGAGTAGTTTCAAAATCAGGTTAAAGGTGTATTGGCGACTTTGAGTTTACACCGGAGCTACAAAGTAAATACAGGCGATATTTTTAAGGGACTTTTAAATGATGACACTTAATCCTAACGGAAACTTCAACCGTTTCCGAGGTAAGCATCATCACTACCTCCATCATCCTACTGTTTTGGCCCAATTATATTTTTTTTAATAATAAAAGGCTTCAGAGTTCGGGCATATGGAATGTGTGGTGATATGGGCTACGTCTGATGAGTAAAATTAACAGCTTTAAGCACGTCTATGGCAAAAGGTTATCATTCATGACGAGGCATAATAATTTATTTTTTTAATTCCAAATTCTCAGGGCGCAAACACCTTGACTAAACGCAAGCATTCAGTATGAAAACATAACCAAAGAAATACACTTAAAGAAGCATCGTAGTTAGCGACAGCATACACGAGAAAATGGACACGGGTTCCCACAAGGACAAGTCTTTTATATGTAGCTAAGTATGAATTAAATGGCATTTAAGTCAGTTAATGGTTGAACCACCTTAACCACCTAATGTCCAATTTTTTTAGGCAATGGCAATTGTTTTCATCATGTTAGCCTTTTTTTGTTCATTTGCCTACTAATCTTATTAAACATTTTTTCCATTTTTATAATGCCGCACAATGGCTAAATCTAACAAGTGTTAGTCTCCAGTGTCCGGGTGGGATACTAATGATGGAGAAAACGGCTGAAACGATTGAGTTGGCTTGAGAGACAATTTTTTCGCATTGAATCACAAAGCTGGAAAAATCCCCGGATTTCCATTTTCGACCCAGATAAATTGAAAATATTGCTAAAACAAATAAACAAGCATTAACTAAGTTAAATTTTCATCGCAACAACGTAGCAACGCCAAGAACAACAACGTAGGAACGTCAATAACGCTGCACTTTAGCATAGATATGTTATATTTCGTGAACATCAGTAACGTCCTCCAGACATTAAGATATGACAGTAAAATAATGCAGACAAAACATTTCTTAAATTAATAAATCAATACAGATGAGAATAAAAATATCTAACACATAATGTGGTCCAGCCTAACCTTTTAAGGTTTGTCGGCAGGTTACCTTCAGTCAACATAACTCAATATTTGGCTCCACACCTCATAATGTCTGCAGATAAACAAATAATTTCAAATAAATATGCTCATAACTATTAATAGGATTTGCATTACTAGGTAATTTCCCGATATTTTTGACGGTTTATCACCTAGTATAGCATCTTAATGAGAACAAAATAGAGGACGGATTCGTCCTTTCGGGCAATGGAGCGCTAAAGTTCGTCAGTGATGCTTCCGTGAGTGTCCCTTCCTTCCCTACCCAATCAGTGGACGAGTGGAATTTAGTTCGCTCGCCACCGGAAAAATTCCGCCCTTCTCCCTCGAAACCTCGTTCTTCACAACGTATGTACGCAAACACACACCTCAAACTCCACCGTTACACGGCCACCGCGGAAGCTCTAAGTAGATTGAGCATCTTAATCGGACCGGATCCGCGAAATCATTGCACTAAGTGCATATCGCTATTTGTTCCGCCACGTACCTCTCACTTTATCCGAGGAATGCGAAGACCACTGAAATAATATCCCACGCAAGTATCCACGTTATAAAAATAAATAAGAAATAGTCTCATAATTCGACAAATAACATCCAGGATAAGGAAGATCTAACGCTTTCCCGGCAAATAATGCGTAAACTCTTCTCGGACTCTCCGCCGGTTTAAAGTATTCATAGTTTCCGACGTTTCGAGAGACGACTCGTCATTCTTTCTCAACGCATGAATGTCGCAAATCTTAAATTTCAGCCAATTTATTAAATAAATTTATATTTTTTTAATAAAATAAATGTATCAAAATAATTTTCGGCAGGGATGCATATCGCACGTATCATCGTATATCATGTACGTGGCTAAGCACGAATTGAATACAGGTAGAGGATGCAACTTCATGGGTTGTTGTTTCTAGGAAATCCTCTTCTCCATTGCGTTGTCATCTTAGAAGGACCGCAAAGGCATAACACCTAGTTCCCCTGCATCCGCCAAAATTGCCACGAGAATTAGGAAGCATGGGGAGCGTGTGGGTCTGCGCATTAGCCCGGCAATCCAATAGGTCGGTAGTTTCAATATAATAAATTATAAACAATTCCCACTAACATTTCTTTACTAATACATTTTTTTAATGTTTATAAATTGTAATTAGCATAATAAGGCTGGAATTTAAGAAACAAGATAATTTAGCTTAGGCTATTGGAGTCGTCAATAACGTATTCTACACCTCCGTTGAATCCGAGCGAGTCACCAACGCCCCGGTATTTGTCACACTTCGTCAGGTGGTGTCTCACGTTAATCGTGAGTCGCAATCAATTGAGCCCGAGAGGCTGCATGATATCGCATGATGGTTCTCTGATATTTGAGGCATCAAGATAAGAATGCATCGCCTTGTTATCATGCAAACTGCATTCTCTCCAATTGACTTCTTTCATTTTATAAAGGGACCAATCCAGTTGACACAAAATACACGAACAAGTAACCCTAAACAACTCGAGCCAGCTGCTTAATGGGGGAAAACGTTTAAAAGATAATAGAATATTTTTTTCAAAAACCTTAAGAATGTACTGATCTTATGACGCTATTGAAAAAGATTTTCCGAGCCAAAAAATTATGCTTCACTCGTTAATGCCACGCAAGGTTTTCCAGATGAAAATTCTCTCTTTAGCAAAAGGATTTTTCATGTTTAGTTCCCACCCCTTAAACGATAAAGTAAGCCACTTTGCACAACAATGGCCAACTTGACAGTTAAATGCGTCCGTCAATTTCTCCCCAAACTGCTACAAAACTCATACACAATACCCTAAATATGCAGAGAGCACGGGATAAACTTGCGAAAAATCTCGTAAATTCAGTTCTCAATTCCTAAAAGAGGGTATTTTGCTTATATTAGGTCTTTCACGCAGTGAAAGCCTTTTAACGGTTCCATAACTCGCCAACAAACATCTGTGAGGTGTGTGTGTTCTTTGGGCGTCCGTGTGCGCGAAAATATTTTCTTTCCTCTTCCGGTTATTCACTGTTATTGTGTAACTAACGGACACGGCTGGTTTGGCTTGCACAACCGTTTATGAAGGACATTGCCCACAGCCTACGCTACCGAGCCAATCGCTGCCTCCCTGTGACTCGATGCCATTTCAATAATCGTACGATCAAACGATTGGATAGAACTTTTTGCAAGCTGTACTTAACTATTCTACTTTCTCTCAGCTTATAAATAACCGCACTCAAATATTATAGCGAGATTTCTCCGTAAGGAGTATTGAGATTTAGAGTTTCATCTTCAAAAATAAATACAAAGAAATTAACACAACCTATGCTTATCTCCCGGAGACTGCGATACTTCACAAATATTGAAAATGAATTTTTTCCCAAGATAATATAAGCATTTTTTACAGAGTAGTCCAGTTTTTCACGTTGACACTGATCGTGCCTCTGGTAACAAATATAAGAGGCATACAACTCAAGAAAAATAATTATATGAATATCTATTTGGCTTTCAATCATTTTTTTTACAGGCCGAATCATAGCATGGACACATGAAGGAAATTAACCCTAGAACGATAAGAACTCAACGCAAGACTCCATCGCGTAGTTGAAATCCATTCCAAACGCATAAGGATCGCAAACGCAAAAAGTAGATCGTAACAAACCATGGTTAACTAAGTTTACATTAATGGATGGTACACTTCAAGGGAAACGGAGGTGTGACAAATGGAATGTGAGCGAAAAGTACACCAGAATTCATAATTTTCCTTTTGATACAACTTTGATTTTTAAAAGCGCCACTTTCCTCGAGAGAAAAACATTTCAGCGGCGGTTTCAGAAAAGAACAGGGCACATTCAAAGGTCTGATCGGTGTTTCGTCGCGCCCACGCCAACATAAGCGGCTGTCCCATCAAAGAAGAGCAAGAATGGATATAAAATTCTCACCATCTGCCGATAATGCTAATCAATTTGGCTGGAGAGACGGAAAAAATGCAGGAAAGCCAAGTTCTCCACAGTGGATTATCGTTTCCCAATCAGTTAAAAAGGCAAATTAATAAATTTAATTATTTTTTTCATTTGTTTACAACCGAATCTGTTCATGTGACAGGTCTTGCTCGATGTTTGTTTTCTGTCGATCCGGCTCCTAAGCTTCCAGCTTCTGTCACTTTTGACAATTAAAAAAAAAAGTTTAGTTTAGATAAGAATAGTTTTAAATCAACGTGTTAATCAAGTATACAAAGCCTAAGGGAAGTTGAGTAAATATATACTTTCTGATGGAGGTAATGAATTGTCATAGCGCTTGGTAGGTACACAGGCACTGTCAACATACTGCCAACAACCTACCCGTTCCAATCAGGGCACAAAAATATGTGTCATCCCTGACTCACGCGCTGAATACTTCAGGTAAAAATGTTGCCAAAATTGAAAGTCATTAATTCATTCAGAATTTTGTATATATAGTTGGAATATACATTTTAATTGATAACCAATTAAATCTTAGAGAGAAAAATGTATTGGGGGTGCGAAGAAGAAAACTTTTCCATCGAATTCCGCTGAATTTTCTTTCAAAATGCACGCGTTGAATGCCACTCTCCCCTACTTCAGATTCCCATCGAATGAACGAATCAAAAGAGTGTATAATGAATAGAGACAATTGCTGGTCCATTTTGGGAACAATAAAATAACTCACCTCAGTGATAGTTTCTGACGCTATTTCACAAGAACACCAGCCGCGTAAACAAGAAGCTTAGGCTGACCAAGAAGGTGGATATTATATAAAATGAGTTAGAAACTCAATTCTCATGTAAATTCATTTTCAAAGGTACAAGGTCTCTTTTTTGAACGTTATATCATGCATTCATTAGTCGTTCAATCCTAAGATTAGTTGACTGCATCACTCCATCCTTCCCCATCAAATAAATAGTTCCCTTACTCCCTAGTAGTTCAAATTAAGTACTTTCCTTTTTATTTGGTTTATTTATACTTTGGTTTATAGGTTTCCTTTTTATTTAAACCCATTGTGCCTCAGACTGTGCCCAATCCATCTGGTTATTCTTTTCTATATAGTGCTAATTATGACCCTTTTCTCTTCTACTCTTCTGTATTCTTTGCATACGGAAGATCTCAAACGCCAACAATAAACTAATCACTCGACGACACTCACAAATTATGTGCCACATTTATTTTCGCCTTCGGAATCGTTGAACGCAATGAATCGATTTTTCTTCGGCCAAACCCTGGCGAACCACTGTGCTAACCCCTTGCGTCACATTCGCACCGCGCAGAAGTTGAGCAGATAAGAGTCATTCATTCACACTTCTCCGGATTGCTCCGTTCATTCATAATTTATGAGCAATTTACGGAACGATGGAGATGGTAATACGGGCATCCGTATCTCCCTTGCATGTTCTTTGGCTGAGAGGAAACACACGAGACGGATTAATTGCACGCCTTGAATCTCTCTCTGGAGTGAGGCCGCTTAGCGCATGTCAAAGCACCAGCCATCCACACACATCCCATCCGGAGCGCAATTAAGTGGGTGGAGAGATGCACACGTCTGTCGAGTAAGAGAAGGATTTCTTCGAAAGAAGAAAGAAACACGTTACGAATCCTACCCAAGGAGGAAACGCACGGAAAATTTGAGGCCAAGCTAATTGTAAACTGGGAGTTATCGATAGTATTCTGGGGAAATATTTGATGCCTTATACACGTAAATATGGTTATCGTTGTTGTACAGCGCAAGTTCATGTTACTTCTATAGCGAAGTTTTTATAGGTAGGTTTATCTAATGCTCTCTTCCACTTAATTCGGTAAAACGTTTTGTACTTTGCTTTTAGAGTAAGATAAAATTGTTTGATTATTTTTTATTTCTTGTGCGACACATTATAGATAAGGCATACGTCCCATTTCTCTTCATCCTACCCACGGACCCTGTTCTCTTTCCACGCACACCCAAACCTCTCCCTTTTTGCTACAGGAAAGCAAAGAAAAATATATTGGTAATTTGGTAAATAAATTTATTAGTGAAAGAAATAAATTTACGTTTTCTTGCTTTTTAACTGTCTAAAAGAATTTGATGAGCAAGTTCCATGTGTTAGGGTTAGTTCCCAAAGGTAGGGTGGTATTGGTAGGCCACCGTCTCGTGCCACTTAAACTGTAGCTACGTCAGTGGACTCGGGTTTTCGTTTGTGAAATTTTTCCGGGTCCCCAGCTGCAGCTTCTTCCCTTTCTTCCTGTATATCTATAGATTCCCGCACGCAATTCCATCAAATACTCCTTGAGACGGCAAAAACGGAATGCACGGTATCCCATCACGTGTATGTGTGGTAGCTTCACGGCTCGGAGGATGAAGGCAGACGTTGAATGGGGAAAAAATTGATACGAGTCTCGACATGCGAGAATAATGTTGTGCGCAAGATGAGAGGAAGGAGCAGTATGCACAGCGCTTTAACGAGAGCTTTGGCCTTTAATGAATCACTTCCTGCGATTACGGCTCCAGAGTCGGCGGGATGAGAAAGGATGCTGCCATTCTAGAAGCGTTTGAAAATGAATGGGAACACGAATTGTTTGAAAATGCGAATGCCGTTGGATGGATTAGATTGTCATTTGAGCGCTCTACGTGAACTCTAGGAGAAAGGACGAACTGTGTTTGCTGGATAATCTTCATGAAAAAGAGAAAGAGACTGGTAAATTTTGCACTGGTTTTGCGAGATATCAAACGAGCTTTCCTCAGCCTGACTTCGAACATTATTTGGTTGTCTATCGGTCACGGTAGGTTTTGAATGGACCACTGCCACTCTCCTATTATTATTAAGGCAATCTACCGGTTAAGATATGTTAATGAAAGAGAGTACAAACTATTCTATAACCCATAGAAACTGTAAAAACCATGGTCAGTGGCTGAGAAAAACTGTGACTAGCATAAAATTTATGCTGGTCACAGTTTTTCTCAGTCACAGTTAGCTATAATAACATTGATGCCATTAAAAATGTGAATTTCTGACAGAGGCGTATGGCTAACTTAAATTGAGATTGACCACAGTCGTTAGGTATCGCTTCGACCTCGCAACCCAAAGGTCGCGGGTTCACACCCTGCCAAGGGCATATATGTTTTATTTGTGTAAGGATTTTCAGTGCCTACTAATTACTTATGCCAAACCATGCAACATGAGTTGTCAAAGGACCCAAAAATCCGGATCGGTGTAAATTGACATATGTTTCCGAGTACCTACTACACCATATCGCAGCCGTTTTCTCGACAAAATACAGCAGTGGCATCAAACCCAAACAAAATCGCATTGGGTTCAAGAATTCCAATCAGCCTATTCATCAAATTGTCTATAGTAACACAAATTGAATGCGATAGAGTTCAAGATCCTCCTTCTCATCCCCTTACTCAATCCGAACCCTCCCTAGTCTATCCTTGACAATACATTTATAAGTGAAAATGTACCTGATGATTCCCACTGCTGAATGAAAGAAGTCGTTTAATTAAAAACTCTATGAAATTTTACCCAGTTTTTAGCTTTAGTATGATAAGAAAATAATTTGTCTCACACGAACAATGTCGTTGACCGAGGATCAAAGTACATTCAGTGACAGATACACTGATTTGCTATTTATATTTCCGGAGCGTGCACCTAGAACTAACGATTCTTTCCCGGCGCTTACGATCAATCCGAGAGTAAACAATGCTTATCTTATCACCCGAGTCCTATTATCATTGAATAGAAGTGTAGGCAAGCGATTTACTCCAGCGTGACAAATCTGCGACGAACAGCCGATCTTTCCATACACGATGCCTGCCGTCGATCGATGGTTTTGCTCAGCATGTTGAACGAGTCCGTAATGACCGTCACCGGAAATAATTTCTTCAAGGGTTTTCATCTGATCTTATTTGAACTTATGCCTTGAAGAAACTTACGACATTCCCACCAAGTTCGCTGTCGTGCTAATTAACTAAATGGTTAGCAAATACACATTGCATAGGAATAAGACGTCAGGATCGAAGAGACCGATCTCAAAAAGAAAGAAATATTTTTCGAACAATTCCATCTGTTGGTGGATCGGCTCGGAAACGACAACCATGTAAGATTTGGAAGGAGTTCTTGATTAGATTATCATCAAGAAAAAAACAGTATAAAGGTACGTCTAATAGAAAGCTTTAGCCCATCACTATCTGCATTAAGAATAAGGACTACAAACCACCGTAAAATATATTTTGCACCAAGCGTGGTGGATCATACAAACACAAATCCGGTCATATAATCAAACGTGCACACACATAAAACCAAAAAATTGTTTTTTTCTGTATTTGCTTTTTTATTTTTTACAACCAATTTTATTTATTAGGTGCTGACAGATGAGCCAAGAAAACGTTAACCTACTCCATTAATCATATTCTTCCAAGAGAGAATTCGAAGATGGTAAATACTTAAACCTCGGATAATGGAGAGTACATGACATATCTTTCTTCCCACGGTTCTTTTTCACGGATGTAGAGACCTCCACATCCGTGTAAAGGAACCGATTTTTTTGGTCGCACGTGAGTGAATGTTTGAGAGTGCGACCGGATTTGTGTGCGTGTGATCCACCACGTTCGATGCAAAAAAAACTGTACGACCATTTGGAGTCTTTATTCTCAGTATTGATATAGTTAGGCTGTAGAGCTCCACGAATGTTTCATGCCCATCGCTAGCCATTTCGACCTCACTCGGCCTTCCACCATCTCAACCCTAGGCCGCCACAAACAGAGCACCACAAAGCCACTTCCGATGTCAGAAGCACCAACTCTCGTCGATCGGGTTTTCTCGCCACAGGCCTTCAAGCGAGGGCGCCATCGCCCAGATCTCTCCCCCCTGTCTGTTTTCAGGCTGACATGTAGAAGTTCTCCTCCATGGGAAATCTCTCCGAAGCAACCTTCACAAGAGATGGAAGAAACCTGCGGTCACGGCTCATGTTTCCATCGATCCGACAGATTTAGGGATGCATACTCCCCGCAGTCAATCGTTAAAAAGTTCACTTTCGCGGACTGAATCACCCACTCACAAATGTTCACGTTAAATAGCTATGAATTTTGAAGGGATATGGCGTCAGCAATAACCCATGCCGTGAACTGACGACGATCGCAAATAACGGAAAGCACAAGGGAAGCATTTTTTCATAACATGAAATTTATACTGCACAGAAGACATCGAAAGAAAACATTGATGATATAGAGCCAAGACAATTATGACTCCACGGTGTTGAATAAGTAGGGGAATTTTGATCCAATCCGGGGAATCCAAGTATGAACTAGTCCAGCAAAACAAAGGTCATTTTCGTTCCGCGATACCAATTTGGATGGATTTACAAAGAAATGCTAACATCGCTAAAGATACAATAGGCTGTAGATCAGTACTACTGGCACTGGAGAAATACCCTGAAAGACACAAATGAATTGACAGTGAAATCAAAATTTTTACCCAACCTTGACTCATAAATTCGATACTTCACGATACGATACGATAACACGATGACTTCAGAGATATGGAAGAGGCATTATCTTCAGACTTTCTATTACATAATTTGATTTCGATTATCTGTTATAATTTCTATTATCTACGATTATCTTCAGACTTTATCTTTCTCGGTGATGCTACTTCTCAAGGCCATTTAAGATATCTTAATAGCGTATCCTTCGAACGCCTGAGGTCTTACAGGAATGCCATTTCAAAGTATCGCAGTTAAAGTGAAAAATGAGGAAGTACAGTATGTATGTCGAAAATTAAACTACACAGGTGCTGGAACATCATTTTGTTCAAATTTCACAATAGCAAACTCTCTGATCACCGGTGAGCCTGGAACTAACCGCATAAATTCTGTCCTAAACGACCATCACCCTGAAGTAAAGTAGGACATCCGTGCATTAAATTCGCTCAGCTTTGCTATTCTCTGATATTTATTGATGATTGATCTCGTGGAGTGGAGGTCTATCTCAGGCATTAGCTAAAATACTCATCCATGCCGAGGGATGAGAATTTATAGTAACCGTATCTGCTTTATGTAATGTCAATTTCATACAGTTAGTAACAAGAATTAGAGGTACATATTCTGCCACAGTAAATCAACATTTCATAATACCCCTTTTTAAGCAGTTATACATTTAGAAGAAACTTAAAACTGTCCATAAACACGCAAATTTTGTGAATTTTACAATGCGCTATCGAAGAGAATAGTTTGCGTTCACAATTCCATTTCACAAGACACTTTATGCAAGACCGCATAAGAATTATTCATCAATCTCAATCTTTTCAGAGTTGTGGGGGACGATTTACTTCTACTGATGCTACTCCAACATAACGGAATCCCTTCGCGCAATTCACAAAATCGTCGATTTTCACGACTCAAGATCCCAGATAATTCGGAAGCGGACAAAGCTGTAGGAAAGCAAATAGGCATTCAGTTTGTTGGACCAAATGTTAGGAGAAGGCATAATGATAGTTATGGGCGTAATACCAACAAAATGAGGAATCTCAAATAAGTTAATTTGGATCGTAGGCTTTCGGAGCGACGTAAGTCTTATGAAATAGCTTTTATGTTCTGCTGCGTCTTCGTTTGTTGATCTCGAGCTTTCGCTACCATTTCAGGCAGCATCTTCAAGAATGAACTTCAGTTAAAACTTCAGTACTCATGAAAATTCTGCCTACAATGGCAGCGAAAGCTTGAAATCAACGAACAAATACGCAGCAGGGCCCGAAAGCTAGTCGCAAATAAGCTTACGGCTGAACTGTGGGCATCGAAAGCTGGATGCGAATCCAGGCACATGAGAACCAAGCAGGGAGAGAATGGAGAATGGCAAAGCAAAAAACCTCTCCGACTCTCTCTCTACCCTCCCGCAACAGCCAGAATTCCTCCCAGTTCGTTTCGCTCCCTACCCAATGGGACGACGACATTGCCTCAAACAAGGCGGGGGGTGGGAGGCAATAGGGAGGGAACAGAGATCGTAGGTCGTTTTGTATATGCGCGTGCTTCTAGTGATATTTGGACTGTGTAATGCGCATGCACGCCCGTTGTTGCTCCGTCGTCCGAGGGGGAAATGTAGACTTTATAGAGGCGTGGATTAATGGGAAGAGAGATATAAGACGGGACGGGAAGGAAGTCGCTCAGAGAAACGGCAGAGAGATGAAAGAGGAGGTTCTTCGACTTTTTTCCGTCCGGTGCCGGCCCAAGGGGTTTTAATGGTTGGATGCCATTTATGAGGTATTTCGCTGGGCTATAAATTCCGCCCTGTTGAAGATCCGGAGGAGTCGGGGGAGCAAAGAACAGGTGCAATGAGCATGATCAACGACGATGCGCGGAGGCTGGAGTATATACGATGGTTAGGTACATACCTACTTAGCTGGTGTAAATATTATAGCTGATATGCGAGGGTTAGACCAAGAATATACTGACCAGAGGTAATCATTCAGCCTGTTTCGGCATGGAACGTATTAACATTTGCCAATCAAGCAACAGCACGGGGCATTAATCAATAGAATTTCATTTTACAGAATGAATGTGTCCAACAGCACGCTTCAGACCAAAGTGACCGCCATCATCGAACGTAGTTTCTCATATTTGACGGATTTCTGTGGCTCTCCAGAACACTTACATTGAGTTGCATTAATTCACTCTTTCACGAGACTACTTGAAGGATGAGTTATGTTTTGTCCCCGGAAAACATAAACGAGCCGTATATTCTGAAGGGAAAATATTTCCACAAGCACAAAATATTGGTATTCGCGTAGGTAAACCGCTATGAATTTAAGGTACCTAGTAGTAATAATGTGAGCTGAAAATTAGGCACTTATTCATAATCGAAATGGTTTAGAAGGAGGTAAATATGTTTAAGAGCTAATATAGCAGTGCTTATTCTCAAGTTTATACATAGGGTTTCCTTCGTTTCAGCTGGCGACAGTTATTTTAAAAGTTTCCATTAAGAATGGTACCCCAATAGTGGCTCTATTCCAGTGTTTTTTGTATCGTTCCTAAGTAGGTATATGCAAGGATCGGGAATTTTGAAAGTTAAGATAGATGGACGATAAGTGATTGATAAATGGGTTCTGCGGTACGTAAGATTTTCCGAAGCATGCATCACCAGAAACGTCTTCATTTCTGACATGGTAATAGGCACTATACCGGTAGTGATAGGTTTTGATGGAACATTTTACTGCTCATTTGAATCTCCAAACACCTCTTTCCTAATGATATTTCTCTCATCTCGTCATAAATACCCGTTTTCATCCCATCAACAAGTATCCTATTTCTACCTCTTCCCTCCTCACCCAGCACTCTTTTTTTTCTACAATGGCGTCTGGTCTCCAAGCACCTCTTAATTCTTTGCTCCATCTACGCGCTCAGACATCTCCTCATTTACAAATATCTGTTTTTTCCTAATTGCGGAGTACTTCCTCTTTAGCCTTTGTCACCGTCCATGGTACTGTCCTCTCCCATCCTCCACCGGATCTACATCTTACACGCCTTCAGTCAATTTATTTCTCTCCCCTTAAGATCAATGTTTTTCATCGTTGATCAAAGCATTGCTCCCGGTATCCGACCCTTTGCTCTTCTTTACTTAACAAAGTAACTTGAAAATAAAATTGGTAAATATTAAAAAAAAATAGTGAAAATATACTCTCTAAATGAAAGGAAGTAACCGATCAGAAAATTGTGGAAATATACTCACCTAAAGGAAAGGAAGTACCCGATCTGTTAAAAAAACAACTTAATGCGATTGCCAGGCTGATAAAGTCCCAGTCTTGTTACCCAAATGTCGGGGATTTGAATACCTCCTGGAGCATGAATGCTACTTCTTTTAGGATCTAAGTCTCAGGTTAGACGGCGCGATTACAGTCTTATTGTTAGCCATCGGAGTGCCCAAGAAACCAAGTCTACAACAGTAATACGAAGTAAAAACAAATGGTAGATCGTGGAAATATCGCAGACGATCACGAAAGGAGAGGAGGGATGTGTCCCGAAACAATGTGTCCCACTACGTGTCCCGAAATTCTTTGCGCTCTGTTCTATTCCCCCAATTAAAGGAAGGTAGGCCGAACGGTGTCGCCCGCGTGCCTCCCTTCGCTGACCTATCAGAAGCGAAACACTGAGGAAGTCGCACAGGTGGGTGCGCTGCGTAGCGGCGTCGTTGCCTTATACCTTCCCTCTCCCCCCCCTCGATCCCCCCCCCGTCCACTTATCTGTTTATGTAACCGGAAGGTTGACATGGCGACCTCAACGCTTTTAATCTTGAAGCATCGCATGCCGTACGGTAATACCGCATGCGACCCTATTTTCGAGTTCGCCCTGGAGGGAGGGAATGGAAGGGGGGAATCACCCGTTCTCCTGCCGCCGCCTCTCACCCATGTTCCTCCAACACCTCCTCCTCCTCCCCGGTTCCTCACCCCTACTCTCTCGACACGCTTCTTTCTCCGGGGTCCCATTGACCCAAGCGCGCGCGGCACCCAGTCCTCCGGGACGGCAGCCAGCCACCCCTTATCCTCCCCCTTACCCTCCCCCCATTGGCCTCGGCTGATTAATCGTCCCGGGAGGAAGGCCGTTGCGGTGGACTCTCTGTCTTCTCCATGAGCTGAGGAAAAGAGGAGAGCGCTTCATCCGGTCTGTGAATACTCAACTACATCCAGATTATTATAATTATAAGGGTAATCTACTGGCTAAGGTAGGTCCATATGGAAGTGGGTAAAAATCCTTTAGATCAGGGGTCGGCAAACCTTTCGGACTACTAGGTCATATTAGGAGGTCAAGAAGGCACACTAGACCAGATGAAACAAGGTGTCACAGGTAATTAAGAATAAGAATCTAATTCTTACGGGGTATATTTTATAGTTCGATGATCAATCGTAGATTAGTCTAATTGTTTAATAAAGGTTATTTTAGATACGGAATCGCAATTCAAAGCACTACAAAGAACGAGGCATGTCATGCATCTAGGTCCTTTATGGACCTTGTCATGCATTGCTCTACTTTAGTGTCATCTGCTGCATGGGCTACGGAACTTACAATATCCTACAAAACGTGGGATGAAGGTTGTTCAGTGTGGAAGGTCAGTCAGAAACCCTTTCTCATTGCTGCCAACACAAGCGCTATGCGAACACTATACTATGCGAATACTATGCTATGCGAATTCGCAGCGGAATGACTCGCCGCTACTTGCCGTCCCTAGTCGACTTGTCTATCAATGAGACCTCAAGATAGGATCACTAGTAAAGCCATAGCGATGTGTGATTTTAACCACTTGCTGCACTCGCCTATTAGCTTAAGAAGTAGTTTGATTCCCCTGTCACATTCTCTCTCATTGCCTTCATATCTTCCCCTCTGTCCTTTCCCTTCACCCCCTCCACTTCTACCTCCCCTCCTTGCCGCCCATATCAATATCATGAATTTTTGCGAGATCTATAATCCCCTCTATCGCCCCCTTCAACGTGTCGTTGCCTCTCAGCACATCCTCCATCCACTTTTTCTTTCTCCTTCCAGTTTCTCTCATCAGCCTCCTTACGTATCTTATCATATCCAGTCTCTTCTCTTTTGTTTTTCTCTTCACCCAGCTCACTCTCCCCTTCCTTTGAGTCTCTCGTAGAACGAAATATTAAAAAAAAACAGCAGCGAACCTTTGACCTCGAAAACAGCTCGTTCGTATATAATTCTTCCGCGCACGAGCAAGTTTTTTTTGGCAGATCATCGCGTGAAAATTATACGAATTTGAAGTGTTGCACCTCGTAAACTTTTTATGGATTTTAAATTGTGTGTGAGAGCGCTTTTTCTCTCAACTCCCACATTTATAAATTTAAAAGCTGCTGAGTCTCTTTTTCTCCACTTATTCCTCCTTTCGTCCAGTACGAATATTTTACGGTTCAATGTTAAACTCGGTGTTTTTTTTACGGGCAACAAAAAGTGCATGTTTTACAACACTGGGGCTCGAACGTAACTACTGCACGAGCCCTAAATTATCCACTCAGGTTTCAGTTTTATAGTTGAAGATACGTGGCCGTTGACTTCTGAATGTAAAACATCACGTTTAAGCTCATTCAGTCTGTTCTCCATACATTCAATGCAAATATATACCTAATGATTCCAGCACTACAAAGTCATCATTTCAGGAAAGGCAGAAGAAAGGATTTATTTCGGCCTTCTTAACGCGTCTCTTCACTCTCTTCTCACGCTAAGATAAACTTATCACTTGATTGCTCCAAAATTAGCTTCATATCCAGGAAGGGCATCAAGGGAATCAGACACAATAAAAAGTGAAGCGTTTCATTTGAAAATCAACCGCCGTGTTTTTTTTAAGCTTATAACTTAGTCTCAAATTCTAGTTCACATGATTTCCGTATCGACAAAACCTTGAGATCTTCAATTCTGATTCCCAAAGGTTTGGAGAACAACTTCAACAAGGTTTTCCAGGTATTTATTTTATCAATTACGTGCATACAATAGGGAAATAAACTTTGTATTCCACTCTAAATTGATCTAAAGCTCGATCGTGAAAGAATTGTTAAGAAATTCAAGTACATTTTTCTTAGACACTGCGAACACAACTTGTAGGATTATCAATGTATGTCTAGAGGTTTGATAAATACTAATTTAAATTCTAATCTATCAGTCTAGGTGCGTAATACGTTAGATTCTCGAAGGAAAAATAGGAGGAACCTAAACGAAATGGTAGCACTTTCGTCTTATCTGTGCAACCGAAAATTATGTCATCCAACAGAAGTGTACAATTCAATCTCGCCACACAAGTAATGGGCTGAGTATAGCCGGCAGTGTTGTATTATAAGTGTTGTTGGGATTCAAATATGGGAGGTAATTTGATCTTGAAACTTGAAAAATTATCGGAAAACATAAAGAAACAGAAAACGCTATCCTTCTCTTCTTAGCTACCCTTGACATACTATCCAATTCCTCATGACTTAAAAATTTATTTAAAATGCATACTTTTTAATCATAAAGAATATTTGAAAAATGTCACATTCCTAAAAATATCAAGTCAAAGGTCAACGATGCTCCTGTCAAAGGCTCTTCTGTTAACAAGCTCTTCGTAACCTTGGCCGCGACAAACGCAGAGTTAAGCCTTCAAAATATTGTGGCAGTCCCCAATTCACCGGATGAGGAGGCTTTGAGCACCTAACGCCCACGCAGTGCTGATCGCGCCGAAGGCGCGTAGATTATACCGTTCTAACGCCCTTAGACGATGGAGCATTTGAAAAAAAGGCTAACATTTCCACGTGACATTACCGACATCCGCCGAAACACATCTGACTGATCCAGTCGTGCGATCCGCACAACTCAATGCTGAAGATGAGTAGGTACGTACGCACATATATGGAAACCTAAGCACGGATATTAATGACATTGAATCCTTTCTCGTTCGACTTTTCTTGACCGCACTGAAAAGTGGTCGCTGCCATCTATGGTCAAAGGTGGAAAAGAATGAAGCTGCTAAAGCGAAGGCCGGTGGAGTCGGAAGCAGAAGAAAATCCCGACGGATAGGAAGGTCACGAGCCACGCATCGGATGACCAGCAGCACAAAGGAAAGTTGGTTGGTTGGTTAGAGTAGATGGGTATAATCTCTCGCGCGGATATTTTTCAAGATCGACTTTCCTCTCTGCGGAACCCGAGGAGGGCAAGCGTGGTCACGACGGCGGATGTGTGTCACGGAGGCGTCGAAGGAAGTTTTAAAAATGGAAATATGCATTCGGAAAACAATGCACGATCTTCCTTCAATTTAGCACACAATGGACAACGGTGGCTGCTATCTCGCCGTACTCTGGTGTTTGCGATGAGCTCTTTATGATTCGATTGCAGCATAATCTTTCGCTAGGATAACGCAGCTTGGGAATGCAACTCGTCCAGCAATGTTACGTTATGCTCCAATTCCAATTATGCATGCATTAAGAGTATATTCTTTCAGTCACTTATCCAAAGATTGGTTTGGTGCAGCTCTCCACTCCCCCTCCGTCAACCTTATTCTCGATGACTTCCTTCGTAATTTGGCCAATGCATGCCATTTTTGATCTTCCTCTGTAATTCTTCCCTATCGTTTATCCTTCCAATATTGTTTTAAAATGGCTGTTGTGCCGAAAAAGGAGTTAAATACTCTTCAGAAATTTCATTATACCTCGCACTTAAACAATTATCTCCACTCTGTATCACTCGTAATTCTGGTTTCGCGTCTCATATCTCAACTGTGCTTGAGTCCGTAAGAAATCATGATGAAATCAGTCTTTATAGACTCTTCAAGGAAACTCATTTCCTTGAGGTATCGTTTCAGTTACATAAAAATAGGACTTAATGACTCGACGTAAACGAGTTCACTTGGTATTTTTAAAAAAAGAATACTTTGTATTTCAAATATACTGAAATTCCACAAAAAGGCGCCTGAAACGTTTGATCATATGCGTTCCTTTCGTGATCAAAAGATTTACACCTTATATAACATGAATAAACTAATTTATAAGAGTCATATCATGAATAAGTACCCCTGCATGATTTGCATGAACCACTACAAAGTCTGGGAGTTGGGTCGGCAATGGAGTAGTCTATTTCTATAACGAAATTGCATGACATTTTTAACCGGGGCTTAAAAGGGGGATCATATCGATGGCTTGTAACATCTCTGACTCTACGCAGTAAGTAACTCCATTGAGGAGAAATAGTCACTCATATTTTATTATTTTCCATTTATTTTACAAAGTAACCCAGAAGAAAAAGTCCAGGGTACGCTCTGTGAACGGAGTCGTTGTCGGAGTCATTTACAAGCTCCATCACCCGATTGCCGAAGGTTATATCCCGAAGAGCCTTAATTGGCTGCATCACGATTTTGTTACCCATCGGGCATTCATCAATTTTCATTACCTCAGGTTATGAGATTCAACCACCCATCAGATGAGCGAGATGGATGCCTGGGTTACACATCTGCACACAAAAAAGTACCAGACGCAAAAGAGGCTGGTGTGTAATATATTTCATCGGCCTCAAAAATTACCTTCCGAGGCACCCCATCTTCCACCACGCATCACAGAGCGAGACCATATCATCATCCATAATACAAATGGCGTATTCCATGGACCCCCCCAGAGACGGCCTCTTGCCTTCTCGTAAACGGGATGATTAGATGGGATGTATGCTTCGTCCCGGCCATTTGCTTACGAACCGCGATTTAGTTCGGCGATTGCCACTAGAAATACCGTCCCCGCTACCACCTTATATGGAACAAGTTGCTCTCGAAACTGGCAAAGTTTTACGGCCATTTAACCTCACCTCTCACTTTTGAGCATAAATTAGTGATCGTAACACATCATCTATGAACATAATACTGGAATAGCTACTAGAATAGGATAGTCAGTAACATGAACGAAAGCTACCCACTGAGGAAGGATACGAATGTGCAAAATTAATAACGAAAGAATTATTCATACTGAGTATGAATTCGCGCGAGTTCGAGAAGATCTCTCTGGAAACCTCTGGAAACAAATCCCAATCAAAATAAATTACGATGAATTTCGCATTTTTGTGCATCGTACTCCATTTTTTTATAAATAAGATGCATTTCAAAGTAAATTTGTACAATGAGTTTTGCCATACAAAACAATTACAAAGCACAGAAATCTTAGGACCGAAATGCACGTTTAAAGCATAATATTTCGGTTGAAACCGGGGCTTGAAACTCTTACCCTATGGGATATGAACATGATTCTTCAACAGGCGTCAAAACCCGGATCAAGCTGCCTGGTTTTCTGCTATTTGCATTTTAGCAAAATTTTTATGGTAGGAAACATTTTTCTAATCGAGATAGTACATCAGTATTTCATCTTGCGCGAAATGTTTCTTTAATATATTCCTGACTGAATAAAAATCTATCCCGTAGAGATAAAATACTCATTCACAAAGGTAAACCAGAAAGCATTCCGGATAGAATACACGTAGATTCAAAGAAGGCATAATTAAAATTTACTACACAAATGTTAGTCCACATACAGGTCATACACTTAAAGCAAAGTCCATAGAAATCATATTACTTCATCTCGTGTTATGCAGTATAATTGAAACGCTTCGATCAAATTTGCGACTGAATGAAGCTATCAAGAGTCCAGGTTTGATCAATAATTTATTTGGCAATCTTAGACCAGGTTAAGGTTGCGAATCACAGGTAAATGGGCTCAATGAATAGGTTTACACGCCTTATTATTGATATCTTTTTAATAATAACAACCAATTGTTCACCAACTACAGCAAAAAGCTTCTTAATACGAGATCGTAGCATCAGAAGATCATAGCTTCTTAATCGTGGCTCTTTAGCATTATAATTTTACAATTAGTTGTCGGCCTCGGTGGCGGCGGGGTAACGTTCTCGCCTGCTAACCCAAAGAGTTCGAATCCCGCCTGGGGAGGATTTTTCACTTCCCAGGACATGGATGTTAGTACTTGTCCATTGTTGATTGTTAAAATACCCCGATGTAAAGTCCAATATGTGCTGTTTTCGGTGGTAATAAAATAAAAAAAATTATAAACCACAAAGTTACAATGGAACAAGTTAATTTTTTTCTCTAGCATTAAGTTTTAGAATGGTGATTTTATGTCGACTAATTGCGAGTCCCTCTTTTCTCAGTCTTATGATTGCTGTGAAAGAGGGCAAGAATAGAATATTTGGTGGTGGTCTTGTTTCAAGTTCGCGCTGCACTAATAGGCTCTTTATGAAGCACGAAAGGAAACGTGTAACGATGGAAATAGAGGGTAGGGAATGGGGTCAAGATGGGCATCAGCCAGGGTTGAACCCGGGGCTCCTACGGTTAATAGTACAGTCACGGAACGCTTAGTGGTTCGCGTTGTGATAGTCTCATCTTATACCTCGCCGGTAATGATCCATTAGATAAGGAAAGAAATTAAACGTCGCATTAATGAAAAAAAACATCCATATCAATACCATCTGTAGGAATGTAGACCCCCTCAATAAATGAAATTTTGAAAGATGCAGATTATTCTTTCTATTAGAAATTCTCTGTCTCCCCCTAAGTACCACAGAAAATCCAATAAACCATCTTAAGGTGGAGTGGCAGGAAGAATACTTATTAAAAATTACATACCTACTTTATGAGTTGCTATTAAGTGATTTGAATTATCTTCGATATTTAATCACACTTTTAAACTTTCATGAAACCATGATAAGGATTTTTCCCATAGTGGTCAAGTACAGTAAGTAATGAATAAATCACCAAGTTAAGGAGCAAGTTCTATTTTTTACAAATATTTTGTCAATATTTTTAGCAATGATCTAATGGTTATTCCCATTCGAATCCATGGAACATTCTTGTATTATCAATAAGATAGCACTGAGAAAGAAAAATATTTTATTACGTTTCTTGCAATTTCTAAACCTAGAAAATTTTGGTTAAATTACTGAATATAAACTGTAGGCAATTTCCTAGGCTATATTTTTTAAATACTCAAGACCTGCTACGAGCAGCGTATTACTCCATTCTGTGTGAATTCTGAAAGTTGGCATTAGAGTAACTCAACCTCTAGACCTTCCTAGCTAGCGAGAGCTGGATGGGAGTTTTTTTTAGGTCATGATCGTTTTCTACTGATTTAAATGAATAATCATCATCATTTGGCATTTTTCCGATTCATAAGTCTCTACCCATATATCCTCAATTTAGCGTCAAGTCCCTACTCATGGATTGAAGGACTATTTTTTTTAATCCGAAACACTGTTAATGTTGACCTACGTAATCGATCTTCTATTTCGTCTTGGTGGCGCCGACTACTATAGAGGCGCAATAGCACACCGATCTGTTCAATGGTCCTCTAAAAAAAACTCGATCCTCATCCCTTTACTCCCCTCACCAGCCTATCAAGTCCCCCCTCCACTAACCCCCCCCCCTTACCCTGCCTGCTCGCAGCCCCCCCTCCTCACCCCCTCCTCATTAACTCGCTCGTTTGGCTAGACTCAAAGGTAACCCGGTTTCCCCGAGAGAGAGAGAGGTTCCCAGTGGAGTGCCCGCTCCTTCCTGCCGGTGAGCCAGCCATCTCCGGCGCGCGGGATGGGGGTACAGTTATGCGAGGCGCCCGCTCGCCCGTCCCCCGTGACCTCAACACCCACCACCACCCCAATCTCCCTCCCAACCCTCACTCTGAAGCGCGGAACCCAAATTCATCACCCACTCCATCCTCCTTATCCCCTCCCATCCTCCCTCACACACACACACACGAGAGATAAACCCGTGCCTTTATTCGCCGGTCTTTCCCCCGTGAACGGAAAAAAAACAAGGAGCCTCTTCCCTCACTACCCACCTGCCGTGAACCCGAAATCTGTCTCCATAGCAAGTTGCAGTAGTAATACCCAGAACCGTGAAGTTTCCAGGGAGATAAGTGGAGATACGCAGCACACAACGATGGGTCAGCCCAGGTTAATCCAGGTGAGCTCCGCGTTATCCGACTCTGGTGGATGCTCATCATTTGCAATTCACGACGTGGTGAGGAGTCCCACGCTGAACCTATACTAGTTTCCTACACTAGTATTTTTTGGTGTAATCTACCGGTTAAAAGTAGGCTTTGTTGAAATTCGGATAAAATCCTCCACTTTCTTCATCTCCGCGTACTTCCCACCCTTCTTCATCCCGTCCATAAAACCTATTCTCTTTCGTCCCCTTTCCCGCTTGCCCAACATCCTTCCCTCTATCACGGTCTTGAGCAAACCATCGCCCCTTATCACCTCTTCCAGCCAACGACCCTGCCTCCCTCTTATCTCATCCAGAAGTTTCCTTTCCGCCCTCCGCACCTTCTCCATGCTCCTCCACACCTACATCTCGAACGCCTGCAGACTATTCTCCACCACCTTTCTCGGAGTTCACATTATGGATCCATACAACGCAACGCTCCATATCAAGCTCTTCGCCATAACTTCCGTCAATATATTCAAAGGTTTCAGGCATCACTTTGTGGAATTGCAGCATTTTTTGGGAAAAAATAATGTTTTTCGTTTCCACACGATAATTTAAACCGTGATCGTCCAATAAATCATCGTGAGGAAATACAAAGAATTCTTTCTTCCGCCAATGCTGTTTGATGTTACCGGCAGAAATTTTCAAAGAGACGTGAATAATAGATTTTTCGTGTTTTAGGTGCCTCAACCACTAATTTTACACCAAATTCTAAACCTTAATCTTATGAGAAAACCAACAACGACATGCGGTGCGGGCTTCGGAATCGTCGCGTTACCAGCCTGGCTACTTCGGTCGGCGAGTAAATATTACTTTCGAGATTCTAGACTGCCACTGGACTGGCGACCTCGATTTGATGATCTCAATGAACATGAATTCGGTTGCCCCATGAAAAATCCAAATTTCTTACAATTTTAATGATGATGCATGGTGATTTAACCTTAAACATGTCTTCGATTCGGCCGAGTGTACTTAGGCCGACAAATCATCAATATTGAAATTATTTTGCGTTTAACTGGCACAGAAGAACGTCAATTCATGGAGAAAATTCTGTCCATGAGTCGTAGATGTCAATTATTGCTTATTATGATCCTAACCGTATATTTTAAATCAACATCCCGCTCAATAAAGAAACGTCCGAAATTTAACGGATGAATAAAATTTCAAAATTTATATAAAAACTATTTAATAAAAATAGATAATATCAAAACCAAGTAATTGCCATAAAACAGTGAATTACATTGGAGAACATCCTAATATTATACCTGAGGAAAATCGTTTGTTTAATTTTGTTTCTTTAATTTTCTTGCAAATGAATTTTATCAAATCCGTACTCTTATGAACACGTGTAAATGAATCGTCTCAACTCAGGAACTAACGTGTATGCGAAGAAAGAATTTAGACTAGAGGTTTCCTGATATCTTGGACAGGAAAAGTTTTGGGGAAAATGAAGAGGTGTTGAAAAATAGTATTATGCTATAAATGTCAAGATTAGATAGATATGTGATCATCGTGGGGAGGGATTGAAGGCTCTCAAAAGCGGTCAAGCCGTCAGGATTTATTTCCCCACGGGATTTCCCCGCGGTTCAATTTTTCTACACTCGCGAGATTGTAAAAATCAAACGATTAAACCATCAAAGTTCAATTCCCACGTCCTCTTCCCAGAGTACGCTTTCCGAGATTCGCAGACCACGCAGGTTACGATCCGGTCATGGGTCGATTGAACACTAAAGAGCCCAGCATCGCTTTCGAATGCACTTGTCTTCTTGACTCTGCCTCCCAGTCACATTTCATTCAGAAACTGAGTGAGCCTGATGCTAAAGGTAAAGAAAAGTTCAGGTTCAGCGCATGTATAAGGAAGCGGGACACTCTTTCGGAATAAATTCGAACGTTTTAAAATGGAAACGGAAGGATACTGACACACGCGTGCTTTGGTTACCTCCATTTCCCACCTGGAGTTTCACTGGCGCCTCCTCCGGATGACAACCGAGGAAGTTAGACGGGACAAGCACTTCTGTCTGGTTCCATCTGTCTGAAATGCATTTAGCAGCGAGAGAGCATCCAAAAATGGTAACCCGAGATTCAGCGCCACCCGATTCGAAAGTAATTAATTGGCGTTCTTTGACCCGGCCTCTTCTCCATTGACCCGCCGCGTGACCTGTGAATGAGATGCGGCAAGTACGCATGGGGCAAGAATGAGATGAATGGACGTGGTGCATGCTGATATGGAATGGGATGGGTAAGAGGAATAAGAAAATACTTAATCTGATAGCCAAGGCGAAGCTTGAGAGTCCCTATGGGTTTTTATTGTAAGTTTATGAAACAGGACATTTTTAGTCGAAGCACAACTCTTTTACACTCCTTTTTCAAGAGACTTTTACCTCTGGTGCTTAGAATTGAATAATGCTTTTTTTTCTCGATAAATTGAAAGCAAAGTCATTTTTATATACACTTATCTCAGAATCCAAGTTATGCCGACCTCGGAGGCGGCGAGATAAATCCTCGCCTGCCAACGCTGAGGCAGTGGGTTCGAGTCCCGCCTGCGTGGATTTTTGCCATCCCGGGAATGGTTTTTTTACCTATGTTCAAAGTGTTTATTGTAAGAACGGACTTTATTGCACTAAATTTCCACTAAATAAAAAGGGGTTACTATTATCACATCATCAAGAATGTATTCATTAACCATGACGTGAGTTATGCTACGCATCTCACGAAAGCAATATTATCACAAATGTTTCCCTGTTATTCACAAGAGTTAAATAATAGCAGCCGATCCCACAAAAGCTGCTCAATCAAGTTCATTAAATTAAAGAAAATAATTACAGCCTTCGATAATATTTGATTAATTGGTTTTATAAAAAGTAAACCGGCTGTAAATACTTCATACGGCTTTGTAAATGAAAAGTATAACTTAGTTATTCCACATAGATTCATAGATCTATGTGGAATAACTAAGGTATACTTTTCATTTACAATTTTAAGCAAATTCCACCAAGTCACGCCTGAGACAACGGAGTATTTCATAAGGCGATTTAGAAAACCTGGTTTTACGTAAAAGTTCAATATCGAATAAACTTAGTTTCAATAAATTATCAAGTTTTGTCCGGCTGATCTTGTATTTCGTCCGGCAGAAAATTTTTCCGCAAGCTACTTTCATTCATAATTCCCGAAGACATAAATGTATTAAAATTGTATAGCTCGTTAGATAGTACCGCAGCGTGCGACAATACATACCCCATTATCGTACAATGCATATCCCATTGATGCAGTCCTCGCAATTTCTTGGGATAATACCTAAGTTATCGAAGTAACACCCAAAAAACACCAAATACTTCCATGAGAATCGATTCATTAGCCAGAATTATATTCACTAACAGCAAAATTCAACTGGGATACGAAACGAATTTTTAAATTCGATGTTTCTGAGTATAATAATAGAGGTCAACCAGTAGTCGGTTCAAGGGATAATGAAATGGGGATAACGGAAGACATTATACAGGATAAAAATAAATTAAGAATATGGATACAGAAATTCAAGGGTTTTCGGAAGAGGAAAATAACACCTGGATGGAAGAGAGGAAGAGAAAGAAAAGCAAAAGAATGAAAAATTCGTGGATCTCTCCATCTTCCGGGTTGGTAGTCATAGTTTGACGACAGTTTCGCCGGGATTCCACCAGGCGTCTTCAGGTCGAAGTGCCGATATCGGCATTTTGGCTGCGAACATATGCTTGGGAAAATCTAACGAAGTGTTTGTCTTCCCTAAGAAGGAATAGGCGATGGTAAACATGCCTCTGTGCTGGCAAACTGCATTACGGAATATGAAATTATTCTATCGTATATTAATGTTATAATCCATTATGGGAAATAATCCGCGTTCTATATTATGTGACTTCGATCTGCGAATTTATGCAACACATGCGGATTTGCGGATTTCATTTATGCGAATTTATGTTATGTTCAAAGTGAATTGTATTATGTGACGGGTTTTTGTAACACATATGACTACAAACGCAGCGCAAACCCGGAAAATTGAGAGATCCACGAATCCAGAACGCCACGGAAAACTACGATCCAACAGAATGAAAAATTATTGTAGAGCAAGAAAAGAAGCGGAAAATAAAAAAACGAAAATGAATGCATTGGGTTATTTTACGTGGTCCTTAGAAGGCCGAAGTCCAGAGAAGAAGATAAGAGGTCAGTCGCCGGACGAAAATCATCCATTACATTATGATGTGTCTAGTATTGTCTTCAATTATCCCACTCAAAGCGTGAAAGAGGTGAGAACTTTCTCACGAATCACGGCTATAATTTGACACCGTACTTATATTCTCCCTTAACCTCCAAATTCGCGGGTAGTGTACTACACTTGAACCCAATTGTCTCGGAAACCGCATTGACCCAAAGGCATTAAACCATGAAGTCCAATTCCCTCGTTCGTTTCTGAAAATCATCGCCGAGGGTACGAGCGCCTCCGAGGGGGGGTTGAAGGGGGTTGGGGGGTGGCCCAATTCTTCCGATTAATAATATGGGAACCAGAAAGCACTTGAAATCCAACGGAATTGGAGCGCCTCTTTTACATGAAAAGAAATTACGAACATTCTGTTGGCTAAGAAGTTCACATTAAGGCATGGAAGTAATATGCATTAGCAGGTACTAAATTTGTCGTAAACAATTCCATCCTTCAAAATTACCAAATGAGTTAAAGTGGTGCAACTCTGATCACTTCTAATAAAACCATCTTTATTACTGGCAGTAATTGTACTGTTTTGTTTATTTACATATTTTGGTAGGTCAATAAATATATTTGTCATGCAAAACGAGTTGGGGACAATAATATTAAAATCTATATCTTCTATCGATGGAATATTTATAAATAGATGTTCCAATAGATAGAAGCTTTAGATGAAATCACATACTCTCAACAAAAATAAAAAGCGGGGTAAGGTAAACGTTACGGAAGTGATGCTCTCAGTTACAGCAAAAATAACCGAGTGACATGAAAATGATGTTTTAACCTATCACACTCCTTATTGATGTAGGACAGTCTCTCAGGCTCTACTTTACGGAATAATTTCATAATGTAATAATTAAAAATACTTTGCAATTCCACAGTTTGATTACAAAAAAGAACCGTTTTTTCCCTGAAGTTCTTTTATGTAATAAAACTGTGAAATTACAAAGTATTTTCCATGATTACTATCCCAATCGTTGGAAATCTATAGCTCAAATTATCTCTGGACTAGTACGTGAAAAGTAACCGAATTATTCAGGCTTGCGAATAATAGCACATGTATTTGTAAGCATTGCAGTAACATCATGACAAGTGTTTTTATTCACAAGGCTCTCGAAGCGAAGCATGTTTCCACTCTTATTTCAGATAAAGTCTAGTAAGAATAAAAGCAAAATATTTCCGGATTATTGACACCGAGTATTGTTTGCAGATGTCCATAAAGATACCTTTAAAATGCTATATTTCGTTGTTCAAAGATACTTCTTCTTGCCGCTTGAAGATAGCTTCCCTAAAGTGCCTTTCATAAATTCGATCACTTCACAGTCCTAACGCGTTGTTTTGATGGCACTCATGGCCACCGGACTGCTACAAATTCGGATGCAAACGAGCCAGCAATTTGAATTCACAAGATACTAGTCTTACGTGAGCTTATAAACTTCGAGTTATATATATATTGAATGCTTTTTCTCTCTCACGGAGCTCATTAATGGCGGATCATAAGCTACGGATAAAACGACGTCGATTACGGGGGTTTTCTCTTGCTAACCCCCGTCGGGCACGCAAACCAACCCATTTGCATCCAGGAAAGACCTCCAATCTCGAAGAGAGTTTATTCCAACCCGTTTTGGTTCGCGACCGCGATTGCGATGGGTCACGGCACACGCAAATGCACCCAACACCACCACCGCATCCTACACGTATGCACCAAGTATTGAAGAGGATCGCTAGCAGAGTACTACATCGTGCGTACTCATAAAATGGTGGACTACCTAGCACAAATCCGAGCATGAGGTCCGAGTCCCGTCCCGTATCTCCGCTGTGAATACGCCCGAGTCCTCCAGTTAAAAACACCACGCGAGTACCGAAGTTGTATAGACGCTGCCGGTCAAACATGCTTGGTCGGTAAGCCCTTGTTTCTCGAAAGGTAGTGTGCATGCATCTGACTCCGAAGGAGCAGACTTCTATCTCTCCGCGGTAGCCTAGCACGCTAAGTGCACCCTTGTGAACTCTTACTTCCATAGCCCAGGCCGCCCAGGCAGTCTGGCCGCATTCCCCAACGACTTTAGGGCTGAGTACGCCCGATGTAGAACCCTGGCCGCCAGTGATCACGTGAGTCAAAACAAATAAGAAATTTCATTTGTGTCGTTTAAAATACAGTGCATTCATTGGTGACATCCCGCAGCTACTACAAAGTAAAATTTAAATGCTAAATACGCAGATTAGACTGCTTTATATATTTTGATGAAACATTTTCCAGCTCATCGAGCCAACCGCAGAGCCCGAACTAACGAAGTTTAGCATCCACAAGTGCTATAATTTTCTAGCTATTCGAAAACTAAGTTGGATTGTTATCTTTATTTCATATATGTTTATTTCCCTATGTTTCGCTTTTTATATTTGTTTTTTGAAATACTGACAACCGCAGAAGGCCGAAAAATTCTTTATTTAAATATGCTTCTCTATCACATTTAAAAATAAGTTTAATCGGTGAAAACAAAAGTTTGGACAGGCATGGTATTGTTGACATTATAAGATACAGAAAACCCCTAACTCAGCCCTAAAGCGACAAAAATACGAAAGAATGGCAATTATTTCGTCTTATGACAAAAACTGCATGGAGGAGGGAGTAATTGGCGAGTGAAAGCGAAAGGTATTTTGCCCGACATGACTAATGAGCGGAATGTAATCCGCAAACTTTATTAAAATGCCACAATTTTTCAACATTGTATTCGGTCTTCATTTTTTTCCTACAAAGAGTTGGACAGGAAAGAAGTATCACGAAACATTTGATAAGAAGAAGAGACGTACGTATTGGATATACTTTTCGTCATAATAGCTTGTTGAAAACGATAATGGAGGGAAAAGAAGATGGGAAGAATTACAGAGGATGACCAAGAATGGAATACATCAGACTAATTACGAACGACGTTAAAGTGAAAAATTATGAAGGAACGATGCGATTTCCAGGTGGAGAGCTGAAGAAAACCAATCTTCAGATTGGTGATTGCTGATGATGAGATTAATCTCCATCTTATCGCGAAGATTCCTCAACTAATACCCCTGATTTCGGTGCACCATATTTACATAATTGGTCCACTCCATATTCGATCTATTGCGATTTTAATGGCTTCAACGCTTCCCTTTCCTACTGCGACCAATGATTGACTCAACCTAGTCTCTTCTTCAGTCCATTATGTGCTCACATACCCGAGGTGGGGTGGTCTGCTTAAAATTTCCCCCGCCATCATCCGTTTCATACCGTTAAAGCGAGGGAAGTCACGACAGGCAAATCACAGCCCACGCCAATGTCACGGTGCTGCAACTTCTGCTGGTGGGAAGCGAAGGAGGAGGAATGTTGCACGCGCAATGCATATTCAGAGAACCATAAGACTCAACGAGCGTAGATTAAAGGCCCCTCGGGTCCATGGAAATTTTATGGCCTGGCATATGAATGCCGACATCCCGTCAGGATTTTTTTCAATTCACTCGCTATTAGCAATGCCTACCCGCGAAAACATTGAATTGAAACAAAATCGAAAAAAATCATGTTATCTCAAGTCTAGTTCATGTTGAAAATAAATGTAAACCTTTGTTTTTGCTTTCTGGATAACTTTGATGCTCCTCCGGGGAGAAAAACTATCCCCCCAGCGGGACTCGAACCCACAACCCCACGATCAGCAGCCGCAGACGAGGCCGGCATTAGAAACATTTGAAAAAAATTAACCTTCAATATAGCTTTTCAGGCATGCTCAGGATATGGTAACAAATAACTACATTGCCACAATTTTTCCATAGCGATAGTAGTTCATACAAAGGTTCCGACATGCATGACAATGACAAACATTGAGGAACATCGTAATTTCGAGTGCGGAACATTGCACTCCTTCTGAGTTTAAATGTATGTTCGTTATCCGTTCTCGCTACAAAAGCGAGAGATGCAAACCTACGGCTCAACGATCACAAACTGAAAGTCTTCCCTTTGATTTATGTAAATTTTATGACTTGCCTGAATTCTGATTTCGAACCTAGAAAATGTTTAAAGATGCTCTTCATGCGACCGTCACGCATTCACACGTTCTCCGAAATGCCTATCAGTGAAACCACAACGCACTGCGCATGGAAAATAATACCACCTACCTATTTCATTCAACAGGCATTTGAAAATTAGTAATTTTGAAGATGGAGAGCCCTTCAATGGAGAAATTTTGTCATCAGTTCTTTCTTAACCTCAAGGATCGAAAATGAAATACTATGCTAAAATTCACATTGAATGAAGTAACTTCTTAAATCTTCTTCTTCTTGGACCCGGTTTAATAAATTCCAGGTGCCTAGAATCTAGGTGACAATCGTCAGGTTAACGCCAAGTGCAGTGAGAGTTTGGGCTTTTTTAGTACGATCGGACCGTCGGGCACTTGAAGTGAGAGTTTGGAGAGCGTTTACCTATTGAGTATGTCTAAACTATGTCTATGTCCGAACAAGACTATGTCTAAACTTACATAAAAAACAGGCATTAATAAATTTGTAAAGTTGATGACCCAACGTGTCAAAACACAGTTGCCTCGGGACTAAGTCGGGAGCCTCTAGATACTCGGAGGCTACACGCTAAGCTTAGATTAGTTGAAAATTTCAGATCAGGCGATTTTCAGTATGACACGGAGAATATAATTTTGACCCCACACTGATAGAAGCGACAAATTTAGATAAATGCACTGAAAAACTGATAGTTACAAAAATTCCTTCTTTCCACCTACCATTAGAGACAGCAAGAAAAAAAGTCCGAGACACAAGACACTCCGTTAACATGCAACCAACCTTTGACCTCTCCTACTTCCTTTCCCTATTCCCTTCCCGTTACGTGGATGGAGTCCTAACACCCCCTGCCACTGGCTCCTGCGGCTTCTTGCTCGCTGATGTAAAAAACAAAAAATGGTGCAAAATTAAGGAGACTTTATCCAACATGTATATGAGTGATTGCTGCAAATTGACGCCTGAACTCTCCTTCCTTACACCTCATAAAGACATAAGTAACGACGCAGCGAAAGGTGAAATGAAAAATAAAATCACAGATGCTCTCGATGGAAGTATGAGGGAGTGAGGAAGGAACACCTGAGAGACGCTGAAGAAAGGAATGGAGAGAAAAGAGTGCTTTCTAGATAGGAAGAAGAAGACGCGGATGGAACGCTAAGGTGGAGAGAGAGGTGGAGGTGAAAATAAAAAAAAAATAGAAGGGCGCTTCTCGGTGTCGTTGTCCGTTCGATTGAGATCACAACGCCTTCCGCCGCCAATGCGTGGGAGATTTCCCGCAACAATCGCGGGCGCGCGCCCGGAGCGCTGACCTTGCGTGGGACACAACTGCCACAACCACACCACCCCCCCCCCTCCTCTCTTTCCCTCCCCTCCCTCCCCATTCCACCCTATGCATCACCTCCCACTCAACTTCACCCCCTTCCTCCCGACTAGGCTTGCCAACTCTCCCGGATTCTCCCGGAGACTCCTGGAATTTGACAATTTTTTTTAACGGTGGTTGGAAGCGATTTTTGTAAAAGTACAGAGTTCTGTGAAAATTTGTATACATGTTCTGATTAGTGGTATGTATCTATAACATTAAAGTCTAAAATATTACGTCCTACCGGTTTGGTTTTTTTGCAATTCAATGCTATTTTAACACAGCCTGACAGCACATGATATGCTTTTCGTAATAATTCGATTGCATATGTACACATTTTCTTCTAAACGCGAAATAACACATGTCATATTATTATTATGGTTTCTAACAAATATCAAGGTGTCGCCCCGCTTTACAAAAACATATTTAAATAGAATCTATGCCTATATTTTGAATATCTACCGCGCCAAAAACTCATAATAGTAAAGTCATATGTATGCTTTAATTATGGCAAGAAATGTAAACTATAATTCTTGAATCATACCCATTACCGGCTGTATGCTGAGTTCCACCGTTAAAACAGATGTAATTATATGATAGTGGTGGTAGGATTGATTTTTTATACTTTAAAATTATTTAATGTGCACTCAATGACCAACGATTACCGCTCCAGACACTTTAACATCCGGCCTCCCAGATTGAGGCGTTTTCTCTAGGTACTTTGAGCGAGATTTTATTTCAGTCATGATTGAGACCGTATTCTAATTTTGTACTTAAATTTAAGTGGCTGTAAGAAGCATGAAGTGATATAGTAATATTAATGACGCAAAAACCTTGTTTTTTTCGACTTAAATTCTCAGTGATTAAATTAAGTTTACGTATTTGAGGCCGTAACGAAGTTAATATATAAATTCAAGCTCTTTTAAGAGGCATCATGTGTATAAAGCAAGGTTAAATAAATAATAATGTTGAATAAAGCAACATTATCGCCGCAAAAACCAAAAAACTTAAATTCTCGGTGGTTAAATATAGACACTTGAAACTTAAACTTGACTTATTTGTATCCCACCGTGACCTAAAACGACTTCAAAATTGTTTTGTTTTTTCTATGTCATGAAAATTATTACGGTTATAAATGAGTTCATTCATTTTTAATAATTGATAAACCATACGAATCACACACCCTTACAATTCTAACGTGATCTGTGAGTCATAACCTCCTCTTTTTACATGTCTCTCTGGAGCGCACAGCCGTACCATACACCTGGAAGAAGCCTTCAATTAGTTAGGCAAATATCTACAAACGTAGTCCGATGATCGACTGATATTTTTAAATCGTTCGAATGATGAGATGTATTCATATTAATATCGAAGCAAAATTAAACGAATTTTATGAATATCTCGCTGAAACTACCTAAAATTTCAATGCAAAATCATAAAATACTCTCCCAATTTCTATCGCTCGCAACATTTCGTTACGCAATTTGTAAACGCATCTCAAAATGTTGTGATAAATGATTGGTGCAAAATGTTCAATTATGAAATTAGATCACAATTGAACTATTGGTAGAGCTAGCTAATGCCTATTGTTTATGAAAAATACACATTTAACGGTAATTAAAATAATGCTGTTAACTTGATCAACCGGAATTCCTTACTCTTGAGACAGACTTCTCGTGGAATTAATTCTTCTGGAGATGGTAGCCCTGCTCTAAACCCTCCCCTTTATCGTATATCTTCATCAATTTTTCGCACGTCAAAATCTACGACGAAGATACCAATTTCAACGTCCGATCGGACCATAAGGACCAAACAATCGATTGATCTCCATTCCGATCGTCAAATTCTGTACCCACTTAGTCCACCAGGTTTGTTTCTTTTGCGGGGTCCGATGTTTAAAACGGTGCTAGTGTTTTCCTGGCGAACCTTCGTAGTCAGGGGTTCTCAGGCTTCCCAGAGGGTCAGGTTCTCCATCTCTTCCGATGAAATTGTTTCGATGAGCGATTCTCTCACGATGGCACTACCCCTGCAGACGATGACTAACTAACCAACATGTCAAAGAGACCACTCAAATTCTCACCGGGGACATTTTAGGCCTCCAATCGGTTGCAATACCAAATCATCCTAATTTTCCGCACGCTAATCGGTGGTCCGCCGTCATATACACGTATATTAAGGAGAGTTTCTTTGAATTCAATCCGTTTTGGCGTAACTTTGTGGAAGTCCATTTTCAAATAATGACAAGCCAACTATGTTTAAATCCACGGAGTATTTTATTGGTACAACTAGTTTCAACGCTACGGCGTCATCATCAGCTAGTTGTGCCAATAAAATACTCTGCGGATTTAAACATGATCGGCGCTCCGATGTCATTCACGTAATTTACGATGGATTTACGAAACCATCACAAATTGTATAACGGAATGCACCTTAGGTACTGCTACAGTAAAAATGTACAATACGTAATCCTTACGGGTTTGTAGATATAATTTCGAGTTTCCTCTGTCTCCAACACCTCATGCTACAAAATAATGGTGTAAGTGATATATAATTGAGTACGAATTAGAATGTCATGGATGAACACAAATAGAAGACGTTCTGTAGATAACGAGAGAAAGAGTGAACTCGTAGGCTTCCGCGGAGTCGTTGAGATGGCAGTAAAGGCTTTCCGGGCTTTCTTCAGACATACTTCCAAATCTTGTCTTGTGTTGAAAACATTTACCATAATTCCATGTGCGTAAGCCTCTATTTCCTATTAGCCAGCTATCGGAAGAAGCGTTTGTACCCAGAGATAAATACTAAAAAACGCTTCGGGGATCACAGCAGGAAACGTTCCGGAACACCGATGAATTTCATCGGTTACTTTTGACATATGATCCTTTAAAATCATCAAAAGGAGAACTTCCAAGACAAAAGCAGCGAATTTCACGGACTTCAGTCCGTAAACTTCGTTGCTTTTGTCGCGAAGATGGGAGCGGAGATGAAAAAGAAACAGATTCTTACTGTGATGATTAACTTTAGACTTGTAATCAGACAACATTTCTTTAAATTATAGAAGATTTTTATACATTTCAATTCATGTAACAGTTAAAATATTCATACGCATGGTAATTTCCAATTTGATCTATATTTTAATAAGAACATTCAAAGAATGAGATTGTAAAAAACCATGGAAGATGTGTAAATTCAAATTTAATTGTTTCATCAACGCGGCACGGCAAAAAGTATGCCATCGAATACTGTAATGCTTCCGGTAGAAGCATGATCAGCGATACATGAGTGATCAAGTGCGTGTGTATGCATGCATATGTAAAGTCAACCGTTTGCGTAAATAACAACTTTAGCAGAAAGAAATGGAGCTATTTTGAATCTTTAGCTACCTTTTTGTGTTACCCTGGGTACCAAAATTTACAGGAATCGAGCCATTATTTCTATTCTCGTCAACTTAATCCCATTTGTGACCAGTGTACCCTCCTCTAACTCCTAACTCCATTCCGCGGAGTTGAGCTATTATTAGGATTTATGTTGCCTGAATCACTTGAAAGCGCTGCAGGTGTTTTTTTTTAAGTAGGCCGTAACTTTAAGTTCACCAAATGGGAAAAAAGGCGCCGGGGGAAACAGTTCACAGAAGTAAAAAAAATGATTTTTCGTAATTACTTATTTATGACATTCAGCTGTTACTTCAGGGCTTAGATTGAATTAATATTTATTACCTCTTAATTATGAGGTTAAGCTCCACACCACAGTCATCAAACTGATTTTATAGCGCAGGTTTTGCCGCGACGGAGTCCCTTGTGATCCCACCTTTTTAATACGTAGCAATATCCCCCGAGGCAAATGTGTGACGTATGCACAAGCTGCTAATGTTTTCGCTGGAAATGCTGATGCCAGCCATAGCGATAGGGATGGAAAGGTCGCGCCAGCTACCGGAGTTATTCGGAAAAACAAAATAAACTCAAAGATAGTTGCCAACTAGCATTTTACCGGGATCAACAAAATATTTTCCCTTGAGAACCAGAAGATCGGGAAACTCGGGGCATGTACCTGCGCATTGGAATACATGAAAATATTCTTAATATCTATTAAAAATCAGAAAAAGCGATATTTATTGGCCACATGACGGTGCCATTGCATAATATTCCTCGTTTTCAAGATAAAATTTCGGGGTCTCACCTGTAGAATGGATTTTCGCACTTTTACGAGTAAAGGCAGGGTCCAGACATTAACTGCGCAATATCACGCTAGTATGAAGGGCCCTTAACGAGGGAGAGACAGGGGAACGGTTTGAGCAAGCAAATATTTAGTTTGTGCAGTGGGTAAATGAGATGGCCCTGTCCTCAATATTTCTTCTCCATTCTCTAGACACACAAGATACAATAGCGTCCGACGCTTTTCAATGCAATCAACTACCTTCTCATGCCATCACCGCTAGTTCATCCATTCTTCCACCATCCGTCCATCGTCCTCTTTCACCTTAGTACGTATGCCTATCTTCCCACCATAACAGCAATCCTGCCACACGGACGTGTCCTCTGGAGCCACATGGACCGACGAAAGTATTCTGGAAACAAAAAATTATATGATATTTAACTAAAATCAATCGAACAAATAGCTTCGGCAAAGAGCCTGAAGATCAATTTACTTGACGAATGTAACAGCACATTTAAATTTAATAAAATAGGCGTAATTGCCAGAACAAGATTTGATAAAAGTTGTTTTTTTTAGGTCATAATTATTACCCCTCGCACATAATTTCTGGTTTCCGAGATAACATTTCGAGGGGCAAACCTTCAAGCAAGTACACAACAGATACGCTGTTGGTGAGGAAAGTTGTCTCCTGAGCAACCCCCAGGCGTGTGACGTCAGACAAGGTAAGGCTGCCTATGTCTGGCATCACATGTGCCAGCTTGCTCTGAATGGGCCTCACTGTATTGTACACTCGCCCTCTATACTGTATTGTACACTCGCCCTCTATACTCTATTCATTCTCGAAGGTGCAAACGCTCTTGCATTTCACGCGGACTTTTAACAAGAGAAAGCATAGGGTACGGATATAGCAAATATTTAGGCGGACACAATTAGATGACTCCTCTGATTACTTCTCCAGTCTCCAGGAACACAAGGCACTGCCGTTTTACGATTCCCTTCGTCTACTATCTCATCTATTCTCCGCTAATTCATCCACTCTCACATCATCTGTCCCTCAGCTCTTTTCCCCCTAGCAAATTACATATGCCCATCTCCTCACCATAACAGTATTCCCTCCTCAACCACGTGTTTCCCACTTCACCTCCTCCTCCCCTATGCTCACTTCCCCTTCACCCTCTCCTCATTACTTTTCTCCATTCCCTCTGCCTTTTATTGTGGTGGGAAAATTGAGAAATTTCCCAGGGAGTAGTGTGTGGATTCGAGCGCCTTCGAGCGCCCTCCGGGGTGGGGAAAAATTACGCAAACGGGACACTCCGTTACCATAAAACGATTGCATTACAGGCGCGTCGAGCGAAACTCGAAAAAAAAGAAAAGAATTACAAAAAAACCACCCGAGTGTGGAGGCGCCTGCCTCGAGGAATTTGGCGCTTCGAGAGAAGTCGTCGTGGGCGCTCCTCCCTCGAGTACACCCACCCTCGACAATTTCACTACTCACCGCCTTTCGCGGAGCATTCCCTTTGAATCTTTGCCCGATTGGAATCGCTAGTGGTCGTGGTGCATTCAAACTCGCTATCGCTGATTGTCGTAACGTTAGTTGTGACTCGAACGGTAGTCACGCGGTGGGGAGATATATATGCGCGAATTGGCGAAGTGCACCATGAAAAAAACCCGCAGCCTTGACGGGGTTCCGAACTCACATCCCCCCCATTCGGGCTGAGATACAATTATGCAATTTATTCATGAGTGAAATCAAAACACTTGCACTTTTCTAAAAAAATCTGATTTGTAAAAATTATTTCGCCGCTTAAGGCAACATCAGGTACTAAAATATTCAGAGAAGGTTTTGTTAATTTTTTTGTTTGTTGTCGTTGTTAGGGGGGAAAGTTAGAGAATCTAGGGGAAGTCTTCGACGTAGTGCAGCCTTATGCAGTACAGTTCTTCAAATTAACTTTATCTTCATCCAACTACGCTGTCAAATTCGATGAAGTCAAGAGCAGAACGGGATTCCGGGGAAGCTTAATATATTAAAGCAGTCAGCGCCGATATGCGAGATGTGGGTTTAAATCCAAGGTCATACGACTGATATATTAATGCAAATCACGCATTTAAAGTTGTCCAAGTAGGATGAGAGAAGAAAAAGAGAGGAAGTATTCAATTGAAGACAAACCAATGGTTGCGTAAACACCTAATCGCCCTGCCGTCCCGTCCCCTCGCCACACACCCTTGAGGTGGCTTGCAGGGTATTATGTAGTAGATGTAACCGTAAGCTTCACTTAGCGAGCCGCAAGGATTATGGCAAGAGGGTTTTAAGACATCAGCCAAGGAAAGAGGAGGGAATAGAAACATACACCAGTGAGGGAATTAAAAAGAGAAAACCAGGGCTAATTATATTGAGGCGTATCTTGATAGATTAAAGTCTCAATCTGCTTATTTAGTAGCCGTGAATGGTGAGTGAGAAGAAATAATTGATGCACATATACCTGTTCAACAGTGTAACTCTTATTTCATCGTTTTCGGCTGCCCTTCAAGTGTATTGCGGGGGGGAAGTTATAAATTAATAAGAAAAATATAAGTTTTTAAGGGCATAGCTATGTTTCCCAACAAAATATAGCTTTCGAAAACTCCACAAAAGATGCATACGCAGGTAGTGCTACAAGAACAAATCCACTAGGACCGGAAAACGAACCACGGACCTTTGGCTGGTCAAGTCAATAAGCAGACGTCTACGCTACCCAGGGTTCATTATTCACGCGGCAATGTTTGAATGATTAAAAGGAACTAGATTCTATGCCCCTACGGTCTATCAAGGATGACAACTCAAAGAAAAATAGTACTTCAAGGAAGCCACAATCCGTAAGGTTAAATTCTAAAACAGCACTTAAGCCGTGCTCAGCTACGTGTACCTATGGTTAATGTCATCCTATTCACAACACGGCAAAGAAATACGTAGAAATCTTATATGCTGGAATGAAATACGTATTTTATGGCAGTAATTCGGTAAGAATAAATGAAAATCACCATTTCCACAAAAAAAAGTTTCACTGCACATTGCACTCGTTGAATTCCTAGTACTGACTCATCGCACATCACTCAGGGATATTCTGACTGACACTCCATCTGATGAGTCCATTGCGTTGCGAGGCTAATTGGCCCCACAGTGAAAAATCACAACTATTCAAAACATTAAAGCAAAGCAGTGCGTACACCAAGGAGCATTCTATATGAAATATCTTAGGGCTTTTAATGGTTACCACACAGAAAATGCTTCTAGGCGATCTAAAGAAGCCGTCAAACTGCCAACGAATTACTACAAGTGCCAGAAGGGTATACCTCAATTACCTCACACTGACGCTGGAATTCCTTTTTCTACGCATCACTGCTTCGCTTTTCCCTGCTCTTATGATAAAAATAATAATATCCTTCTACCTCTCCGTCATTAAGCTACGCTATCTTTTCATTTATATTTTTCCTCGTACCTCCCATCCCTGCCCATGGTCGAGTTTTTATCGCCCAGAAATGATCTGGGAAAGAGAGTATGGAGACTCGAGAACTTGACTGCGGGAATGCGTGAGAAATAGGAGAGGATTCCGAAAACTAGGTGCGAGTTAAAGTGGGGCATGTGGGGAGGGAGAACGGAGGGGGAGGGCGGGCAGTTGAAGGGTGGGAGAGGGAGAGTAAAAAGGAGAATACATATATGATTAATGGGAGGTCGGGAGGATGAGGGCATGGGTGGAGGCAGAAGAGGGATGTATAAGATCCTGGGCGTGGTCATTAAAATGTCTTTTATATGAGTGAGACATTATTTAGTCAACAATGGGTCTAAAAATAAACCAAATATAGCCAACAAAGATCCCTAAAAATACACCTAACCACAGCCGTAGTAGTCCGGAGGCAGAAGACACAAAATAGAGCTATTCTTACGTAAGATTTAACCTGGGTTTCCATGAGACGTGGCCCAACTTTCTCAAGAATGGGAGACTGTGTCTTGTCAGTCTTCTGCAATCCTGCATAAAGTCTAGCCCAGTGGCGTAGCCAGGTTTTTGGTCTAGGGGGCGCAGAGAATTTTTAGGGGGCGCCGACTCATAAATTAACCAGCTTACTAAACTTTACCAATTTCGGTGATGCAATAGGCGGATGGGTTTGTACAAAATATGATAATTGGCAACGTACTATACACATTTATTTATACGTATTTGGGACCTAAGAGTGACAAAATTCACAGACTTAGTGACTTAGGGGCGCCAGATCACGGGGCGGGGGGGGGGGGCGGCATTCGCCCGCCCTGCCCCCCCCCCCCCCTTTGGCTACGCAACTGGTCTAGCTTCGTTCGTCTCACGGAAAACTGAGATCAATTTTACATTTGAGAGTTCTTAATGTAAACTGCGCGATAATTTATTTGCACTCTTTCCACCCACTCCCTTAACCTTAAAATTATAGGTCAATTGAATAGGCTCCTCGCCAATTCAATATCTTATGCTGATACTTTGTATTTGAACAATATGTCGGAACAGAAGCAGTCTACGATGGAATTGCCTATGCATTATTTCAATGAATTCGGAAAGGGACAGGAGTTATTTTGAGGCGTTCCAAAAGAGAAATAGCTGCATGAGGGGTGCAAAATATGTGAAAGATACGTTGGAACATTTTTTTCCTAAAAGCTTCTCCTACAACCCTCAAAGACAATTGACTGCCATGATTACACTTACGACTCAATTATCGGTACGACTTAATCTCAATTATCGTTCCCTAAACGAAGAAGGTAAGCATCACGAATACACCAGCATACCACTGACGGATAATTTGTCGTTGAATGTCCCATCCTCAGCGGAAAATCATTTTCTACGTCGGGCGATCATAAAAATATGAAATAAATCTAGACAGCAAAATGCGGTCCAGGCAAGAGATAGTAAACACAAAGACTTTTCATTTTCTATTCTCTCCGCGTCTTAAACCTCACCCGCCAAGAAACGTACTGTCGTTATCACTGAAGGCGATGAATATCCTTGCACTCAATGACTTATCTGGATAGATTAAGACTATTTCAAGCTTCATAAATATGACGACATTTATCTTATCGATGCCGAAGATAAACATAAGTATCAAATGACTTTTCCGCAAACACATAACCTACAGATTTCTATCTGCTACGTGCTGTTAAACATGATACTTTAAAATAGCATTCACATCAACCTACCGGAATTCAATGCATGAAAAATTGTGCATTTCAACACACTCCTCTGGTAAAGGGCAAAACTTAAAACGAGATAGAAACCGTAAGCATATTCATTGAATGGGTAGCCAAATTTTTATTTTCATCAAAACTAACTACTAGCACAGTATTTCATTCAATGGCAATGCTAACGACTATAGTATAATGATGGGACAAATGATGGATATTCGAATCATGCCACGGTAATTTTCCCCGGTGAGTTTCCCCCACAGGTTACTTTCGACAGTTTTATGAGACTTTTCATCGAACTGCGAAAAAATAGGAATCTGAGGAACCTGAAACTTACAAAAAGATTGAAATTTCAGTGATTCCTGTTAAAAATACATAAATTACCATTTTAAACACCCTCTCGTTAGTATTTCTTGGGTAAAATTAACGCGGACGATGCCGCAACGGAGGATGCTAGCGGAGATATAAATTGCATTCGTATCGGGGAGAGGATCATAAGGAAGAAATCGTATCGTAGAAAAAGAGTATCTTAAGGATGCTACATAAAACTTGTCAAAGACTCAGAATGTGTCAAGTAAAAAAAATTAACGCTATGTGTTCTTTTACTCAGCTTCCAATGGTATTAATGGTAATTGTAGCAATTCTGAGTTCATCCTGTAATTATGTTTTCATGTTGGGTGAAGATTAAACACAATAAATAAATAAATCACACGTATGATATGAAATTATCCCCACACAACATCCACAGGTCAATCAAAACTAGAAAGTCTGTCGATCCGAGAGAAACTTACTTTTTTACCACGCTCCGGTCATGGCCGAAACACTAGTATATTGCATGTCATCCAAGCAACTTGTAATATCTCACTTTTATCCACAATTTTTAAAAAATATTCTCTCATCGACTAAACTAAACTTTCAACCACAGAAAGGGATTATGGAGGAAATAATAAGCAACGTAATGCTTCACACAGCTATCGCGTTTTCTTTTTCCTTCCAAGCATCTCACCTTGGTGCAGCTACCCGTACATCATTTCCGCACCGACAAAAATGTATATGCTCATATACGGTGATCAACAAGTCTGTGAATTTAATTCCACCCGGTCGTTATTATCCCACACCCACTCACGGGAAAGAGTAAGGCAATAACAATATCTAATCTATTGGAAAGACGACTGCTTTAAATTCCTTCTCGATGTCCAGCAGTTGAAAATTCCAATGCGGTCGTACACTTTTTTCCTCCCAGGATACTTTTAGACGTCCCAACTTTCAAACACGGCTGCGCCTTGCAAAGAGGATGATAAATCATGGCCCAACGATGCAGTTAAGTTAAAGGGCGAGCGTATTAACGTGGCCATTCCTAGTCGAGGAAGGATGCTTTCGTCCGTGGATAATCTTCTTTCACGCGAAAACCCTCCACAAAGCAGCACGCCCTTTTAGTTGCCCATTTATAGTCAAATCCTTAATTAAGTTTCGCTCGCCTCGCATCCTCGTACCTTTAACCCCGAGGCGTAAGGATGGATGCAGCGGAGCGCAGAAAAGCAATTTTTTCCAAGACTCTTAAATGCCTCCCCCCGTGTCTAAATGAATAAAGAAGCGCCTAGTTACGCCGTGGCATGCGGCACAAAACCTCTGAAACGGTCATAACACACGCGCGTGATCCGTAAAACGATTATCCCCGACTTCCCCCTCCTCTCTTTGGCCGGAGATAATCGACGGTCACACTGCGTTCGGTCTCCCGTCTCACCGGCAATGGATTCTATTCAGTTATATTAGACCTTTCGACGCCTCCTTTTATGAAAAATCACGTGGTGCCTCATTGCGTGGTACATGGTTGTATAACATTTGTTTTCACGGGTTCGTTTGAAACGCACACAGACGGGAGGTTCGTCGTACCACCATGTTATTTATTGTAGTGATTAGGGGAGGCGACAGGCAACTAACGTCATTCGCGACGTTGACGGGAGTTGGGTATGTTATTAACGCATCTAAGAATTTTGACTCGTTAAGGTCACCATGCTTTGTACAAGGGTGTCATATGGAGAAGAGATGAGAAGACTTTTTCAAAACGATGTATGAAACTTACGCGTAATTGCGCGAAATAAAATAAAAATTCACCTCTGCTGGGATTCGAACCAAGATTCCCCGGAATCGCCCTAGAGTTCATTCTCCAATTAAGCTACCCAATCCTTCTCTGCGAATTCATTGGAGGCTTAAGTGGGACTAAATTGATGCTCTCATGAAGTATCTTACCTACAATTCCACGAAGTATGTACTCAAATTCTTGCGTTTTATAAAATTCTATTTTTCATAAACTATTTCCGTAAACACCTGTTAACAAATCTTGTAAATAGGAAGGTACTTCGTCTGTAAAATATAAGTACATACTATATTCTTAGCTAATTTATACGTTCTATTATCAGGAGAATGAGTCAGATGAATGTTCATATGATCAAATAATTACTTTTAGTATTCCCCGCGTCTTGATTTGACACGGGGAACCCCAAAAGTAATTAATTTACTGAAAAATGGATGGCGAAAGTTTTAACAACCTCACGTATATGCATATACATTCGTGAATATGCTGTATGCATACTTTTTCATAAATCATCACGGTACAGCGAAGATTCTTCTACTAATAAATTATGCTATCTCTTCCGGCCATCAACTGCTGAACTGGTCCATTCAACAACCGCACATTTTCACGACTTAAACATTCTCCTGTGATATCACTGTCATAATGGTCCATCCACTCCCTTTTTTACTATAAGGTATGGTCCCGTGTTTACTATTTCAATAATTCCGCCGGTTTTCCGCGGCCGCACTCTCATTCCTATTCGCACACCAAATACCCTGCCAAAGTATATAATAGACATCGTCAGGTACTTAAGAGGCCCCAATGGGGAGACTTGGGTAAGAGAATGGATAGGAGAGGCCTTATGCAGAGATGAGTGGAGGTACCTCTCGTGAAAGAAGAGGTGTATTTAATTGGCTCTCCCTCTCGCTCTCCGTCTCTCTTCTTGGAGAATCTCATCAACATGATGGATGGATTGGAATATGGCGATCACGCCGGTACTGACTGGAGTCGTGCCCGTTCATCGCGAACGCGTGAATCCCCGGCCATGTGCCACGGGGTGTCCGCCATCCCTCCTCTTCTTCCGCCCTCACCACCAAACAATATACCTCCCCCCCTAACCCTAAGCCTGGGGGGTCGATTTTGCTTCCAGCTCGGGTCCGAAAGCATTTGCTTAGATTAATGTTGCCTTCAGCTCCGATTTAAACTCGAAATCGATGAGCGCTGATTGTGAGATTTCATCCATCGTTAGGCGTCCGGGGTAAAGGTCACCCAGGTATTTTGACTTTACTCTGAGGAAAAGGGATGTTTCAAAACAAAAAGACGCTAATTTTTTCCACAATTCGTTATTTTTCCTTATTTACCTACACACAAGAGGGTTTCGAATTTAAATTAAAGTTATCTGTTGAGACCTCGGTAGGTGTATCAATAAAAAATGTAAGGGGAATATTACGTGACTTTTGAAAAATCCAAATCTGCTGATTGTGAGATACCATCTATCGCTAAGCGTCCGAAGTAAAGGTCACCCAAGTATACATCCTCAAAGGATATTGCACTGATTTTGACTTTACTCTGAGGAAAAGGGATACTTCAAAACAAAAAGGCGCTAATTTTTTCAACACTTATTTATTTTTCCTTATTTACCTACACACAAGAGGGCTTCGAATTGAAATTAAAGTTATCTGTTGAAACCTCGGTAGGCGTATCAATAAAATATGTAATTTAATATCTATTAAAAATGCGATTTAAAATATTCTCTAAATTAAACCTCAAATTTACTGTCATGTATAAATATTCTTTAGCCGAGAAAATGTAAAATTCTCAACATTAGCCCGGTTCTTTTATGCATTATCGGTGCAATTAATCCACAGCTTCCCGTGCGAAGCCGGGTCCCGCTTCTAGTAGGTATATATACGAGCGTAATGAGCGTCATTTCACAAACAAGGCCCCAATTATCCTCCACTCATGTTTGAAGTGCAGTACCAAATCTGCTGATTGTGAGATACCATCCATCGTTAAGCGTCCGAGGTAAAGGTCAACCAGGTATACATCCTCAAAGGATATTGCACTGATTTTGACTTTACTCTGAGGAAAAGGGTAACAGCCAACAGCTTTCCGCGTCTACCCTGGCAAGAAATGTTGGAGATAGTAGCAACAGTGATGGTATATCAGGTCAAATACGCCACGGAACCAAAGAGAAACACAACATATATGCCTGCCTTGGACTTCCTGTCCTGCCTTTGTTCTTAAAGAAATAAGGTCTCAAGTCAGACCGTACGGTAGTAAGTAGCTGGAACACTTAAAAGCTCAAATCTATTCATCATCAGTCCTCCAATTGGATTGGTTTACGGCAACCCTTCATTCTTCCCTATGCCATACCTACTCCTGTATTCCCTGCAGTTCTTTCCCAGCTCCCTCTTTGACAAAAATACATACATTTTTTGGTTGCTTTAAGTATTTTCTCCGCGGTCTTCTTCAAGGGATTCTCCCCTCTTAAATTGTGATCTTACACATTTACAAAATTTTTATTGTGCCTTTGAGTGAGTCCCATCAACCACGTTCTTCTTACGCGTTAGTTTCTCCAGCCTTTATTCGTCGTCTCAAATGCATCCCTTCTCATTTTTCTCTTTGCTAATCGATTTGATCCAAAACATTTATCTGCAACGCAAGGTTTCGAAGGCCTCAACTATGCTTGGATCAATGAAGTATACTTCTTATTGATGGGTTGGCAGTTAATGGACAGTCTCCACATTAACAACCCAATTTCGGAAAATCTTAATATATTCCTTTTGGTAGTTCCACAATTATCCGATAGTGTGAGCTCTTATGGAGATTAAGTTCCTTTGTCTGTTTCCAATCGACCGGAGATGCGATTTTGCCTATTGCAGCGAGAAAATTAGCATAGTGCTACGTGGCATACTAACTTCACATCTGTCTTCCAATGTCTAAATATAATTCCTTGAAGTAGCTTACTTAAATTTAGCGTGGTGTTGGAAAAGGTTACTTACGTGCCCTTGAGGTGAACACGGAGGTACGTTTGGCAACACTGTTCTTCATATGCTGTCAACTGAATGTGGAACGCTCTATAATCCTGTCTACGACATTTAAACTTCTTATGATCTCCTCATACCATCCACCTCCACTCATGCTTTCCAAAGCTAGGACAAAACGACAAAAATCTCCCTCACCGTGGCCGCAACGCGCGATAATTGTGGCGTAATTCACCGGAAAAAAAATAATAAACCGTGCATCGAAATGGAGTTTGGCTTCGCTCACCTTTGGTTTGAGAAGAAAAATAAAAAAGTTACATAAATCACGCCCAGCCCGCTCCCCTCCTTTCCCAGCCGCCATCCCGAGGCATCCCGGAGGAAAATTCCCATGGTGAAAACGTAAGCGGGATATCATGTCGTGATGTCACGGTCGCTGTTGCAGGCCCGCTTCGTGACCCGTGTATCTCACGGCCCCGTTGATGCTCAGATGATGGGCGGGAAAGAAAAACAGTGGAGAGGCGAAGGATAGAGGGGGAAAGGAAGGAATGAAGGAGGCAACATGGGGAACAAAAGTGCCTCGTCCGCACTACCAGCGTATCGACCATCTGCAAACTATCCTGCGAGCCGCCGCCAGGCCTTGTGGCAGAATGAATTCCACCGCGAAATAGTATTCTGCGCATCCGTCTGCCACAAACTTTTGCTAAAGAGATGTATGTACATTCTGCCATCATGATCGCAAAAACTGCGTTAACGGGCGGTTGTAACTTTAAGTTCCATTCCCTGCCAACTTACAACGGCGAACGCTTATAGTGTCGCGGTGGGAAACCAGAAGAGGCGAAACAGCATTTTCAAAGGAAAAAAGGTAACAAAATGGAAAAGGGAAAATGTTTCTTTTGATGAATAGGAAGATAGTACGGCCATTTATTTTTTCAAACATCCTAAATTTTGCAATTGAAAAACGTCACCAGGATGAGGGCTTCATAAACTCACTTGAAATCAACGTCTAGCTTTTCTGTTGCTCGGTGCAGATCCTAGAGAGGACAGCACAGAGTAACGATGTATTTGGAGTGGTATAAAAAAATTTATAAGTCACGCATCTTCTTTGTGTAGTTCCCGATTTCAGCCAAAAAGTGTCACCACCAATGCCAAGAGTGTAACCAATAATACACACAATAGTGAAAAATGTCACAAATACCACCAAAAATGCTGGAAATGTAAACTTGAGCGTAAAAAATAAAGTATTTTACCAAAATCTTAAAGAAAAGAGTAGTATCAGGCGTGATTTGGTGGAATTTCAACATAATGAAGACAGAAATCGTAATTTTCCGCTGATAAATAGATTTAGTGCGACCTTATGATGATATAGTACATCGAAACCTAGGTCGCAATAAATCTATTTTACCAGTGGAAAATGGCAATTTCTGTCTTCATTAATCTCTCATAACTTAGACCCATTGTAAGGCGCGTGCTCCAGTAGTTGACAAGCCTAAAATTTAATATTAACGACAGCGATGATTGCATAAAGATGCGTAACATATATTAATTTGGAACCACACCTACGATGGTATAGCTCAAAAGTGTAGAGTAAATGCATGTTGACTGGTTAATTTGGCACGTGAGATGGCTCTGTGAAGCGGGAAAATGGGAGATGCCGATGGAGAGGATTAAATTGAGGGAGAGAACGGAGAGGTGGAGAGGCTGGATAAACAGTTAAGCTCATAACCTTTCCTTCAATCGAGCGTGGGTTTTGCGCAATGCGTCTTGAGATGCCGGCCTTGGTATTCCATATGTATTTCCCCTCTCTTCTCCCGAGGGAGAATAATGCCCGTGAGCAAGGCGAAGTCGTGCCTTGCTCGTCCGCCATAAAACGATAAGGGTCGCCGCTTGCTGTCCCTCGGGTCAATTGCGGGAGTATTCGGCATTATCATCGACTCTTCATATAAATCGGCGTTCAAAATGGATAAGGGAGAGAGAGAGAGAATTAATTAATCGCTCGTTCCCCAGTGAAATAAAGAAATTGCTGTCCCATCAATGCAACTTAAATGCTATCAGAAGAAAATAATGACATTTCTCATTTACATTCGCACACTACCCTGCGAGCCGACCCAAGAGCGTGTTGCTTGGGTTTTTAGGACACCATCTGATAAAAGGGAAGAGAATCAGTAACACTATTGCTCCTATCTTTTATATCTTGACTAGCTCTTACCACTAACGCAATACCTGATAAAACATTTTTGAAAACACAAAAGGAATGAAACTGTAAATCACAGCGTATCCCCTAAATTAAATCCGTAAGAAAATTCTACAGTTTTTATATTGTGTTTCAATCGAGTTACACTATCTTATGATCGAATATGTTATGGTTATAAAAGCAGCGAATGGGGTGTGGTATCTGAAGTACTGGTTCCTAAGGCTCCGGTTCACTGCATTCCTAAGGCTCAGGTTCGAATCCCAGCTGAGATGGAGATTATTAAGTTGCATTTTGATCCCTACTTTGGTGATGCATGAAAAGCACTTCATGTGAAGTATCGGATGAAACGTTGAAACTTGGGACCCTCAGCGCCTTTCGTTAAAGAGTATGCTAACGCCAACGCATGGTTACCCTCCACTCTTCTTCCATTCACGTATAATTCCCTCACCAACTTACCCATCCGTCCTTACTGGCGCAAATTATCTTAGATGTCGACTGCCTCGCCAAATACCCAGCCAAACCGTATGGAAAAACATTGGGAGAGGGAAGGGATGAATATCAAAAGCAAGATTAATCTCTCTGTTTTTTCTGTAGACATTAATGGTGCCTGTGAAGAAATTATTATTCCCATATCCATTTATTCGACAGATGATCTCTCTTGTTTTGTCTCTTCTCTCTTTTGTGTATTCGGCGAGTGAATGTAAAATGACATCCCTTGGGTAAATTTAAAAATCGTGTGATCTGACGGATTTAGCATTTTCCCCAGAGAATAATTCCAGTGAAGTCGTCACGGGCGTGATCTAAATTTATCTAGCAACTTTATAGTCTTGCGTGTAACCTTTGGGTTACTGCAGGATCCCAATTCAGTATTTTCAAAAGCTGTATCAGACCTCTTCTGGCACTATTTTTTTAACTTTCCGTAAAATTTTATCAGTTCGCTCTTCGATATACTGCTGAGTCTCTGTTTCTGTGTCCTATAATGGGTCCAATAGATTTATCTTATCTACTGATTTTTTTTACAAAAAATCATTACTCCCACACTCTTCTCAGGACTTCTTCAAGGAGGACTCTCTCCGTTCATTTTTTCTTCATTGTTCTACCATGACATACATTTAATCACTGTGTCACATTTATATTTGTTCTTCTGCTGAAGTTGTTCAAGCTTCACTGCCGTGAAAGAGCATGCTTCATGCATATTTTTTTTAAAGAAAGAGCTTCCTAATGCAAGGATATTTAATAATTGAGGTTTTAACCCTTTTATGGAATTTTAAATTCACCTTAGCTAAAGATTCTAAATTAATAGAGAGCCGCAATTTTTCCCACCCATATTCAAAAATGAGGTAAATCTGTGTGTTATTTAGAAATATTCAAATTATTAATGACCTTTCGCCAAGCGCCCGCAGAGCTTTCCCAGCATATAATGACGGGTGTAGGAGCGAAATTTTGGGAGTGATTTTTGAATACTAAATCATGAGTCTCGTAAAACTCACGAATTTCAAAGCCTCGCTCGTGAACACCGTAATCACGACACACGCGCACGTATTTCGCGGAATTTTGAAATTTGGTGTCTGTAAAAGGGATTCATTTCATCAAGGATTTATTCGAGCCGATATCATACATTTTCCCCAGAACTGAACAAGCCCTTAAAATGGCACACGTTAAGAGATTGCGAAATGAAATAAAATATCGGAACTTATTGCGAGAATTGCGAAACGAGATTGCGAAATGAAATAAAATATCGGAACTTATGGCTGATTTAAAATTATTTTGAAGTTCTTGAAAAATAATAGAAATGGATTTTCAGCTTTAGTCCTTGAAATACTATTTTAAACTATGAGAAGAGTGTGCTTTTCTCGCACCTGAGCGGCATGGTGCTCACGTTACAATTTGAATACATTGTTAAGTGGGAATGTCCTACTTCAAAAGTTTCGTTGCTTTTTTATAATTTTTAAAAGATTTATTAAATTTAAATCTGCCATTTCATAAATTAGCATGGTGCAATTCCACTACATCATGCATGAAACGATATTGCAGTGTTATATTCATCAAAATGTTTTATAAAAATTGAATCTACTCGAACATTTAGCGTATCTTATATATGAAGATATTGGAAGCATGCAACCTGAGAGTTTTTAGCTTTAGCGAATAAATAAACGAGGAATTCAGAAATCCCCATTTCCATAAAATGAAGGTAATGCGTGGAATCATGAGGCACGATAGCAGAGGAGAAAATTGAAGTCGTTAACATACGCAATTGGCCATATTGAGTGGATCAGTTCAGTAGTTCATGCACCCAAAGTTTATTTTTTATTACAATAAAAAGCAAAGTTTCTCTGTCTGTCCGTCCGCAATTTCCCATAAGGAAATACTCGTATTGAGTTCATTTTATTTACTTTCAGTCTTATTTTCTTTTGCATTATTAAATTAGAAATACTGGGCGTACAAAGTTGAGATAAACGCCAAACAAAAGGATATACAATAAAGATTCTTATTCCTTCGTGCAAATTTCGTTTGTTGTTCTAAATCTTGAAAAATTTGATATAATATAAATAAAATTGCTCAAAATGTTGCGTTTTTGCTAAATCGTCCCCGTTGTAGCACAGCGATTAGCATTGTTGAAGCCAAGTCCCATAAGCAAATACGGTGAATATGGCCCATAACGGATCAACTGGGAATGATGAGTAGCTTTTGCCATTTGGAAAGGTTATCTAATGTTGAGCATCTTTCTAAAAATACAGTATTCAAAATATTTTTTAAATATCATATTTAAAAAAATAAATAAAAAACAAAAAATATATTAATAATACATCATATTATTATCGACAATGGTTTCAATTTAAATAAAGCTTCGTCATGCATTGTGGAGGTATTTACTATTCATAATGAATAAAAAACTCTTGGTAATCTTCCATAATGGGGTATTAACTAGTATTAGTAGAATGATTGTCGCGGTACGGTGATGAGTCATGTAAGTACATTTACCTTAAATAGTTCAGAAAAATCTGAGTATTTTGTACAAAAATAACTTGACAAATTACGCGCCATAGCCACGTTGGATGGATAATTTTTCCCAAAAAGTTGAATTCTTTTTCATCTACATCTACATCTGCAAAATACCCTGCAAGCCACCTCAGGGGTTTGTGACAGGGGGTGAGTACTCACCAACATGCATTACACTATACCCTAAAGTTAGTGTAACTACGACTAATTATGCATTAACGTAAATCGCTAATGCTTGTCACGAGGCGAAGCCTCACAAGCATGCACTACTACTACACTACAGATATTATCATAATGGAGAGAGAACGTTAATATATACAGAGACTCAAGACTTTTGATGTTCAATTAAAACCCTTTAAAGCGAACAGCAAATAATTGCTCTTACCATTGCAATGTTTTCAAAATCATCACAATATATATTATTCATTGTACACCTGTGGACGTTTCAGGACGTACGTTGTCATTATCAGAAGAGCCCAGATTACGTAATCTTACATCTTTATCATTAAAAGTAGCAACCGCGTCCCAATCACGTGATTTTGCCGCCACACCCCGATAATGATGGCGCGAGAGTAGCAGCCTGAATGCCTAAAAAGACGCTTCTGTAAAGCTTTAAACTTCGTTCCCATGGCGACTAGATTTACAGAGACTCGTCTAGATTTCAAGAGTACACGGGAGAACTTATGATGATAATGGGTAATGATTCCCATCCGGGGACTTGAATCTGATCGAGATTACAGTTATCTGCCGAGAGTTTTGTTAAGTGCTCTCACTACGATTAAGACAGGAGAAGGAACTATGAGGGTCTTTTACCTTACGCACGCAGTACTGCTTTTACCTAATTCGTGAAAAATTCCAAATTCGGCCATTGGTATCAAATATCGTCGCAAGGAAAGAATCTCTCTTACGGTCTGAATTTCTCTTATCGACTTTAGATGTTGATTCAAGAGTAAATCAAGCCCCACAATAACCTAAAGCACAGCATATAGGCCGACTAAAAACAGCTAACTGAATGAAGCATGTCAGAGCCTAAGCCTACAGTTTTTAGGGGTTGCTATTATGTTATATTAATATTATCATTTAATAATTATGAAATTTGAAATTAGTAATATAAATTCAATATCAAAAAACAAATCATAATAAATAATCAAATAAAACATAGTGTGATTCAGAATGTCATCTACCTTCAGTATTTTCCAATTGTGGAAGATTTTCGATGCCTCTCCGACTTGTTAAATTACTCGTAAGGAGATAGAATTATTTTCTATTTAATTTGTATTAGTACTATTTCCAGTCATATGCATTATCTACATCATATAAGACATTCTTAATACCTTATTTACCGTAACGACAAGAAATCGCCACAGTTGCCCCAGCAGAATATCGATTCTTAGCAGAGATGCTTAAACATACATTTCGAAGCACCCCGGACGATGGTAACGATTTTCCACCAATCCAATGGGGACAAAGCAAAGCGGAAAAAGGAAGAAGGATATTTTTCACTTCCAAGAGACGCTCAGCGGAAATTTGTCGCTTTCTACCAACCAATTACCAATGAATGAGGTCCAATGCGACTTACAGAATAGTTGCGATTTTTATGGCGAGTCATTAAGAAAGATAGCGAATGCACAGAGTCGCTACTACGGCATTAGGTGGATGTAGCGGAAATCGTGGTACATGAAAAGCACATGTTAACAATTTTTCCAGAAAATCGAAAAATACTACGATCACAATGCATTTAAGTATCTACATACGTTAATGCGGTGAAACTCACCATACATTCCACATTGAAAATGATACGATAATTATATTTTACATTTTTGCCTTCGTTTAAGCATGTTATGACTGGAGCTATTGATAGTTTTCGGCGCGGCATTCGAATTAAATTAGCAAACATTATATTAATACATGTTTTTTCGAATAAGTGACTTGACGTGACACCTTGACATTTGTTCGTATAGTAATATAGTAATATTAAATGTACTATGCCGTGTTTAGAATAAAATCTGTGCATATGTAATCGAGGTATTGCGAAATATATCTCTAGTGTCATAAGGCTAAAATCTGTCTACGTGCTAAAATAGCCTTGAATTGCGAGAAAAAAAACGAAGAAATACAATGTTTCACTTTTATCTATAGACATCAATAATAACAACGCGTACGCAAAGTTTCACGTATATCTGTTCTTAGACCAAAGTCGCTCCAACCACCTTAAACAAAAGAATAGTCTTCACCCCTAAGTTATTTGCATGAAGACTGGACGCCAATCAGCTTGCAGAAATTTAGGCAAGCTTGGCATAGTAGCTAGTAGGATACCTGCGACGTGTAATACGTAGGTTTCACTTTTATCTGCAGATATCACTAATAATAACACGCATGCAAAGTTTCACCCAATATTTACATAGACAAAACTCGATCCAGCCACCATAAATAGTTACAGAATAGCGGGAGTATACAGCTCCGTAGAGGTTGGGGGGTGGGGGGGCGAAAGAAACTGGGAGTCTCACGCCACGATTGAGACGATGAGAACGTGTTGAGTGCGGGAGAGACGTTACATACGCCGCAGGGGGCGGGAAGAATCCCATGAGCGCCCAAATATATTCCCCCGAAACCCGTCCCTGTTAATTAGAAAGACCGCAAGGGTCTCACAAGGAGGAAATTTCCGTTGAGATAATGCGCCCGAAAGGGAACGGTATCTAGCGGATGGCCAGGCTGTGAGGAAGGGTGGTTGGGCGAACTCTATAGTGCATGTAACACGTACCACGAATGACCTCCGTGACCAGCTTCGAAAAAGGCATTGAGAATCGTGAAAAAAAAGTGTACGATCACCTTTGGACAGATTCCCTAGACATGGGAGGCGTGAATGGCGAAAAACAGCGTTCATTTTGGGGGAACGTGAACGATGGCAGATTAAATAATATGAACAAATACAAAGGAGCTACTGATACAATAAGGTCATCAAACCATTAAGTATTATCATAATTATCCCCGATAGAGCCATTAGGCAATATTTCGCAGTAGTATATCGACATAGTTGAAATTGCCACAGTCGGCCAAAGTGATTGGATCATTTTGAAGCCAATACGTCGTAAATAGAAGTATAAGTCGAAGGGTTGTCACAAAATTAAAGTTTCAAATTGATCTAAAGATATGTACGTAAACCGAAATAATTTAAATAAACGTAGCTTAAAATAACGACTAATTTCGCGCTGTAGCTCTGTTGGATGGATTATTTTCACAAACTAACAGTTTTTACTATTTTGAGCCAAATTTCCATCATCTATTCTCGTCTTAGTGATTGAAAGGAACAAAAATGACGATGTAAATTTTTTTCAGTATTCATACACGTGCGGTTTTACGTCAGAGAGAGTGCTTATGTTCTTGAGGTGCTGTTAAATAGCGAAAAAAATGCATTGAAAATATCATTAGCTCATGAAAATGTCATTAGAGGAGATTTTAAATGGAATAAGTAAATATATGGAATAAGTAAATATATTGAACATGAGCTGAAGGACGAATGTAAATAATGATCGAATCAGAGAAAACAGGGCCAGGGAAAAAGAAGGCCCTTCATGAAACTGAGTAGGCCTCAGTGAGGTCCATTCTAATTTTTCTGACAAAATATCGGTGCCCAGATTATATAAGTGAGGCCATGGAAGGCCACCCTAAATTTTTCGGAGAAAATAGTAACACAGAACGCTAATGTAAAGAGCAAGCAGGAATTGAACGTATTACAGGAGACTTAAGTGTGCTATAGGGACTTTTTGTATGTAATTCCTTCATACCAGAGAATTTCAGAGTGCAACTTAATAGGAACAGTATCAAAGAGAAATAAAACTTCGAGAGGAAACTACGTGCATATTTTTCTCAAAGAAAATCACATTACACCTGTGTCCAAATAACAATTACAAAATTATTATTATTTTCGTGAAAACCAATTGAACCAATTTCTTTTGACTCTTTGAACCAATTTCTCATCCAAATTTAGGCCTACTTGCACCACAGAGGATTACATCTCGCCTCGAAAAAAATTTTTACTAGCATTAATATGTGCTTCTAACTCGAAAGTCGACTTCTGGAGGTTGACTTTCGAATACAGGTCTTCAGGCCCGGACGACCGCCAAAGCGAGGGCGCAAAATTATGCTCTCACCATGAAAAACCTTGGTTTTTAGGGTATATTTCAATTAAAGTGCGTATTACTATGATTTATAAAAATTATGCTTAAAAATTTGTTTAAAACAAAGCCATACGAAAATTTCGAGTTGGAATACAACGTTAGGGGAAGCCGAAAGGCCATTTTGCCAAAGTGAAAAAGTTTCCTCGAGCCAACCCTGAAATTATGTGCACAGTATGTTTCATCCGTGTGATCGATCCTTATTTTCCGGCTAAAACTTCTTCAAGAACAAAGTTTATTTAGGAGTTAAACCTTTATTAGATATCCGAAAACGTGCCTTTCAATTCCCAAGGACACAGCTCACACACCACGAGAGTCAGCTGCATGAAAAAATTATCTTGTGATCCATAATTATCGCTTATGGCGCTGGAATTCTCTGCCTAAATTATCCGGATTCCTTTTCATGAACGAGGAAAGGAACCTCTCCTCAAGTCATTACGGTTAATAAAAACGATGTGTTGTTTTCATTTCATTCAAGTATTCTACCAGCTGATTGGTAGGTTCTTGGACAGTCCCCATTCTGCATCCCACACTCATAGACATTGTCTCGCTTTCCCTCCTTAGGATGGCCCGTTATTAGATCCCTATTCAATTCTTCATATCTTCCACCTCCTCTTATTTCGTCAACAATTTCTATCCACTTCCTTCCTCTTCCACGTTTCCCCAGTGTTCTCCCCTCTATCACTCTCTTCAACCTCTCCTCTCAAAACCTCCTCCATCCATCTCTTCAGCCTTCTCCGCACCTCTCACACAAGCTTCCTCTCCTTTCCGACCATATCCAATACCTCCTCGTTCGTCTTTCTCGCCATCCAGCTAACCTTCTCCATACTTCTCCAAACCCACATCTCAAACGCCTCAAGTCTACGCACATCCTACCTTCGCAATGACCAAGTTTCCGACCCATATAGCGCCACGCTCCATATTAAATATTTCACCAGCCTCTTCTTGACGTCTCTTCTCCCCCCCCCCTCATCAATTCCTTTCTCTACGAAAATGTATCTTTAGCGAGTGCAATTATGCATCTGATGTCCTTACTACTAAACCCATTCTCCTCCAAAATACTACCCAGATACGTAAACTGCTCGACCTGCTCAATCTTCAGCCCTCCCACCCTTATATTCAGCCCCTCCTTCTTACTTCTAGAAAATCTCATTACTTTCGTTTTCTTTTTATTGATCTTCATCCCATACTTTTCACACTGCACCTCTAATGCATTCACCATTGGCTATAACCCCATGGCCGACTGACTAACCAATTCTTGATCATCTGCAAATCTCACTGATTTTATCAGCTCCCCTCCTACCTTTATTCCTACTTCCTCCTCCCTCAATGCCTCCCTTACCATTTCTTCTGAATACACGTTAAAAATCAACGGCGATAGTGGGCACCCCTGCCGCACTTCCGGTCCTATCGTGGCCCATCCCGATTCTCCATCAGCTACCCTAACCTGCGCCGTCTATATATAAAAATTCCGAATAAGACGCCTGTACCTCTAATCAACCCCTAATTACTTCAACACTCCCATTAATTTCGTCCATTCCACCCGATCAAACGCCTTCTCGAAATCTACGAAGCATGCAAAAACATCCTGCCCATACTCTAGGTTTCTTTCTACTAGCGTCCTCATCACCGCTATGACGTCTCGCGTTCCCGTCCCTCTCCCAAACCCGAACTGGTCGTCACCCAGGTATTCATTTGCCTTATTCTCTAGCCTTCTGTTTATAATTCTCAGAACTACTTTGGCCGCGTGGGATATTAAGCTTATTATCCTATAGTCTTCGCACGATTTTGTCTTACTCTTCTTTGGTATAGGAATTAGTACAGTCTTCGCGAAGTCTTCCGGCCACACTCCATCCTCATAAATCCTACGAATAAGCGCAAAAAGTTTTCCTCTTCCGTTCTTCCCCATGCTCTTTAAAAACTCTGCAGGTATGTCATCTATTCCCACCGCCTTATTCCTTTCCATGTCTCGTAGAGCTCTTTCGATTTCGCTATATAGAATACTTGGTCCGATGCCATCTCTGTCGATGAGTAAGTCTTCCCTTTCTATATCTAGCGTATTGGGCCTTATTTCTTTACCATACAGCTCTTCAACATACTCTTTTCACCTCTCCTAGATCTCTTTCGGTTCTACGATCACCTTTCCCGTCTTGTCTGTTACCGTTGTAATTCCCCTTCTCTTATTACCGCCCGTCAGTTCCTTAACTTTCCTATATAATGCATCTGCTCTTCCCTCTATTTGGTATTTATCTAATGAGTCGATCTGTTCTCTCCACCACGCCTCTCTTGCTTTCTTTGTTTCTCTTGTAAGCCTGTTATTTAATTCTCGGTATATTCTCTTACCTAACTCTGAGTTTACGCTCTTCCATTTCCTTCTCTCCTCCATCTCCCTGATCATCTCCTTCGTGATCCACGGTTTTCTAATTTTAGTTGCACTGACTACGACTACTGTTGCTTTCGCCCCTTCTACAATTCCATTTTTCAAACTTCCCCACTGATCTAACTCTATGATCCTCACCCATTATGTCATCCACCTTCTCTCGATACTTCTTCATTGCCCAAGTTAATGCCTCCGTATTTCACTTTCGTACCCTCCTGCCCATTCTTATCTTTTTCAGTTTTACCCGACATTTCATGGCTAAAAAGTTGTGGTCTGTGTTTGCATCAGATCCTGGATAAGTATGCGAGTTTTTAACACTATTCCTGTATCTGTGACGAACCATTATATAATCTATCTGGAACCTATCTGTGACTCCCTGCTTCTTCCAAGTATACCTACGTCGAGGATGATGTCTGAACCATGTATTTGTAATCACTAGGTTTTTTCTACGGCAAAACTCCACAGCTTTCTCGCTCCGGTCGTTTCTCCTTCCTAGCCCGTAATCGCCCACCTCCCGCCCATCTCTTCCTTCGCCCACCACCGCGTTCCAATCCCCCATTACTACTAAGTGCTTACTCCCAGGTATCCTACCAATTGTTTCCTTTAGCTGATCGTAGGTATACCCCATCTACCTCCTCCTCTTTATGATTAGAGGTAGGCATATAAACCTGGATTATAACTAAGGTCGTTGGATCTGCCTTTAGTTCCACGACTATTATCCTATCACTCACCTGTTCTGCAAACACTACTTTTTTACCTAGTTTCCTATTCATTACGAATGCAACGCCGCACTGACTTTCATTCCCTCCACTATAAATTACTCTATAGCCATCGCTCCAGTAGTCCCCGACATTCTTTCATCTTAGACCAGGCCCATGATGTCTACACCCACCCTCTCCATTTCTTGCTTTATATTCTCTAGCTTCCCCGCCCTCAGCATAGTCCTAACATTCCACGTGCCTATTCTGATAGTTTCGTTCCTCTTCTTTATCCTCTTTTCCTCTGCTGCTACTACGTCTGAGCAAGGACTTTGTGTGATGACGACCGCAGGGGCCTTGCTCCCACCGCTGCCGGACACGACGCCCGGCCCTCTGGGCCGAGTCCCGTAGTTGCAAGGATTTATTATCATTTGAGAACTGTCCATAATTTCAAGGTTTTTGTCTTAATTGAGATAGTATTCCGTGGCCTTACTCAATAGTGTTTTTTACGTGACACCATCACTTCAGAGGCCGCCCCACTGGGGTCAGACGCCTTTTGCAGCCGCCTCACTGAGGTACAGACGCTGCGCGGACTACCATTCGTCTGTCTCCTAACCTTCGACCAATCTGGCATGGGTGACCCTACCAGGAGCATTGCTACCGCCAGTGCAGCTCTAGGGGTCATCGAAGCACGCAAACCCTTCCACCACGACAAGGTCCAAGAGAAGGGGACGGTGTTGTTGCTCACTTAAAATTATTTCGTTAAATAATTGATTAAATCTAATTGAATGAGTATTAATTCCTCTCTGAGGCTATTATTTAATATTTCCTCTGGTTTACGACTCGTTATTCCTACGGAAATGAAAGAAATGGATTGCTTTTTAGAATATACAACATTAAAATAATCTCAGTGCCGAAACAACCGAAAGAAATTCACATAATGGACGAGGCGTAAAGATCACATGCATGGAGAGCATTAATTACGCTGTGGAATGTTGAATCGGTCCCAAGATACGCTGCTAATTAGGAAAATGTCAACAGAACCCTCTATTTAATATACCGTAGGATTTGTCAACTTACAGACCGGAAATAAAAGCGGTTCATTAAGTAAAAGGGGCTAAAAACTCCGGCGCAACTGTTAATGTTAACAAAATTTAATGAAGAAAATAACGGCAAGATTTATTTACACTTCAAATGAATGTGCAGTGAAAACGAGGAGTAAAAATAATTTATAATCGATTAAAGAATAACTTACTATTCCACATATACGTAGTTTTTTTAAAGAATAATGGCCGTAGTTCCACTAACACTGAAGCATCTTTAAATATGAGTTTACCACCAGATACCACCACCAGATACCACCACCATTATATCTCAATATGCAAAATTGTTAGTGAAACCATGGCCGTATTTATCCGATGAACACACATTTGCGGCATATATAGTATAGTTAAAACATTTTACTTTAAAGTAGAATGGAATATCGTAAGGTTACGGCCTCCAGAATCTACTCCGGGCAGTAAAAACTGTAAATTCAGTATTCAAAACATTTACTCAGTTCTTTGCAAGCGCATCAAATTAAGACGAAGAGGGTGACCTTTGAGCATTTTATGGGCTTGACTTAGAAGAAGAAGAAGAAGCACCATTCTCCATGCTTTCGAAGCCTTAAGCTTTCTTTTTGGATTGTTCTCGCGGCGCACTTGAAAGACCGCGTCACATTCCCAGAAGGTCAGAGGTGACACGGTATACACAACGAAACACTTTCACTTCTTCGTAGATGTTCCGAGGGATTTGAAAAGGATCAAGTCCCATCTTTCCCGCCGGAAAGCTGGACGAAAACCTCTCCCCGGAAATAGCTTTGGAATCTCGTCACACCGGAGTCCATTTTTAACAACTCAAAACCTGCGACGATGAGAATTCATCAATTTTATGTTGTCCTCATCGCCCCCTCCTTCCCCGCTTTGGCCTTTCCCAAGACTCTTACGCGACTAGTACCCCCTCGCCACTCATCCATAAACAGCTAACGGTACAAGCAATTTTTAAACGCACAGCTTCGATTCGAGCAAGGTTCTTTTAAACCCCGGATTCCAATGGAGCGCGGAAAATAACTATTCAAATTCATTTGCATACCACTTACGACGCACTTCTCCACTTTACTTAGATGAGATTTGGATATAGGTCTCATTTCAGCATAAATAATATGATACAGATACTATAACTCTTGATCACCGATGAAAAGAACGTCTAGGTTATTTTAAAAATAACCACCCGGCTCCGAAAGTAGTTTTAAAAATCGGTTGTAGTCCTCCAACGCTAATGCAACTAATGGCATACATGTTCCCAAAATCTTGGGTTACTAAAGAGAACATAATATTTTCATCGTATTTTCAAAAGAGAATTAAAAGTGAATTTTTAGGCATAATTAGGTAGCTCACCATTAAAATTCGATTAATTAAAACTCAAGACGAATTTCAGATCAGATTAACCAACTTAAGAGTGTACGAAGAGTAAAAATGTGTAATTTGTCTCAAAGCATAAACAAAAATATCAGCCTCGACGGAATAAATTCAAAAGTATCGGGCAAGACGCAGGAAAAATATTCCTTTCACGATTGAAGAAAAAAATACGAAGTAATCCACATAATTCATAATAAGTTGGAAAATAACACTGAATGGAAACTAAATATTTTTATATCAATACAAAGTGAAATAAAATATAAACACAACAACGCATGTCACTAAGCCTGCTGTTAAATCTACACCTGTTACCCGCGGAAGATCAGCTCGGTCACCAATATTACTCACAGTAACTCACTGTATTTCCATAATATATACTATAGGTACATAACGGTACTAAGAGTTAGTCTACATGTTTTCCATGACTATGACGAAAACAAAAAATACTCAGAAGATTTTTGCTCCATCATATCTCACAAATTTGAAAATACCACATCATCTAACCGCCTTTTTTTATTCCAATTTTCAGACGAGGAATGGAACGAGAGGAGCGGCCAGCCATCGGCCATGTCCGAGGACTCCATGTTCCTTGTCCAGCCCACCTGGCAGCCCAAAAAGACGCAGCAGCCACCGCGCCAACAGCCCCAGCAAAGGCCTCTGACCAGGGACCTATCCCTACCGAGGGCCCGCCGCCTCCTGAGCGGCGGCAGCGACTCTGCGCCCTCAACCAACGCCCCTGCCCACCCTCCCGGACCCTCGTCCGATGCCAACCCTCCAAGAAGGCGACGCCCGGAAGAGAGACAGAGGTCACCTTCACCCGGGCCTGTCGTTGGGCCCCTCTCACCCAGGGAGAGGTTCCAGGACGCCAAGGAGAAGTTCCTCCTGCTCGAGAGACAGAGGATCGAGGAACAGGGCCGCCTGGTACAGAAGCGCCGGGAGAAGGAGAGGTTGGGGTCCCCCAGGGGTTCATCCTCCCAAGGTGGCATGCCGAGCCCATCCCCGAGAAACTCCTCCGGCTCGCAGAGGGCCCCCAGAGCAACACCGAGGGAGACCCGCCACTCGAGGGGCCAGGAGGAGTGGGCCTCGGAGGAGGACTACGACGAGGACGACCTCGGGGACAACTACGACGAGGATCCAGAAGATGACGAAGAGACCGAGAGGATCCGGCGCGTAAGGGCCCGGAGGCCCCCACCGCCCCCTCTGCACCGACTCCCAAGCCCCCCACCTGACGATGACCTCGAGGACCCCGACGTTCTGGAGGAGGAGGTGTTCGAGAGGGTCAGCGGCGGATACTTCGGCCCCCGGAGGGCCCCGGAGTACAGGAGATCCCGGGAAAGCCTCCTGGATACGCCCCCCGAAGAAGTCGTGGGCCATCGGGGAGGTTCCAGGGGAAGCGGGGGACGATACGCCCCCTCCGGGCCACCCCCGACCCCAAACCACCACCCAGCCTCGCCACCGAGGCACATGAATCTCCCACCCCACCTTCTCCAGCAGCAGGACAAGAAGAGGCGTTCCATGTTCGACGTGGTCGAGGAAGAACGGAGGAGGAGCTCAAACGAGCTGGCGAAAGAGTTCAAGAGGAGGTCCTACCACGAGCCGGACATCGCGGAGGAGGGCAGGCGAGGTGGGGGCAGGAGAAGCGGCGGTCCCCCGCCCCCGTCCGGGCCCGCGGGCAACTACCACGAGCTGGCCGATCACGAGAGGTACCCGGGGCTGGACCGAGAGACGGCCCGCCTGAACAACCACCACGCTAAAGCTCACCGGACGCCTTCGGAGGGGACGGCGGTCGGGGGGGGCGGCGGGAGGTACCGCCACAGCTACGCCGAGCCGGAGATGTTCCACCACAGGGGCAGTGGGAGGATGGGCATGGCTGCCATACACCCCTATTGATGGTGCCATTCGTTCTGGGATTGGTCTTCGTGCATTTTTATCCCATTTTGAACGTTTTTTTAGAAATTTATACATAAAAAATGTAAAAGACAGTCGATCGTTGATTTATTTTGTAAATGTGTAGTATTAATTAACAAATCGAATGCCGGCTCAATGCATTGTTTAATGGTGCGACAATATTCTCTCTTTCATTAAGGTCAGTTTGGTGACCGATTAACATAGTTTAAAAAAAAGTAGCTTTGCGAAGAATAAGGAGAAAACAAAAACTTTCTTGTGTTCTTAGTGAATACACTATACGATTAATGTATGGCATTTTTTTTTCTAAAGGTAACTCCGCTGGCGATGGATGGTGGTTAAGAAAGGTCCAAGCCAGTTTCGGGGGTTTCTCTTAAGGCGATGCGAATGATTCAGGTAACAGGTTAGTTACAAATGCAGAGCTGAGGTATTTAAATGGTTACTCCTATCGCAGTGAACGATGGGCAGAGTCCTATGCAAGGACTCAATCAACAACGAAACCCATCAATTCTCCTTCGGGTGTTCATCCGAGGTGTCTCGGTCCTGCTTTCCGACACTGTGGAGTCTTCCACTACTCTATGCTCTGCCGAAGACTCCCGAGTACTTACGAACAACAGAGCAGCTACCAGAACATCTTTAGTCACGAGAAGGAAATTCTCCTCTTCGTCTTGTGCATGAAGACGGAAGAATTACCCTTCTCACACACCCAGGGTGCAGGTTTGCAGCGAGTTTGGAAAGTCGTTCTGGTTCTGTAAAAATAACATGCAACCGTTTAACCCTTCTTTCTTGATTCTTAAGAATAAGACGGACAGGTAAATTATCTAAATTTAACTTTTCCGTGAGAGCGTGACCAGATTATGAAAATAAGCTGTGCCATTAGTTTTTTTATGCGAAAGTTTTGTAGGTCATATTCTGTTTTCTTTGCGTGAGTGTGTGTGTATAAAGATTAATTAGTTATTACCTACTGAATATTATCATTACCTGAATATGAGATTGTAAAAATGAATCACATTATTTCAATTGTACAAAGTTTTCATATATACTCTATACTAGTTAATTACTTTCGATTGACTTAGCCGCTGTCAAAAATGGCAACATTACAAGCGAAAAATGCATGCCACGAGGTTTCTTTAGCGGCAGGATTTGGTGTTAATGCAAATGTTTTATTTGAACTAAGAGAGACACTCACTTGGCCACCAATAATAATGAAGTAAATATGATTATCTTCTAACAAGGCTATAATATTGCTCAGACTTGCACATAATAATGTGTTCATGCTCTCGATGACAAAGCCAAAAGTCAATGTTCAATTCTCTTGCGCCCCAAGAACTTTTCATCATCTGACAAGCTTCTCTTTCATAAGCGAGACAAAGTCCGTTTACAACTGATATGACTAAAAATAATATCAATATTCTTTATCCGAATGGAAGAATTCCGAGCGTAAAAGTGATCCCTAATACATGTAATTTTTACTATACTTAACTCCTAATCAGTACCTAGTGATATATGGTGAGAACTAGTGAAATAAGAAAAAAAAAGTCAAGAATTATGATCGAGTCAGAGATGCTTTTGAGTGTCACATGAAGCATCAAAAATAAAGATTGTAAATCTAGGAACGGATAAAATTATAATGAGCCATGTAGAAAACGCTCACTGCTTCATTGGAACGAAAGAACTTACAGGACCGATGTACTGATTGCACTTCATCAGAATTTCTCTATCGACGCATATTCCCACCACTGCTCGTCAGGTTCTTCGAAGAGCAACCCCATCGATAAGCCGACAACCGCCGACCATGAAGTCAATCCTCCGGTAATAACAATAACTTCTTCTGCTATTTTCCGTTGAAACTGCAAGTATCTTAGAGGGTGCGTAGGCAATGACCTTAATCTCTCATCAATCCCACATATTTAATTTGAAATATTCACCGGTAAAGAGGAACGATTGACAACGACCTTGGATCATGTCACAGAGGTGCACCGAGCCAAGAGTGTTTGTACTTATAACATAAATCTACCTATTTCATTCTCCGAAAAGAAATAGGAAGGCAATGTCTAGGTGACTCCTCACTTTTGTCTACATGCCTCCATCTTCCCAGATTCTCTCCGAGATATCCCCTCTTCCTAGCGCTGAACCATTCCAAAGAGAGTTGCCAACGAGAGTTCGTAATATTGCTCATACACACGTTCGCTTTTTTCGATTATTAACGATAACGATGAAAGCAGTACCTATACCTGCCGCAAAGGTCTGGCGTCGCGTTGGTGTATACCGGTTGAAGCGAACAGGATAAGGCATATGCCGAGCTAAATCCTAGTCGCCAGCTAAATACTTATTATACAATGGGGATAATAATACCTATATGAAGCTAACAACACTTCACTAATATTCTTGTGGCTCGTTGCGAAATGCTAGTATTCTTGAGGATGCAACAATGCAATTGTGAATAAAGACGCAGGAAAACTTTCAGAAAACAGCAAATGTGAATAAATATGGGCAGTAACCCTAACAAGCACAATTAACCACAAAGCATTACCACTGTTGAGTCATTTAATGTAGTTTGAGCGATATATTATTTCACATAACATTCAATGAATCTGGAAAAATAATAGAGAAAAATATCTCACCTTTCCAAAGACACCAAAATTTCAGTTACTTCACGCACTACTTTTAGCCAAAAAATAGAAGACGTTTTCAGAGGGTTGTGGTACGGCTATGCGCTCGAGAGAGAATTTATTTAAAACATGAGAAAACTCTAACGCATGGATCGCATCAGAAATTTAACATTGTGTAGTTCGTTAACTTTCTCAACTATTAAAAAAAATCTTATTTACCGTAGAACCTTTCACAAAATCGCAAATAAAAACCTTCAGTGGTCAAGGCGTTTTCACCGTACAGCGTGAATTAATTAATATTACCATATTGGCATCATGCTTCTTACTGACTGATTAAAATATAAAATACACTGAAATTAAAAAATAAAATTTTAATATGGTATATTATAACAAGGGAAAAATCTCAATCAAACCACAAAAATGTCTCTCGAATTACTTGCGAACGAATGTGAAGGACTTGAGCTAAAAAAAACCGTGCCAAAAATAATATTACTCCACCGTAGTCAAACCGGGCATCTTACACCGATAAACGAACGGTATAGCTGGTTTTACGTCATTTACGTTTATTTTACGTCAGCATATTGATTCGTACCGCTCGAAACTAACCCCTGAGACTCCCTTCCCCTTAGAATCCCGCTTCGTCGTCCCACGTCAGCAGCTTTTGACGGCGACGGGAAAAGTTATCTGCCCCGCTTCACCCTCGAGGGACTTATCTCGTGGCCTACTAAAGAGAACGTCACGACCCGGAGAGGAGTACCTACCTATAGAAGGCTGTGATGGGAGAATTGGATGGAAGGAATGCTTGAAAGGGCGATCCGTGGAAGGGAAGATGCCAGGTGAAGACGCCCAAGGTGTCTCTGGGAATTACACGGGGGTGGAGGTGGAAAGGGCAACGGAGGTATGCGGAGGAAGGGCATTGTGAACATTCCGGTTCATATTTAACATAAGAACATAACTTAAGGGCATAACGTAACTAAATCTCAAGATGAAATCGCCCATGGCTTGAAAAACAATTAATTAAATACTTCTCTTTCCTTGAGTTGAATGTCAAATGTCCAAGAATGGTCCCAATTCCTAACAATGAATCGACTTTCATTTTGGATTATTTTTTTCAAAACCGCGATCCATTTTGTACAAAATTGGAGCCTCGGGAAAACATCTCTTTGAGAAGAGATTTCATTTTGAATATCTCACGCTTAATACTGCATTTCACTTTTTAGTCACTAAGGACACATGACCGACCAGGTAACGTTTGATTGGTAGTCTTATGAGTTCTTTGTAATTTGTCACATTAACGACATTACGTAAGGAATATAGGTAGTTTTTTCACCACAGGCAAAATATATATTCGTATAGCCTTCGTAAAAAAATAACATTCAGTACCAATTAACAGTCAGTATCATTTAACAGCAGCATTTACATTGAGCAACTGAAAATACGGAATACAATTTATATTTAATAAAGTGGAAATCTCAGGCATATTACATTTAACATTCGCCATTGTGGCTTCATTCTTCAAGACTTATTATGCGTTGCATAAAACATTCTCGACAAAAAAATCTTTCATCAGTTTTTATTTTTTAATTTCCTACTTTGGCATTGTATTGTTGTTAGAATGAAACGTTAATTTAATTGCGGCAAAAGAAGAGAGTCATCTTCTGCGTTCATTTATGTTCTCAAGACGCGCAATTAAAGATATCAACCCTCAAGTTCAACCGTCTTATGCTACGTTCTTGAGTTATGTTCTAATGTTTAACATGAACCCAGCCTACGAAGAAGAGGACGTGAGGGAGGGAATGGAGCGGATTGGTGGACGGGCTTAGGCTATAAGGGAGGGAAGGATGGATAAAGGATCGTGAGGGTGTTTTGGAGGTCAACCGATTGGCGCGACCTCGTCGAAAAGCATAAGATTCTTTCGTGCCTCGTTGTTCATTTTTTTCTATCGACTATCACCCACCGCCTCCGCGCCCTCCAGCGGGTGAAGCCGGCGGCGTACAAGTTGCGTCTCTCAAAGTCGCCACCTGTTGCGGGGAATGCCGTTTCGTCGCCTCCCGTACACGTAAAACCGAATCCCGTTAAACTCTTGGTGAATCCCGAACGTAAATTTATCTCTGACCCAAATTTTTAGCTTCACTGCCTTGTCGTGTGTTCAAGTTCTTTTCGATGACAATGTTTTTTTATTTATTTAAAGACGCCTTGCCTCGTTCCTCTTTACCGGCGTAAATGCTCATTGTAAAAATTTGTTGGGGTAAAATAGTGTCAAATATAATTTCTTGCTTTCTTCACAATATCATTGGAAAATGTATATATTTCATATTTTATCTATTTTCAAAGAACGACAACCCCACACTTATGCTCACATTTAAGACGTTCTGGGTGAAGAAAATTTTTAAATATTTTCTACAGATTTACCCAAACAATAATCTAAATATCCCGAAACTACCGCAATACTGCTTGGCACTTACTACCCCCTACACCTTAATTCATCCATTTCCGCGGTGATTTCTGCCACAGGTAAAATATAAATACGAAAAGGCGTTGTGGAGCCGAGGGATTGATGATGAATCGAGCAAGATTTATTTGTAGATACGTCGAAAGAAATATAGAGGACTCATTTTATTCCTCCCCCTCAATTTTGGCGAAAAGCTAAGCCAAATACGTGAAAGAGTACAGATCTATACGCATTCCGGCTACATTACGGTGAATATGAAATCTTAAAGTAAATATTCCGTTTCTCTTTATAATATACGACTTCAGTTCGAAATTGTTTGATCCAAGATTGAATGAAACGAATTTTGATGCGAAAGACTAGAATAATATCGACCAAAATATCTCATCTGTTTCCTGAAACTCATAGATTGTTTTATTAAGCCCTCAGATTTTTAAAAAAACATACGCGTTAATACTTAACTTAATTCTAATATCTGTCAAAGTTGACAAATCAATGATTACATTAAGACCAAGGTTTAATGCATTATTATATGCAATGGTGGTTGCTTAATGTCTTTATTAAGTCATAATCAATGGATTTATGGCGATTGCGGCGAGAATGTAATATTTTTGTCTGTAATATTTGTCCAGAAATGTACAGTGCTTGATGAATTAAAAATAAAAACTTGTAAAGAATGAAAAGCAGTTTTATTATTTCGTAATATCTTAGCTGCACTTTGGTCTCCCTGGACGTACTCTACTACAACTCCAATTACAGTAATTTATAGCCAATTTCATATCTTCTAAATAGCCCTTTCAATGAAGATCAAACGTATTTTAGCCTCCAAAAAACTTCTAACTTATGCTAAAAAGTTAAATATTTTCGATCATTTTATAAATTTACTCTAGAAAATTGATTCTTTTTTACTGGATTAAGAATTTTGTTCCCTTTACTAGTTAACTAAAACTACGCCTTCCAGTCGGGAAAAATAATTTTCAACATGAATATTCCATTCTGATGCAAAATCACCATACATAAAGGTAAGTTGAATCAAAGTCGCTGAGTGTAGAGCTACGTGCATTCTCTCACACAATGAACAGAAACTTCAAGTTCTAAAACTGTAAGACACCCCAATGCTGAATTTTAAGTTCCAGAACCAAAGAAAACGCCCAAAAAGTAAGCACAAGTAATTAAAGGCATTCACAATTCACTTAAGATGCTTAAGCACCACTCTTTTCCACCCCCTATGCAACGGCTCTCTCCAAACACCAAAGAATGGAGAAGGTGACTGCGAGCAAGAGGAATACGATGCGCCGAAGGAGCAAACAGGGATATTCCCCATTCAAATCATCGATGATTAGCAGTGCGCACTCAACTGCGCCCAAGGAGGTTCAAATATAATATTGAAGAGGACGCTGCCATTCCCCAACGCAAGAACGAGAGAGTAGCAGGAATAGGGGTGCTTGAGAAATGAAAGCCAAGCCTACTTCGAACAGTACATTGAAACCGCAATGGATGTAAAGGTAACTTCAACTACTCGAATCTGGGTGATATATTATAAACCAGATCTTATTTCATCCTTTTGAATACTGATTTAATAATATTCAATTATTGCTTGCTAATTCACAAAACTCCACTGGATGTTGTGCACTGATGCCAGAAGGTGAAGTAAACTGTTGCCACCCCCGTTGTTTTTATAAGATATTCGGCGTGAAAAAAAAAACTAGTACTACATAGAGGATATCTATTTCGGAATTATCGCTGAAATTTGATTAACTGATAATTATAGCATATCATTTAATGCTCAAAAGTGTCGTATGCCCAGTTTGTGAACGAGCAGTTTTGCACTTATAACTCAGAGCGCTTCCAGATTCTTTTTTATTGTAACGAGTATTTTATTATTATTCATTATCATTGCTCATTAATGCTTTTGCTTCATTAGGGCGTGCGTTGAGAACTATACAAAAATACCGGTGAGATGCGTTGGAGATGGCCAATTTTTAGTTGTTTAGCGAGTGGAAGTCGGTTTGAAAAAGAAATATAGACGTTAATTTTTGTTACATCATGTGAAAAATACAATAATTGTTAACAATGATGGAGTAGGTAATTAATTAATCCTCTTCGCTGGACAACCTCAAAATTTTATTGGAAGAAGGGAAAACCACTCGAACGTGGCAAAATTTGACAAACCGTGATAGCTGACTTCGGACCATGCGAAAATCAAGGAAGCGCCTCCTGTGGTAGACAACCTCCTTGACTGTATCTACTTTATTTGATGCCTTCCGCCGGAAAGCTGTCAAAATCGAATGGCAAAACAAAGACTCAATTGCACTTCTAAGATTGCCACGTGGCAACACGGGTAGGTTTTACGAGGTACCTTGATACGTGATCACTTGTACTATAGCATACGTCGGGAAATTCGAAGCATATATACTCCCATCACATCTTCCATTTTCACAGCTTACTTTCCCCCTGACCCTTTAACTCTTCACACCTATCTTGTGAAATGCTCTTTCAAATGCCTTTCATTCCCAGTCATCCTTCTCGCTAGCCTGGTACCCTCCCCCTATTAGCATTGAATTCAAAATTTCATACATTTTCTATGCTTGCATTTTCGCTGTTACAGGCGTCAACTCTAAGCACATCACTCTATCCCCAAATCCAACCATACACTTTCACGTTTTTTTCCTTTCTCTCCAATTAATTTACTTCTGAATCTCATTACCCACGTTACCATTATTGATATATTTTGCTAAGCATTTCTACCCATTATTATTCATTCATACCCTACGACGCCAATTTCCTTCCCAAGTACCTACTTCCTAAATCCTTCTGTTGTCCATAATTAATATCAGCCCACCTCGATATGTGCTACACTTTCATCCTTCGAGATGGTTGAGTAGAGGAAGAAATTAATTCAATTAAAAGCTAATATCTACCTTTTAGTTCAAGTCGACTACTAAACCTAATCGTTAAAGACTAAAGACGAATATTTCCATTAAAATCCAGTACTTCAGTCAACATGTAAAATATAATCTAAATTTTTTATTGCAATGTATTTCATAATGACTGAGATCCATTTCCCTATACTGAAGTCAAACTAGAAAAAAATCCCTGTAAATTTTCTTTTAGTTCAAATCCTTCCTTTAAGTTCAAATTGAACCTGACCGTTAAAGACTAAAGACGATTATTTCCATAGAAGTTCATTACTCCAGTCAACATGTAAAACATAATGTCAATTTCTGATTGCAATGTTTTTTAATAATATCTCAGATCTTTTTGAAATACTGAGGTCAAAATTAAAAAAATATTCCAGTAAATGTTCAGTAGACTCGAAAACTTTCATTCGAGTTTTATTAGTAGTTTCTGAAATGGAAAAAAATAATAATAAAGGCCCACTCACCAATAGTAATGAATTGATTTAGAAGATTGGTGTTAACTTCAGCCCGGCTTTCCCACTTATTGAGAAGCTCAAGTCGGTCTCTGGATGCAAAAAAAATTACAAAAATCTATCCAAAAAAGGATTTTTGTAGTGAGTATGTTTTCGTGCTTAAAATAATCCAAAGTTGCCCGGAGAAACGGACTCAATCAGCTTTCCTCTTTCCCAAGCTTTTCACAAGATACACGCAACTAAAACGCCCACAGTCCAACCAAGTACCCTCAGTTCCCTAATGATACGGTCTGCTTGGAAGAAAACATCCAATATGGTTTTAATATATGGTCACCCATCCACAAGTTGGCCGAGGATGAAGAAGGCTCCTTTCGTAGACGATCCCACAGCGTGTAATTACGCCATGCAAGGAGGAGGAAACATCCTCTTGGACAGGCGTCAAAGATTCGGCCGGTGATTACGAAAATCAGCCTGGTTTAGATGGGATTCATCTCAACACCCGTATCTGAATATATTTTTCAACAAGTATCGGCACACCACCTCTTTGGGGACAGCGCTTTTAATTAAAAACCAGTATTACATTACTCATCATCATAGGTATCCTACCAAATGAACGTAGACTCGATGGCAAGAGTGGAACTAGAGGACAATACGGAATTAGGTTACGGTATGGAATTATTTTAGCAAAAATTACGTCACGATATATAGTACGGCAATTTACTCAACGCTGGATAATAAGATTTCGATGAACGCGAAGAGAGACTCTTGGGTAACTCTCAAGGCTCAGATTACTTTTAAAGTTTCAGATCACACGTGAGCATGGTGACGAGGAGGATATATTGCGTCTTTGAATTGCATCTTTATCCGTCATTAAAGCAGACTTAAGACAGACAAATGTGTCAAATTAAGATAAATTTACTCTCGAACTTAAGTTCGCGAAGTTTCACGAATTCATTCTACCCGCGTGGTACTGACGACTTCAACAGGATCTGATCCGAGACACTAACTTCGCCAACACACCCACCTAACAATTGGTTCCTTTCCTCCAGCGATTCTATTTTCTAATTTACTCTCTTTTGTTGGCTGGTGTCCAAGCACCCCCCGCCACACGCCCTTGCAGTGGATTTCAGGAAAGTACGTCGATGTAGAAATAAGATTTTTTTCAAGAGAGAAAGATGACGCGAGAATTGAATTAAAAGCGCTCGACAACAGCAAGAAGTCACGCATCCCATGAATATCTCACAACCTCACGTCAAGGTAATTTACATTCCAGGGTCTACGTAATGAGCCCCGTAGAGCATGAGCGTGAGCGAAAATTGTGCCAAGGTAGCCTTCGCCACTTTCTTGGCATCATCTCGTATGCAGCACGTTCCTTGCTTGTAAGTATACCCTACTTAACAATGACGTGCCCATTTCTGGAATGGGCAAAACTCGTACTCGCGGAAAGTAATTACGGAAGACCGCTATTTCAATTTCATCCCAGCTTCAGTCGACCGATTCAAATTTCACATTTCAGAATACATATTTGCATGAATACTTTTTTCGATCACAGCCACAAAGACATTAGTAAATGAGGAATGAAAAGTGGTTGCAGACCATAAAATCAAAAAAAAAATAATGCGTTATGTGATAAGTGCTTCCTAAGAGATACGTTTTTGGAGAGGGCAGGATACGGAGAATGCCGCGTTAACCACTCCCCTAATATTCTCTCATGTGATTCTTAAGAGTTCTGCATAAAAAATGATTGTTACGTCATGCAATTTATGTGCTGTGATTTTGATTCAAAATGTAACACTTCTTCACATGCTTATGAATGAGACGATGCTTCGGAGTGTGCAATGCGCTATTTATGACATACTTACATGAAATAAATTTCCCACATTATAGATATAGGTAGTCTCATCCCATGATTTAAAACTGAAATGATTCCAAAGTTCTGCGAGATCACAGCATTTTTTTTGCTTAACTTCATATAAAATATTATTATAAATTAATATCATAGCATGGAGTTATTACAATTGAAAAGTAATGAATGTTTATCCATTTTCCACTTCAGAATTGCTCCATATCCTTTCACAGATTTCTCAAATATTTGAAAACCCTAACGTAAGAAAAAGTTTCTATCCACATTCGCCAAAATAATTTAATACCTTAACTCCTCATTCAGCACTCCGGTCAATGAATGCCTATTCGGCACCAAAAGAGTAACAGACTTGTGGATTTCACGCGCCATGGTGCTTAGCAATTGATTGGAATACCCTAATTCATTAAGTTACTGCCAACCATTTGCAGACAGGGGCACCAGCACTCGGCACGATGAAGAGGGTCACCTCTCCGGACTCGCGCAGAGCCCAAAGATGCAAATGCTCCGTATCAGAATTGCTCCTTATCCTTTCACAGATTTCTCAAATATATCAAAACCCTAACTTAAGAAAAAGTTTCTTTCCACATTCGCCAAAATAATTTAATACCTTTATTAAATATTTATTATTATTAGAACCACTAGAGTGATAGATCAGGAACTAGAGTTTCCATCGAGGCAGGTCGTTGACCACCCTCACATATCGAACAGAACTTGGAGTTAAACATTGTGGGAGTTAATACAATCTTCCTCACAGTGATTTCAATACGTTTCACAATTTTATGTTACTTTTTTCCTAAGTCATTATCGATATTATTTGCTTACACCTAAATCCATTTTTCTTTGACATTTTGAGGGTAAAAAGCTAAGGAGGAAGCAAAAGAGAAATATCCAAATTTTCAGACCTATAGTAGACCTATTTTGCCGCATTCGTCGTAATTACAGCCTTAGGAAAAGCATTAAATAATACCATGGATTAAAGAAGAGATCATCTGCAACCATACGGTACGATAATCACTAAAATGTGTAATGGGCGGTATTTAATGGAACATTTAAAACAGTCAATACGCCAAGAATATAGGTACTGGTAGCGAAAACGTCGCGGCACTGAAATAATTTATCTAGAAAAATGTTAAATGGAAATAATTTTTTAAAAACATTTCATTATTCGTAATATTTATGCATTGACGTACCCATTGAGGGGCAGCAGAGGGGACAAGTTGCCCCATTCCCCATAGAAGCTCAAAAAATAAAACCTAGAAACGTAAAGAGAATCATTCCCCAACCCTCTTGATCTAACTTGAACCCCCACCCCCTAGTTCAGCTCCTGAGTACGTCCTGGAAATTATGTAAAAATTTAGCGCGACAGCGGTGTTAGGTGGGTAATTTTTCGAGAAAAAAACACGCTTCATTTTCTTGCATCAAGACGACATCTACTCTTTTCTTAAATCTTTGAATAATAATGACTGGAAAGAAGAGAGCTTTATTCGTGTATTCGTAAGAATGTCTTGCGATGGTATAAATAAACAAGCATTTTAAGAAACACGCTTTTTAAATTTATACTTATAACTTTTTATTTTTTCAAAATATTAGTTGAATTCTACATTCGTGGCAAATATTAAATCTCTAAGTTGTTGGGAAGTGGGTGAATATGAGATCGGAAGATTTCATCCACATTCAAAGATATTTCGGTGAAGTTGAGTAAAAGCGTTTAAAAAGAGATATAGGCAGTTGTATGTATGTATGATAAATTGGAGACAATAATTTAATTATTCAAATATGCGAAGGAAACTCATAGGCAGCAATAATTATTTTCTTTGATTCAACGTCCACGCAGTAAAAGAAATGAATGGAATTAAAAACATTAACCCGGAGTTTGCACTCTGAATGGTAGAAGCGGTCAAATCTTTAGGGTTAACAGTCAAAGGAAATGAAGACGAGAAAAAAACACTTGTCAGATAGTAAAAGACGATGAAAGCAAAAACAAAAAACAGCATCAACTGGCGGAAAAAAGACAGCCACTAACACTACACGCGGCAATCAAAATCCAAAGAAGTGAAAGCTTTACTATTTGGCACATAACAGTAGCATAGATCGTGAGTCCCAAAACTCAAAAAGTGAGATAAAAAATTTTGTTTCAAAAAGGCACCATAAAGCAGCAAATTAATACTCCTTCGGAGGCCATCACGTTTCCACACATGCAAAACTAATATAAAAGGTTAGCGTTTTAACGTTTCGTCACTCACGTTCCATAAAAATGGCTCTCGTAACTAATACACGCCAACAACGTACAGTTTTTTAAATGACTAATAACGATCAGTGGAAAGCTGATGGCGCTTTAACATTCACATGATTTAATAATTTACTATTTTTGGTTCGTGTCGAGCATGTTGACATGAAATAAGTTTTCAATGCAGATAACGATGAATTATTTTTTTTTCCTTTTTACACTAGATTCTCGATATCCCAGTCCCGATTTACCGAGGTTTGGTGCTATCCGAGGTACAGATCTTTATTTTGTGGCTGTGCCAATCCAGTTTTACTCAGGTAAACGAATATAAGTAATATGGTCGATCCCCACATAAGGGTCAATATACAGAAAATTTCATCCCAACCAAGTCACAGACTGAAGAACGGCAAAACATAGAAATACTAAACTTTCGTCGTAATTTACGCGTAACGCTCATAAGCCTTTCATACTGTCCGAATTTTCTATCATTCGATTTGATTCCAGTCCACATTTCTTCAGATAATCGAGACTGTACTGTGCTTGAAAAATTCTCTCGCGCTCGTCTGTATCTGAGTTCAATAATAAATTTAAATTTTATCATTTGAGTTCACACTCAATTCTCACCCTCACCGCAAAATCATAGACTTTCAATCATATACTCTCATCGCAAAATCGTAGACCATACATGTTGCCAAGGGTTTCTGCCGTCAATGTGAAAATTCAGGCTAAGACTGGATAAATGAGAAAGGGGGAGGCGACTTTGCTTTTTTAATACCCTCCTCACTGCCACATTTCCTCACATGCATACATTCCAATGATGGTAATGAGGACAAACAGATAATTATAGAACATGGAGTAAGATGCTGGAGGATATTAAGACGAGGCCGAGTAAATAGACAGAGTTGGTGATAATGGCCGAAGGGATACTGGAGATAGTACTAGAAGAGGATCTTTGGTGTAAGGGGAAGGTGTTGGAAAAGAATAGACTTCTGGATTAGAAGAACAAAGAGATATAATACGCAGGAGTGGTGAACAGCATAAAGTGACACTTGGCTCTCGTTACAAAAGATAGATGGCAGTACTTCAGTATCCATACAAACAAAACTGTATCTAAGGATTACCATAGTAGTAATGTTGTCATAATTAAACAGAGGTTACTTGATGATATTAAAAGAACAAGGTTGCGGGGGAGCGGGGAAAGAGATGCGAACTTAAAAGTTTAACTCTCCAAAGCTGCTAATTATTTTGGGGTTTTCTGAAAATATGTATATATTACTAAGCAAGGATACACGAGGAAGAAGTAACGAAAAATTCAAAATAAGGATAAGCTTTGCTGATTCCACAATTATATTTATTTTCTCGCGACCGGTTTCGATTCTGAGTACCGTATTCTGAATAAGTTCAACAGAATCAGGATTTATGTGGTAGAAGGAATCTACATTAAATCACACACAATCGCACTTTTCCACAGGATTTTAATAGTACGTGTTTCAACTCACAGAGTTTTCCTTAGGTACAGGACTAGTACCTGTAGAAGACTGTGCGTTGAAACGCGTTATTGAAATAAAATCTTGGGGGCAAATGCAATTGTTTGCGATTAAATATCACCTTCTGGCCACGTGAGTAAATAAATATGATTGTGGGTCAAACAAAATGTATCCTTATTTTAAATCACCACGAAGGAGTTCTTCGAAGTGAGACCTCAAACCACAGCAACTAAAAATTGATATTGAAAAATTGATAAATGTCATTGTCATCAGGAATAATATAGAATCCATATGAAATTTTGAAATTTGTTGGACATGAGAAAGTGGATAGGAAAAACTATCATAAAAAACGAATGGAAATATTGGAGAAATAGATGGCAATAGCTGTCAGATGGAGTAAGTTTCTCCAACGTTTGGAAATATGGTCGATAATAGCATTGGAGAAAGTAGGATCAAAGCTAATCGTTTATCGTTTGACAGAAGATATATGAGATGATTAGAGATTTTTAAGACGCACAGAAAAACGTCTTCTGAAAAAGATCCAGGAGGCCTGAGCAAAACATTTAAAAAAAGGGTTACCTTCATCGGGCATGCTTGGAGTCTGACACCTATGGCTGAAACAAATTATGAAAGCGAAATGGTGGGACATTGGAGAAAGTACCACATTGAGGTACAGAAAGCAGGCGATGGAAAACTTAATCGAAGAAATGTGAACACGAGAATATCTGATTAAGCACTCGAGTGGAAAGCGGCATATGGGTACCCCTACATTTGATAACCCTCGTTGGCGGCTATATTTTAAAAATCTCACAGCCATCTTGGCCATAGGTAATGAGTGACGCTCAGCCTCTTTGGATACCGATTATTTTGATTTTCTTATTGCGTCAATAGAGTATGGGTAGGATGTTTTTCCATGCTTCGTAGATTTTGAGAAGGCGTTTGATGGGGTGGATTGGACGAAATTAATGGGAGTGTTGAAGAAATTTTGGGTCGATTGGAGGGACAGACGTCTGATTCGAAATTTGTATATGAACCAGACGGCGCAGGTTAGGGTAGCCGATGGAGAATCGGGATGGGCCACGATTGGACGGGGTGTGCGGCAGTGGTGTCCACTATCACCGTTGCTTTTTAACATGTATTCAGAAGAAATGGTAATGGAGGCATGGAGGGAGGAGGAGGGAGGAGGGGAGCTGATAAAATCAGTGATATTTGCAGATGATGAAGGATTAGCTATTCAGTCTGCCAAGGGGTTAAAATCAATGATTAATGCGTTAGAGGTAAATTTCGAAAGGTATGGGATGAAAATCAACCACAAGAAAACGAAAGTGATGATATTTTCTAGAAGTAAGAAGGCGGGGCTGAATAAAAGGGTGTGAGAGCAGAAGATGGAGCAGGTCGAGCAGTTTATTTATCTAGGCAGTATTTTGGAGGAGAATGGGTTTAGTGGTAAGGACATCATATGCGAAGGGAGGATGTGCGTAGAATTGAGGCGTCTGAGATGTGGGTTTGGAGAAGGATGGAGAGAGTGAGCTGGGTGGCGAGAAAGACGAACGAGGAGGTTTTGGATATGGTCGGAGAGGAGAGGAAGCTTGTGGCAGAGGTTCGGAGAAGGCAGAAGAGATGGATGCAGGAGGTTTGCAGAGGGGAGGGCATGTTGACGACAGTGATAGAGGGGAGAACGCTGGTGAAGCGCGGAAGAGGAAGGAAGAGGGTAGGAATTCTGGACGAAATAGGAGGAGGTAGAAGATATGAAGAATTTAAGAGGGATCTAATGGCAGGACATCCTTAGGAGGGAAAGTGAGACAATGGGTATGAAATTGCGATGTAGAATGGGGACTGTCCAAGAACCTACCAATCAGCAGGTAGAATACTTGAATGAAATGAATTATTATTACCATACTTCACGCTTCTTACAACAGGCCCAATTTTAACATAAAATTCGAATGTGGTCTTTATAATGACTAGGCAAAAATCTCGTTCTCTCCTAACTTAATAATGTTCACACTATATTTAATGAAATAAAGGTCTCCAGTGATTTATTCTCGGGACAGAACAACGGATAATGATGATAATGATAAAAAAAAAGATTCCTAACCCCATATCATATCATTAATTCCTTCCCTTCATAGAAGAAATGGTACGCAACAGAGGATCATGCACAAGGATAGCCTACTTTCGAAGGAGTTAAACGCATCGATCGTCACATGAAGTTGAAGGACTGCCTTCACATTTACCTCACAGCAAAAGCTAGGTCCCGCCTCGAAACCATTTTTCGAAGATCTTCCACAACTCCATCCGACCACATCTTGCCCTCCTCTCCAGAAACCATTTACCACCGCGGAGCTGCAGTCATTAAAGGCAAAGGAAGCCACGGACATGGAATCCGTAACCGCGTGCGTAATCGCCCGCTCACATTCCTCCTAGCCTCTCCTTCTCCTTCCTCCGCACCTATGCCTCTACGACTGTTGTGTAACATTAGGCCTTCTTTTCCAAACCGTGAAAAATCCCCTCTGGGTTGAAGCCCAGGGGGAGATATAACCGTTTTAAGATTTGACGTTTTTTTCTCTCTCACTCTTCTCTCCATCGGGCAGGTATTCCTCAACCCAACGCCTCACCACCGCTATTACCGTCATCAAGAGCCCAAGGTCATTCCACCGACGGCTATCGAAGAAATTCCGAAATTGATTGTGACCGTTTTGTATCACGCATGCGCGAGAAAAATGTATTTTTTTCTCTCTCTCTCTCTCTCTCTCTCCCCCCCCCCCTCTCGTTCTTACGCGATTGCGGTTCGGAGGAGAGAGCTTCGGTTTCTTACTAAATTGCTGCTCTCACTATGGAAGAAAAAAATTAAGTATCCCACAAATGTATCCACTCGTATTGGCATCGGGTCCCACGAAGTACTTTCTTCTCTTCGTCAATCTGTTGGGATGAATCTATCGCAGTGGTTCTCGGCCGCTTTTGCTCAATTCCTCCCTTTCATCTAACAATAAGTTCAGAATATCATTCTCCCTTCCCAAAATAGCTTCACTCAAACGATTCGTGCTTAAGAATTAGGAGACTAATAATCAATTTTTACCTCTGGCATTCAATAAAATTTATTGAACAGCCACAGAATAAATGAAAGCAAGTTGCAACCTCACAGATTTTAAATCATTTAGAGAACATCACATACCGTTTAAACCCCCAAAATTTCTCGCAGGCAGGGGTATTCCCCACTGGTTGAAAACCTCTGATCTATTGAGATATTTCGAGCGAATGGGCGTACAAAATCAACAGGTACGTTGAAAAACTTGAACAGCAACATCGCGTCGCCGCGGTCAACTAAAGCAACGACTTTATCTAGAGAGAAAACAGATAGCATCGTCATCGTGTGCACTGTTATCACGATGAAATAAAGGTAGGAACAAAATAAAGTCGGCTACGTGACTCGAAAAAGTATTTTAATGATATATAGTCAGTCGATTTCAATACGTATCAGATATTTGATAGTTTTTTTCTGAAATATAACCAAGGCAAAAACGGTGACCAAGAACGTTCAATGCTAAATAATGGACCACTGCGAACTGGAAAACTCTCCCGAAAGGCTTAATGGCAGGCAGCGTAGAGTGATGGGTAGGAAAGTTAAATACCCTGCCCAAAAAAGGGCATTTTTAGTTCGGACTATCCAAAACCTACCGATCAGTTGGTAAAACACCCAAAGAATATCATGAACTTCAAAACAATTTTACCAAGAAAACTTCTGAATGCAAGCAAAAAAATAGAGAATGGCTTCCGTTGATTTTTGGCGGATGTCTGAGGTAAATTGGGAAGCCATTGGTAAATGTTCTTCCAAGAAACGATTTTTAAATGGACCCCAATTCTAGATAAATAAGATAATAAATCGCTCTTCTCAGAGTACCTCCGACGTGGACTCCGTTCCGGTACTTTCACAGAACGCATCCTGGACGTCCTTGCCTTTTGTGTTACTTTTGAAAATTAAAGGGTCTCGAAAAATTACAAATGACTACTCTTCCTTATTGGAGCTACTTGCTGCGTAGAGCCGGAATTGGTACAAGTCGTCGATGAGATCCTTTAACGGAATCGTGTTTTTGAGGTGGATATAGTACAGGCTTCCCATTCAGAGGACCGGGGTTAAGATTCCCCGATGTGGCGGAGATTTCTCAGTGAAATCTCAATTTCTACTGGAGTGCTTTGTGGAGAAGACTTCAACTTGCAGTGCGTACTCCGACCGTCGCGACGCGTCGGATAATACTTACATACGCTTAACTGTGGACCTCTTTTCGCGTTTAGTTTCAAATCTGTTAATGCCGAAGCTGTGTCTCTTTTCACCCTTTCTCCAGTCCCCAAATTATCTATCCCCTACCATCCTATCCACCTCAGCTAAATGACGCAAATTACCTTAATTGTTGGTCGTATCCCCAAATAGCCAACCACCCAATTTCTCTCCTTTTACAATATTGTCTAAGCATACCACCATATTTATCAGCTCTAAAAGCAATAGCTATTTCCAAACCGCACCTACATGCACTACGCCCGTAAATTGATAATCCAACGATGGCACGAACTATTATGACCAAATTAATATTTTTCCCAGGCCCTCTCGGTTTACGGCACGAAAGCATTTCACGGCAAATGACTATTGGGCATCCATAACGGCCGAAAAAAGCAGGTGTGTCGCACCATCGCTTTCTACACTCACTTCAATCACCCAACGTCTCCCATCACGATACCGACGCATGTCGCGGGGACACGCACGGGGCTTTTTTTCCATCACGATTATCCCTCTCCCAGCTAGCCACACTCATACATACCCGAAAATGAAATACCCTTTTACGACCCATAATTCGAGCCTTTTTCCACCGCCAAGCCCTCATTCGTAGATTATAAAGGCATCCCTCCGGAGTCTCGGGGAAAGATTCGAACGCGCGCACCAGGGAAACGAGTTTCTACCCCGGGAAGAGCCACCCTCTTTTTCCAGTGCATTTCGATGTTATAGGCACTCCGGTGACCGAAGTAATGGTGCGTCATCAAACTTGACCTAGAAATCCTATGGCAACCACAAAGCTCCTTCCGTTCGAAACTTTAGGGTGTTTCCACCGTAAAATGACGTCAATGACATCTTCCGGTTAAGTATAGAAAAACGTGTCCTCTCTCCGATTTGAGCATCCAAATGTTGCCTTTCCACCAGTGCTGGCCCACGGCGTGGGCAACGTGGGCAAAAGCCACAGTTGGCCTTAGTCGTGAATGTCAAAGGGACACAGAAAGTACCTAGATATGAAAATCGAAAAATGTTACTAACTTCCTGCATGTGTTTCCATCCAAAATGAATTTCTATAGTGTATCGTAAAAGTGACTGTACACTTAAACAACTTCAACAAAGAACGCAATGAACTCTGCTGACTAAGTGTTTTCTTCTTTAGCAGTTAGTCCCCAGCCCATTGAAAGAAACAATGGCTATAATTGCACTGTAATTCTGTTGAAATTACAGCTACTCAAAAAATAGGTATCTATCTATATAATTACCTAGGTATATTTGTCTGTAACGCTACTAGGGGCACTGCGATCGAATTGTCAGCCACGCCAGGTAATTCCAGGTAACCTAGGAAGTTGAAATTTTGTAGGAATGATGGACGTGGCCTAAAACCAGCCGGAAAAATAGTAAAAACCACATAAAACAATATCACGGGGTTGTTTAGTTGACTTTTAGCCCAATAAGAAAATCATTGAACTTGGTACGGGGTTTCTATTTTTTGCTTTTTTATATTACTTGCATTCGAAACATAAGGTTTAAATTTTCAATGCCGGATGGCTAAAAATGGATATTTTAATTATTGAATTCGATTTTCCATTTTTTAACTTTTTTAACAATATCAATTTTTTAATTTCCTTGGCAACCGCAGCATGGGCTTTTAATGGGTACTTATACCTGCGGCCTTCGTGACGTAGTTTATGTGATCAATATTAGAACTGCAGTGAGATTATACTATGGGTATGTTTCATCTCATCCTCTACATGGGTGGTTAATGAATGGTATATGGTATCCTTCATGGTCTTTGCAATTTACACTTTCTTCTTCCCGTTGAATTTCAACGGGCATCCTCTACTAGAATTGTAATAAATACCTATAAACACATACAATTCCTCGCAAAATTCGTAGCTCGGAGACAACTTAAAGATTAAAAATTGAGTTCCTGGTTGGAAATGAAACTGAAGTGATAAGAGGATCGTTCTGACAAGAAGGAACAATAGGAAGCCCCTGAAAATCACTCATGGAGCCCCAAGGGCACCACTCACCACTTGATCCTGAGTTCAAAACAAAACCCCCTACCCACCACAAGCCTCATCCTTTGAATTATAGAAGGGGCTCGAGCATTTGTTGACAGTTTTACCTTGATACAGACGCATAGACGTTGAAATTAATCGGGAATTAAGAACCTAAGAGGAATTGTGCCAAGTGATTTCTTTTCATCACGCTAAGCGTAGCAAAACTCTGCAGTGTCGCCAGCCTCCAATAGTTTTTTCAACGCTATTATTTTTGCAAATGGAACTTGAAATTGCTTCGTGTTCAATGCAAGAATAAGTGTACAATAAGGAAAATTATTATAGTTTTATAATTATATAATATAAAGTATAGAAATTATACAAGAATTTGGCATTCTATTTTTGCCTTTATTAAAGCATTGTTAGCTATTGATGGTTTTCGGCGCGGAATTCGAAATTTAGGCGAAGAGTATATTTAAAATTGTTTTTTACGAATATTTGACTCGACGTGACACCTTGATATGTGTTAGCAACCACTATAATATTTATTTGAAGTGTATTATTTCGCGTTTAGAAGAAAATGTGTACATATATAATCGAATTGTTATGAAATATATCTCGTGTACCATAATGGTATATGTTCAAATAGCACTGAATTTAAAGAAAAAACAAGTCGCTAGAATGCAATTTTTTCACTTTCATCTATGGATATCATTAATAAGAACACGTATGCAAAGTTTCACGCAAATTTGTGAGTTAAAAAAATCGCTCCAACCACCTTAAAAGACTAGAGCCACGTATGCACTCACAAGGAGCGGGCGGCCCCCGCCTTCCCCACCTCCGCCTCCCCTGCGAGTCAACCTTTCCTCTCAAAAGATCAAGTGAGAGACACGAGGAGTGAAGAAGACCCAACTCCTCTCCTCTCCAATCCTTATTCCGAAATACCTAAGCACCACGCGGGAAGAATGGAGTTAAAAGAGCGGGGGAAGAACTCATGAGGAGGTGTTTTTTTTAACCTTTTCATCGCCTCGCAAAAATCATTGCCCCGAGGTATTCAAATCCGTATGACTCGTGTAGCAAAGCAAACTTTCACCTGCCGCTGTAGACTCCCACTCTCTCACCATCCAAACAACCCTCCTCCCCCTTCAGCTTACTCACCCACACAAATGCACGCGGCGAAAAAACTACCCTCCGGCGCTAATAAAAACTCTCTCAGTGGAGGCACCCCGCGCATCTTTACCTTTCCATCCTTTGTCTAACTCCGGAGAGCACTAAAAAGCTTTTTCCCGACGGATATTGACATAGCTCTCCGAATTCCGCGAGAAGAATAGATACATGGTGTATATTAGTGATTTCTTTTTTCTGCGTTGCGCAACAAAGCCGATTGAATCTAGCCTCTCAGACGAACGACGTATTCTATTCAACCATTTCCCCGCATTCTCACCAAACTGTTATAAGTCCTTCGCTTCGAAAGACGGAGTTTAAAAAATAACTTGATTAGGATAAATCGCATCTTCGATAAGAGGTAAAGCAGACAAAATTCAAGCGTCAAGAGTACCTATAGTTTTCAAATGCTTTACGGGATCAAATCAAGACCAATCGCACTCGAGCAATAATAATATGAGACTACGGTCATTTTGGACAACAGTTAGTCTTTTTACGACTGTCGCATTCAAGCAGCATATGAGGTCAGTAACCTAGACCGGGTCGGAATCTGATAGCTTGGCGTCAGCGGAGTGTGTTAGACGCGGAGAAATGTTTTCTCACGCCCTTTGCCTATTTCTAAGCTCACGTTTCGAAGGGGAAGCTCACGCAGTAACTCGTTCCCTACCTTATAAGTACTTTGCATGCGTTTTATAATTCCGCTCATGTAGAATACGAGTTTAAGTAGCAGGTCAACCATGTTCTAGGTCCACCGTTAGATGTCATACAATTTCGTTTTGACTTATAGTATGTAGTACTGTTGAAATGAGACAGCAAAACTTGCGTTGGCGATGAAATTTTACAATAATTTTACAATACTGACATCGAAATTTCCAATTTATTCTATAATTACGAACACCATAGCGAACACGAAGAGATGCGTCCTGGTTTGCTGGTCAGTCCATCCGGGTTGGGGCCTCTATTCTATTTCTATTTGATTTCCTGAGAAAGTTCGCTTCTGGTATCATTTAGTTCGCGAAAATTACACTTGTACAAGATGGAAATTATTCTTTCATCCTATTTATCACCAATTTTAGCATTCCTTTTGAGTCCACATTACATAAAGTTCAAATTGTGGATAATTGTGTATAAACGAAAGATTTTGTTGACATGCCCTGGTATAGATAAGGACTCATTTTTCCTATTATGTTTGTAAAATGAAATTTTAAAAAAACCTGAAATGAAATTTCAAAAAATATTTCATGTTGCGGTCAAACATCCATAAATCACACGCCCTGGGATTAGTTGGGCATGTCCAAAGAGGCGGCTTGCACAAAAGGTTATGACAGACGGATGCGCAAACTCAACGTCACGGAGGGTGCTAGCGGAGCGGATGTGGTGAAGAGAAGAGACGGAGGACAAGGTGAGGAGTGTGAGTATGCCTTCAGCTGCGAAAGTCTGATTCGCCATATAGAATGGAGGCGAATTGCGCGTAGGACAGTCAGTGATGAACATAAGCACAAAGCTGTCAACCATTTCACCCGCAGTAACTGGTTCTCACAGAACAGAATAGAAGCTTCCACTCCACAAATCCTCCTCTGCGCAAATGCCACGAGCCTTTGGTAAGACTGTACCCGAGAATCTAAAATCAGAAGCGTAAAGCCACGTTTTCATAGATCCGTTTTTACGCTGCCGCGCACATTGCGTAGCACGAAGGGTTTTAACCTATTAGTGCCCAGAGAAAAATATTTTGATGGGTATTTCGTTTAACTTTAATATGACTCTACTGAGATCTCTTACTCAGGATAATATTTTTTCTACAATATTCAAGCAGAACAACATTTTCTTGTTGGGAACTCATTTTATCCATGGGAAGTTAACGCGCCATTCGCTTTATCAATTTTAAAAAATCCTACTTCATGATAATTACGGTGTATTAATTACAATAATGGTCTCAAAAACACAAGATTTTAAAATTTCAGATACTGTTGTGCTGTGTATCTTATAGCACCACATGATGAAGAAAGGGGAAATATTCTAACAACTGGAAAATTAAAGGAGAATTTACAACTACGAAGAAGGGATGAATTTTTGAAAATGGTTGAAAATTTTGGCAGCTTTTTGGAAACCACTGGGCATAATAGGTTAAGCAAGGAGGTTGAAATAGACTGGAGAGGTCCATGTCGGTCCAATTCATAGAACTGGAGGGTGACAGGAATAGGACCGCTGCTCCAGGAATAGGAAGGCCTCACCTACTTTGGTGAAAACATTGAAATCGCAAAGGGTAACAAGGTAACGTCTACTTCCTAATTCTAGGTGAGATATTAGATAAGACATGCTTTAAAGGTGGGTTTACACTGGCAAGTTACTTCTGCAAGTTTCTTTTGCAAGAGCCTTCGGGAGATTTCACTCTGACGAAAATATTTTCACAAGTTAGTGCAGATCCAGTCTGGTGGCCGTTTACTCTGGCGACAATACGCTTCCTCAAGCGACTTGCCAAACCTTTTAATAGTTATGTAATTGGACTTGCAGGGCCGTTTACACCTCCAAGTTATGTGGAAAGTCGCTTGCTGCAAGTAATTTGAGCAATAAACTTTAAAGGGTAAACCCACCTTAAAATATTAATATGTATTCTAATGTTGCAGGAATCCCCTCTAGATGTTGAACTCTATTGTAAAACGACGACAAAAGCAGCTGACTTTCACGGTGTTTTAAAAGAAGTTTTCAGCGTGACCGGCCATCTGGCCGGTATATGCAGCCTAATTCCGGGGTCTAGTGTCTACTGATTGGTCTTCTGCTTTCCATCTTTTTTTTAGCCTCTTGGATTATCCTCAGAGTTAACTGTCACGACATTCAGTCCTGAATACGATGGACGACTCAACCATCGATACGTAGTCGGTGATGGAGAATTTAACCAGGTGGAAATCCCGATTAGACTTGACTTCCAGAATACGTCTTGAAAGAATAAAATCTTTCTTCATATTATCATTTATTAGGTTTATCTACCAGTTAAGGTTGGTTTTTATGGAAGATAGTAAAACTACTCTTTATTTTTACGGCCGCAGACCTCTATCTACCAACACAATTTATTTCTTCCTCCCAGCTTACGATCTACCTCTCGTCATCCCGTCCGCACCCTATTCTCTTTCTTCCCTTTCCCCGCTTATCCAACATCCTTCCCTCTATCTTGGCCTTCAGTAACCCTTCACCCCTCATTACCTGCTGCAACCATCTACTTTGCCTCCTCCAAATCTCTTCCAGAAGTTTCCTCTCCTCACCCATAATACCAAGCACTTCCTCATTTATCATCATTTCCGTGCACCGCACCTTCTCCATTCTCCTCCACAACGACATCTCAAACGCCTGCTGTCTTTTATTCCCTTCCTTTCTCAGAGTCCACGTTTCTGCACTATACGGCGCTTCAAACCATATTAAACTCTTCTCAAATGGAGGGCATTTATTTTCGGATTTCTACTTGGAATTTGTAAAAACTGAAGTCACAGTATACTATTTCACGGTTATAATTATGTCGGAAGAAAGTAAGTCCACTTTGTTTGGGCAAAAAGTTGACAGACCATCATAGAGGACTTTTAGAGACGACACAAAAAATCTTCTATAGGTAGCGCCCTCCGCTGCACTCCAATCTCCTCGGTTGCAAGCGATCCTCCGCCGGGACTCCGCCAGTGCGCAGTGGGTGGGTGGTGGTGGCAGCGTGGAGCGAAAGTAAAAGCCCGCCGATATTCCTGAACTGGAGTGAAAAGAAGTTATCGAGCTTGCGGGAGAGACGGGAGGGTGTGCGGGGGAGGGAGGGAGGGAGTGCCGGGACGTGAGATGAAAGTTTCGCGGTGGTCCCGAATGGACCACTCCCACCCGCAGCTTTTTTGCTCACTCTGCCCCGCTCCCCCTCGTCCGGTGGCACGTCAATCAGGAGAAGGGGATCAAGCGGAGAAAAGTGGATCGTTTTCGGGCAAAAGTTTCCGCTCCGCTCAAGGACTTCTTTCCGGTCCCACGAAAAATTGATGATTGAAGCGATTCCCTCACTCGGGGTCCATAGCAATGAACTGCAACCCACCATCAGGGTTGCCCTCCCTCAGATCCACCTACGGGAACAAATGAAAATCGAAAACCCGAATCCGTACGATGAGTTAGTGGGTTCTAGACTAGGTTATGGTCTTATCTGCAGGGCAGGAACGGATAATAAATCTCCAAACCCTGCAATAGTTTAATAAAAATTGATTGCTAGGCTTAAAACCTAAAGTAGGTTAACTCCATGAACACTTTACTTTATTATTTACACTCCTTTACGCAATTACCTAGCCGCAAAATTCTCCAACAAGACATACTAATGTTTTTGTGGACCAAAAATTATTTTTTTGCGCAGCGGTAACTATCCCGCAGATTGTGGATGTAAGCATGATAACAATTCAACCAGATAATATATAATTCCACTTCCTTAGCCAAATCGTTTTTTGTATCAGAACTTTTCTTCTACATATGGGACCTTAAGTCATTACTATGTTATCAGACTACATTAAAGAAACAATGAATAGGTACATCTTATTCAAAGAAAAAATATAATATTTATTTTATATAATTTAGAAGAGTTGTGTTAATATTCTTTGTTATTATTTGCATCATTCATTTTTTTCTAGCTATAATCCGCACATGGCGATTGTTCAACGCTTACTATTATGATACAATCTATTTATTTATCTATTTATTTAAAAATTAAAATGGACTTTTATTTTTGTATCGAATGCACACGCTTACGCTGGAACTGAAATAAAAATCAATCTTAAACTATGAAGGCAGCCTCCCGAGAAGTTTGAAACCCCAGACTACCTAAAGCTCCTGCTTATGTTCATTAGAATGTACTTGGTGATGGAGTAAAATATATTACGAATATAATATTATTACCATAACACGGAACTTCAGAGTTTCAGTCAGTCTCGAAGCGAAACCAAAGTACTAGGCCTGTGTTTACTATCGTCAACATGATCGAAACGTAACTCTCACGGCTGTACTGATAACTTGAATAGATCAGTCCTAAGGCACGTCTAAGAAATGTTGTCCAGCGCTTCCATTACACCCGTATCCTTGGTACCTTTTTATCCCTGACTAACGTAGGTCCTGGCAGCCTTAGTTCCGAATAAGGTAGGATAATTAATCTCAGAAATATAAACATGCTGGAATAAGGTTTTAAGCCGATACTATTCCTAATACATATGTACCAACTTGTGTTCCAATTCGAATCCTCGATAAGATCAGGGCTAAGTAAAACTTCCTCATTATTATTTGGGTGTTCTACCAGTTAAAGTACGTTAAAATGAAATGGGTAAAAATCATCTACATTGTCACTGGCGCAGACCCCTATCCATGTACGCAACTTCTTTCTTCGTCTCAGCGGACATCCTACCTCTCATTATCCCGTCCATAAAACCTATACCCTTTCTTCCCCTTCCCAGCTAACCCAACACCCTCCCCTCTATCACGGTCTTCAGCAGCCTTTCACCCCTTATTTCCTCTTCCAATCGCTAGCATTGCCTCCTCCTAATCTCCTCCAGAAGTTTCCTCTCCTCACCCACCATTCCGGAGCAAAACCTTTTTAATCCGCTTTAATTTTAAACCATAAATATGGCTGTCAGTAGTTTAGTTCCCGTTGCCATAAAAAATTAATATTATTATAACCGAGAGATTAGTTCCGGTCCCAAATGTTTAGTTTCAACATGTTAAAAACAAAACTCGGGAAAGAAGCGGAATACGCCGCGAGCATTTGGGACCCTGCATAGAAATATGTCATTCGCGAAGTATATAAAACACAAAGGAAAGCCGCACGCTTCGTCAAAAATGCTTGCAAGGTAACAGAAAATGCCACACAGCTGATGGAAGGACTACGCTAGGAGCCGCTAGAGACTCGGACGCAATACACAAGGCATATATTACTTGAAAATTTCAAATCAGGCAAGTTTCAGTACCTTTTCACGTAAGAAGCCAAACAAAACCGTGCGAAAATAACCACATGGCCACAGCGGAAAGAAATTTACATGCTTGACGACTTAAGTTACTTTTGTTCCTGATCATCCGATTAGATCCAACCAACACCTTGTTAGGAGAAGGCTACAAATGAAGACGATGAAGAGAAAGCTTGAGGAGAGAAGCCTAGCTACTCACTGGGTTCCTCTCTACTTCTCATCCACTCCCTAAATTGTCCTAACGTAACCAAAAACTGCCCATCTCCCTCTCCTAAATGACGCAATTGACCTCAACTCATCTGTTAATCGCCCACACTAATGAATTCTACGATTACCAGCAAGGTTGATTGAGCAGACTTATTAAGGAATGGAGGGAAAATTTCGTCGCCTTTAGCTTTTGTGCGAAATTACATAAATTAAACAGTAAATGATATTCAGTAAAACTACAAATTATTGCGAATGACGATATGATTAAAGCTCAAAATTAATTTCACCAAAGGAAGATGTTACTAAAGTAAGTGAACAAATAAAAGTCTGTCTGAAAGCTATTCATTTACTTATAACAAGCCAAAACCGCTGCATAATGCTGCATTTAGTACCTATCACACGCGAGTTTATCGTTTTCCTCTTTTGAAAGTTAAAGAATCATAAGTCAAGAGACATAAATGACTAAAATAAAAAACTACAGGTTAGCGTATTGGGTCATAAACTAAATAATGTAGAAAATTTAAAAAATGTGATTGGTAATACTTCAAGACATTGACAGTTGGACTACTTAAAGTCTTAAATGCCAATATTTTTATAGAATATTTTTCGATATTAAAAATAACTTACCTAATAGGACCCTATTGATAAAATGTTCTGTGAGGAATGATGACAGTGTTGCAACTTTCGGAAAATTATGCTCCCTCATCAATGTTCCAAACAATTCCTGAGATTTAATACGGGCCTAGTAATAACCAAACTCAAAAGACATATTTGTTGAAAACATTGCTCACATTAAAAAGTTAAAAAACAAAGAGTCACACAGAAAGCAGACTATTAAAAAGGCATTTGTAAATTAATGAACATTGAATCAGTTTGAAAGTTGAACTGTAATGAATCAAGGCAATCATAGTCATAATCTAATCACGAAGCACAAAAGAGTAGACACGGTTGTGTTCTATATAAGAGAATAACCACGATTCCACGAAATATCGATTAACATAACCTTTATGTGGAATAATTTAACACGGAAATTTCTTCTCAAACCTAGAGCCCCTCGAAAAATTATTACCCACGATTTTAAATAATATCACTCATAATTAAGCTAATATTAAAACGATTAGCTCCCGGGTAGGTAATATCTTTCAATATTTGCAAAGCCGATATTAGCAATGGTCCAAATTATGGCACTTCTAGATCCACAAAGCGGAGGCTTCAGCAGCAACAAAGCAATATAAATGCTAAGGTTGACCTCTCATTTAACAAAATTTCTCATAGCAGAATCATATAAAACCGCTCTTCTGCATTCAACTTGATATGAAATATACGGTAATCCCATGCACAGGGATATCATCTGCAAGTCTGATAAAAGTAAACCTTTTGAAATAATTATTCAAGAAGACAAAAATGTTCATCTCAGAGTTATCGCGCGCGAATAAAGCTAATTTTTTTTCCTTGCGCCACTGTGATAGTAGACTGTCATCCTAAAGGTGGGTTAACTCCAAAAGGTGAAAGTCTAGTGTTTAATATATTATCAAAGGCATGAAACATCACCTTCCCGTATATGTCAGCCTTATACCTCGACGATAGCCGCTCATTCATCCGAGAGAGCTAAGTATTGGATTATTTGACGTCGAGGGAAAGATATTTTCTCGCAGTAAGACATAAGTATCCGCTATTGATATGCCCCACTTTCGTTCGATGGTGCCTCCTGCTTTCTAAATCGTGTAGTGAAACTCCTCCCATGACTTGATACTATCGGAGAAGCTGCAAAAATAGCTGATTACTCATAATCTCAATAGACTATAGGTAAGCTCCCAAGGACCCATAGGTGGTTTCCTTCTGCCTTGCCCTCAATCGGGGTCGGAGGTCATTCAATCAAAGGGATACGTTTGGGAGCTTCCAATCGGAATAAATCAAACTGCGCAGGTAAATAATAAGCACCGAACCTCGAACGCGAAGAAATAAAAAATAAAATCGCCTATCCTTCCGGAGCCAAACAAGACACCATGCCAACGCGCATTCTCGCTTCCTCATCATCAATTTATCGAATGGCTTGGCCGCTTTCCCGAGGTCGCCGGCAATATTTTTGCCATACGTGGGTGCGAGGGAAGTGAAAGGGGGGCTAATTCCCTCCGTTGGGTCTCTCCGCGCAGACCGCCAAGAACGATAGTTATGAAGACGGCGGGGGAGGGGCATAAGGGTGGGGAGGTGGAGGGAGGAGCGGAATGCTGTTCTTGGCGGGAGTGGGCGAAGAGGGCGCCAAAGGTAACGTGCATTGCAGGGTCGTTCGATGTTGCTCTATCGATATATATCGATATCGAAGAGGCAACGAATCGAGACATTTATCGACCTTGCGTGCATTGAGGAGAATGAAAAGGAGGGAAGACATAGAGGAGGAGAGGAGCGGAATACGAAATGAGAATAGAAAATCAGCCACTTGAGAGAGGAGGAAAAGTCAACCAATTAAAAGAGGTTCCGCCGCGACTGTGTGAATCAAAACAAATACTGAATTCTGCCATTTCTTGCTCAACTTCTGCCAACTACTTAATATTTCTTACACTGATAGAATGACTAAATCATCAGAAAGCAAGGTTAAAATACAAATATGCAGATCATTCGGCAGTTATATTTCCAATGAACGTCCTTCTTCATCCATGTATGAGCTGACTGCAGCGCCATTTCTATTGAGTTAAAGCAGTCCCTGCATTTTAATTCAAAAACTAAAGATTAGTCCGTTAATTTTAACACGATTTAATTTCCTGGGAGATTTTGATTCTTATAATAATTTTTCGCGGAAATGGGATTAACTTAAAATGGATAAATACTAGATGTGCCCAGTCCCTCCCCTAATATGTCCCGGTATTCTCAAAATTTGTACAGGAAGAGTACTTCTGTAAGTAGCCAGTATACAAATTCAGCGGCATTTAAGCCATTTTACAGTGGAACCGCGTTAATTTATAAGCGACGAAAGAATCGACATATTTTAGTCGGTACATAAATTATTCGACGAATTTAATAAATAATTTTTGAATTAACAGTTTTTCCAGCCAAGGGATCAGACAGCAGCAGTATTTCCACTGAATTTTCTCTTTTTGACTCCAATTATTACAGTAATTTGTTACTAATTCAAAACAATATGATTGGCATGTGCCTATATTTGATTACCATTCAACCCCCTGGGAGAATTTGGCCTTTACACTTACTTTTTCGTCGGAAATGGCATTCGTATTAGATTACTACTAATAGAATACTACTTTTCCCTATCTTTCATGCATTTATCGCATTTCACGCCGTGTAATTTTAAGTTATATTTGCAAAAACGGAATGGAAAGTAGGATTTTGTGTATTTGTTCATAAAAAGCGAAGGACAAGTTTTTCTATACATGGCCAGAATTTGAATTCGAAGACATTTAAGGAACTTTGAGCGAGAAACCACTTCACGTATGATTCGATGCATTTGGCCTCGTGATAAAGAAAAAAATCTTATCTTTCCATTGATAACAAAATATCAGCCACTTATCAGCCAATATATTTTTCGAGACATTTGCCAAAAAAATACCAGCCATTTTCTACGGGAAATGTTACAGGTATGCACTCCAGAGAGAATTTATTTAAAGAGGAATTTCTAACGTGTAGATTTCGTCAGAAATTAAACAGTGTGTAGTCAGCATGATTTCTCAGATATTTGTTTTAAATAAAGCTATATACCGCAGTTTTTAAAATATAATATACCGCAGTAATTTTTACAGAATCGCAAAATAAATATTCGGTTGCGATGGCATTTTCAGCGTAGGGCGTTCAAATGAGTCAGGTTAGAAAATACATGATATTACAACATGCAGTTCAAGACTGCTACCCAAAAACTGATGCTATAAGGAAAACTGGTGAAAAGTCGATTAGGAATGAAAGGGAGGTGAGATGAGAAGCACACCACCGGCAATAGCTTGCCCACAGTGTATAGTCCCGCCTGAATTTGTAGGTTTTGAATAAAAAAAGGTCTTATCTCAAGAAATACGGAAATAAGCAGCAGAGGTCATCGAAGCAGGAGTAAAAGTTCGAAAGTGACGTTGCAAAGCGAAATTGGAACATGAAGCCATTTTGTTTCGGGACAAAAGATTTGAAATGTCTTAATTCTCAAATCTTCCCCAACCAATGTAGGTACGTGTACATTATATCTATATCACTGATGATTAATTATTTTAATAAAAGTATTGAATTTAATAATCAATGGTTAAATTTACAGGTTATCTTGATACTATAGTTAACGTTTTTTACTACACTCTAAGCATGTTCCATATTTGCACATGATAAACTCTCCCATTGTAAGGAAAAAATAGGATTAAATTAGCATAGGAAAACTAATGTGGTTATTTTTATCAACGCAACAGGCAACAATATTAAAGATGTAATACTTCATTTTTCAGATTTTTAAAAAATAATTCGACCTGAGTTCAAAGCTACTCTAAAACGACTATCGTATTCTATTCCTTCTTTTTCTTTTCATCTTATAACTAGGAGGCTAAAAAGGAGGCATAGTACTTAATTTTTGAAAGGATAAAATTAATGAATTTCAGATTTTTTTAATAACTTGACCTGAGGTCAAAGCTACCCTAAAGCGACCCTCTCTATATCTTCTTTCTTTTTCTTTAACATAATTCCTAGGATGATAAAAAAGTACTAACTTAGTACTTTGTTGGAAAGTTTAAAATTAATAAATTTCAGACTTTTTTAATAACTCGACCTGAGGTCAAAGCTAATCTAAAACAACTCTCTTATTCTCGTCCTTTTTCTTTTAATATAAATCCTAGGAGGCCAAAAAAAGGATTGGTATAGTACTTTTTTGGAAAGAGTATTAATTTTTAAAAATTATTAGGAAATTAATAGAGTGTATTCTTCACTATGAGGTACTGGTAAGGTCATCGAATCACCCCTACCTCACTGCAACAACGACAAAAAGCAGGGTTGATTGACAGGCCACCATCGCTTAAGGCGGGGTAGGGAGGTTGTTGGGTGGGGGGAGGCGTGGGAGAATTTCCTTTCCGTCGAGAGAGACAAGTGCGGCGCCGTGGGGATGACCGGTGGTGAGGACGAGCGAGGGAGGGATCGGGGGAGAAGGCGCGAGTTTAAACACGCGCCCCTGTGAGTGCACGCGCGAGAGAGTCGGCCTCGGAAAGTGGGGCGGACGTGGGCGACGCCCAGGCGCGGGAGGAGGAGGAGGCGTCTCTGCCTCCTGTCCTTAGGGACGGGCGGCGGCGGGCGCCTCGCGGCATAGAATCCACACTATCCGAAACGATGGCGAAAGACTGACGACGGTGAAGGAAACGACGTGCGCTGGCGAAACGTTCGGTAACCTGCCGGATTTTCCCCTCACTACGGATGCACAACAGCCGCGGCCGACTGCTTGGTGCATAGTATTCGAATTCGTTCTCAATACGTATTCCAAAACGCCAGCTTTTTACCAAAGAGTAATAAAAAATGTACATTATCTTTGTTTGAAGCCTCTTTCCAAATGTCATCACATAAACAACGGTCGCGGATGTGATCATCGAAGTTCTTTAATTGTTCAGCGCACATCAACGATCTGTTTTGAAGTGCGCTGCCTATTGCGCAGGCTCTGAAATGAATGGAATGCAAGTGCACTGTTGTGTTGCGAAGTGAGCAGCAGAGTAGAGAAAATGGAAATCTCCCATCATCACTGAGTATTCTACCAACTAATTGGTTGGTTTTTTGGACATTTCATTCCCAAACTTTCCCGTTTCTGGGACATCTTTACACTTTCCTGCACATTACTTGCTTGTCATAAAATTGCAAAAAAAAAGTATGTTATATCTACAACTACACTTCCCATTTCCATGTACCGTTAACAATTATCAAACTGGTGGCTGCACCTGACTACACTGGGCTCACCAGCATGCTTAAGGTTTTAATGATGTGATCATCACTGATTATTCTACCACCTGGTTTTTAGTTTTTGGACAATCCTTGTCCAAAATTCCTCATTCCTGGGACAACATTTCACTTTCTTGCACATTAATTAATTGCTCGCCATACGGTCTCTCTCGAATTCCTCATAGTCTCTGCCTCTCCTTATGTCATCCAAATTCCTATCCCCGTCCACTCTTCCTCAGCGTCCTTCCCTCTATCGCCCTCACCAACATCCTCTAACCTCTCAGTACTTCCTCCATCCATCTTTTCTGCCTTCTCCGAATCTCCGGGAATAACATTCTTAGCTCTTCCACCATACCCAACCCTTCCTCATTCGTTTTCCTCGCAACTCAGCTAACCCTTTCAATTCTCCCACAAACCTACACCTCAAATGCCTTCAATCAACGCACCCGTAGAGCTCCACTTGCCGTATAAAAGTTGCCGTTCCGTGTGAACAAATTAGGGAAGAAAACCTAGATATATTCAACAAAAAAGCATATGTGGAAAAGACAATTACGATTTTTCCCCTGTGAACTTTTCGCACTTAAATGAACCTCCGGGTGACTCCGTAAGGCAATACCAAGAATAGTACGCGGTGTTCTTTAAAAAAAACGTCTGTTTTACATTGAACAGGGGAAATAAACTATTTTAGCGATTTGGCGATGACAAGTACAGTGATAATAAGAGAAATAAATATTTTTGCTTAAAAATATTTGCTAGTGACAATTTAAGACTTAAATGCGAAAAAGGAACATTTTTTCCCATCACTACATCGGACTCTCAACCCCCCTTTTGGAACAAACACCTCGCGAACGGCCGCAAGGACGATACCTACACTCCAGGTTCTCCGTCCTTCCCCTACGCAAGCGGCGCCGAAGACGACAACAGTATATGCAGCTAGTTCGCCTTTCCCCTACCCCCATTCCACGAGCGATCGGTGACAGTACTTGTACGCACTCTTTTTATCACTTTAACCACGCGTACTACAAGAACCTCCGCGTTAAATAATTGTCGCTTTCACCGAAAGATGGGTACCTTTCACTTTTATGTCTCCGGGGCAAAGATGGACGCGAGTCACTATAAGGCCTTTTCAGCGCAACTTTCCCTCCACTCCTGCCCGTTTAAACGCCTTCGTCATTTTCATTATTATTAGTAGTAGTAGTTCATTTACCAGTTAAGGGATGTTTAGATGGAGGTGAGTAAAAATAATCAAGATTTTAACGTGTGCACTGTTCAGGGCCCTATACCTATACCAATATTATTTCTTACTTCATCTCTGTATGCGTCCGTAAAAACTATTCTCTCGAATTGAACAACAAATTCCCTTATATCCTACCGAAATAGCCTTGGGAATTAGGAAGCCTGGGTAGCGTGGTGGTTTGCGCATTGCCCCGGCAAGACAAGGGTCCGTGATTCGATTCCCGGTCCAGGTGGATTTAATTCCCTAGGTGGTCGATCATATTCACTAATATCCTTCCAAAACTGCCTAGGGGAATTAGGAAGCCTGGGTGAGATGCGTGGTGATCTGCGCATTGGCCCAGCCCCTCATTACCTCCTCCAACCACCAACTCTGCTTCCTCCTAATCTCCTCCAGAAGACTCCTCACCCACCATGCCAAGCACTTCATAACACCTATAATATGAATTACGAGGCTGTTTAATTAATAAAAATGATATTGTCAGCCCCGGTGGCGACGATGTAAAGGCTGGGAAACCTAGGGTCGCGGGTTCGAGTCCCACCTGTGTGGCTTTTTCTACACTCAAGGGTCATATTCTGTAATCCGGATGATGTCTCTCACCGGTGATGAACATCACCGAAAAACTTCACCCGTCACCGCCACTTGCGATTCTGTTGCCGAGGGTGAAGTTTCACCACACGGTGATGGCAAGGTGATGGTGATATACTCCGTTGTCTCAGGCGTAACTTAATGGAATTTGCTTAGCATATTGAATGAGAAGCAGTAACTTTGTAATTCCACATGTATTGTGTAAATACATGTGGAATTACAAAGTCACTGCTTCTCATTAAATATAATGGTGATATGAATGAAATCATCTCGGTTTTCTCTGTCGCCAATTCCTCAGGACTATAATCGACGAATTATCTGCTGTTACAAGTACGGCTAATTGATAAGGAAATATTTTGACTTAGTCCCCACTGATATCTATCCTCCGCAGAAAGGATGAGCTAGGTATTTTATGGACGTCTGTAACTAACTGTGCTTAGTTTACCATGAGGAGGAGAATATGTTTTAGAATAACAGTGGAAGATATTGAGTTGTGAGAGGACATTATTTATTTCCGTTCCAAGAAAGCAATAATTTATTAAATTTGAGCTATTTTCCCTCATGCTTAACATTGCGAGAAACCACGAACCCTTTTAGTTAGATAATAAGCTAGCTTACATCTTAAGAAAGAATTTAATTACAAAATCTATAATTTTTCACGAACCAATTTTTATTTGAGTATCCGAAATAGTGAGATCCTTACTTCTTACTTCACGGAGTGAAGGAAATCAGTTCGAATCAAGTTTATCATCCAGATTATTGACGAGTATTCATGTCCCCATACCACTCACTCATTCGGACACCAACAAATTGGGTGAACGTACCATCAACTTTGGAGTAATGTGATGAATTATCATTACTGATGAGATGCGAGTTGTTTCTGAGAGTCTCTAATGAATTAGCAGTGATACCAAAACCATAAAGCAATTGCTGTATTTGTGAATTTATATTTGCTTTTGGATCATTCTTTGTTTACCCAATACTAAAATCTTAGCTTGCGCGGGGAGTTTTAGGACTATTTAAAGGGGACATTTAGTAAGTAAGTGCAATGAAATTAGTGTGTATTCTCCATAAATTTCCAATGGAATTCGAAAAGAAGACAAGAGCATTTTCCAGGACATACATTGAAATATTTGCTTAAATAATGCCATGACATTTCGGGGTATGATCACACGTTTTATTTCGAATTCTTGGTTTACTTCCCTCATATGATTTCAGTGGTTTATAAGTGAGAAAAATTAAGAAAGGATGAAGGTAGGTACCAAAAGCGTGGTTAATTATACCAACGTATAGTGCAATAATTGCATGGTGACTATTCACTTATCTCTATTTCTTCCGTAAATGAAAATTATGCACTGTGAAACATAATGTAAGATAGATTTTAACCTTAAATATCAGCGTCCGTATCCCTTTCCAATGGGTTATGCGTAAGCTCATATTCGGTAATGTCACGAAAAGAAGAATGCAAAAGGTTAGAGCTGAAACCATTATCCAATTAATAAGATTTATTATGCATCAGATTATTTACCCACGTTCACTAAACCAGGGATATCATGAACGGCTTAGTTGCTGGGCTTATTAATTACATGCCCCGAACAAGTAACCTAAATAATCTTTCGGTTAATAGAATGAACTTTTCTGTTCAAACAAAACTTTTCTTGACAGCTCCATCAGTCATTTTTATTACAATATAGTAGATATATACACTTAAATAGTCTGCCGAGCGTAGAAATCGCTATTTACACGTGTAGTATTAGCCATCAGCCGATGAAAATATTGACTCTTCGACGCCATACTGGCAGGTGATGGATAAGACCGTCTATCCAATTGGTGATGTCATATCACCCCGCTTTGGGTGGAGAACTTCACCTCGTCGGCTTACAGAATAGGAAAGGTGGTGATAGGTGATGTGATATCATCAGCGGTCGCTTATAACCGATGATATGAGTTACAGAATACGACTCCAGGACAAGGCTGTCAATGAATGTTCAACATCGTTGGCTATGAAACGCCCGATAAAAATGCCTAGCATGTTCTTTTCTGGTTGTCGGTTAGTAAATAAAATAAAAAAGCGATTAAGGTAAGCATGGACGGACGTTAAGGTTTCACCTTCTGCCGATCTATTTCTATTACTACTACAGATATCATCGCTTTTACACACTCTCTGCTTCTTCAGCTCGGCATACTTCCTAAGTTTCTACCTCTCTCCATTATTCCCGCGCAAAACCAAGAAAAATTGCAATGGTAGGATCATACTCTCTCAAAAGAGATAGAATGTTTGTTTTTCATTTACTTCAAATGCTACCAGCAAACATCGCAAATTCATGAGCAAATAATCCGCACTCATTGTTCCATTTTGCGAAATCGAAACAGGCAAATTATAAAATCCAGCAAGATTCAAAGTAAAGATCTCACACCTATATGAAAATAACTCAATCGACATAGAATTACATAGAAACGCCGGATTAGGAACAACCAGCATTCACCGCCACACTGCTGAAAATGATTGCTCCAAGCACTAGGATATTATTAGAAGATATGCAAATTTTATATGGCCTCTAAAAGAAGAGAATGTGTCGGAAGATTTTTGGTTTTCACCCGTCACAATCACAGTTTGCATTGTTTAGCAAAGGAAAACATTGAATCAAATATTGGGTGGGAGCGCAATCACGGGGAAGAAACTTAACATCCGTTATTACTCCGGGCATCATAACTGCCTGGGAAACAAAGTATACCGTCAGATAACGACGATTGTCAACTTGAATGAAATGAGGCAAAAGAGTGCGGCTCCGAGCTAACTGAAAGCCAAATGAAGACAAAGATACGTGGCAGAAGGCGAGAATTCACGAAGATTTTAAAATAAAGAAAGCAAAATAACATTCCAGAAGAAAGATGTATTTTCATTTTCCTTTGACAAGCAAAGTAAAATGAAAAATAATGTGAACAGAAGAGTTCAAGAGGAGAAATCATTCCACGGCGAGAAATATTGCAAAAGAAAAGACTAAAATTTAGAAAACACTACCTCAAATAAGCATACACATGCAGTAGGGATATCTTTCCTCCCAGAAAATTGGCAGTGGTTCCAACAAGGTAAAGAATATCAGACCACTCGAAAACGTTATATCACTCAGGAAAATGTAGAAGATAAAACGGTTTGCTGAAGAATGAACTGTTTATTTTTATTTATTTATATATCCATTGAATTTCCATTGGGCATTTTACCTGGTGGTAATGGGCAATATTCCACTTAAGGTAAAGCGTAAGAACTCTTGAAAAATCTAGTGACTCACAATGGTGAAACTACAACAAGGAAAAAATAAGAATTATTTTTTCAGCTTACAGTTAGTGAGACGGAGTCTCTTCTTGAATTCCTCATAACATTTTGGGAAAGGGATTAAGACTTCTAGAGGTTAGATCTATCTATCTCATCTAGATCTAACTCATCTAAGATTTCACTAAGATTCTTATCGGCATCATCTATAGGCCACCTAAACTGGGTCACCTAGACGATCTGGATTCGGTAATATCGGAATACTCCACGGAATATGAACATATAATAATAGCAGGAGATTTCAATGCAAACTTTAATACAGATGCGCATGACACAGTCTACTTTAAGCGAATGTTCACCGAAAACAATATCAAAATCCTACCTTTAGGCCCGACTAATACTACGAAAACTTCGTCAACATGGATTGATCTTATGGCTACGGCAAAAAGAGAAAAGGTTATTGCGCACGGACAGCTTCCAGTTCCTGGTATCTCTTCTCACGATTTACTGTACCTTGCCTATTCAGTTAAAGCTAAAAAATTCGAGCAGAAGTTTATAAGTCAACGAAATATCAGGGAAATAAACGACAATGAATTACTTAATGCAGCATTCTCACTTCCATGGGCCCATATTGAATTCACTGATTCAGTTGACGACAAAGTTGAGACTCTAAATTCACTGATGATTTATCTGCTTGACAAATTTGCTCCTGTAAAGATGATCCGAGTTTCGAAGCCACGAGCGCCCTGGTTAAATTCAGAAATAAAACAATCAATGGCAAAACGAGACTCAGCCTTTCGTTTTTTTAAGAAAACAATGACTCTCGATGCATTTCAAAGATATAAAAACTTGAGAAACAAGACGAAACAGCTTATAAGAAATTCGAAAATTAAATTCTTCCACTCAGTCACTACATCTAACCACTCCTCGGGAAAATTGTGGAACAAACTTAAATCACTTGGTATAGGTAAAAGTAAAGACCTCATTCTCCCTCCTGACTTGTGTCTGAACTCCTTAAATGATAAGTTTTCCCAACCCCCGAACCTTATTCAAACCGAAATCAAAGATAAAACTCTGAAACTGTACGCCTCTAAAGACTCATACATATTAAATAGAGACCAAAAATTCGAATTTACCCCTATTACCCAAATACAAGTTGAATCGTGTTTCAAGAGAATCAAGTCTAAAGCACAAGGCTCTGATGGTATACCGCTAGACTTCTTAAAAAAGCTATTTCCTGTTATTATCCCATACATCACCAATATTTTCAACTCCTCCCTATCTCAGAATCACTTCCCAAGTCAATGGAAGCGAGCGTTAATCAGACCTATTCCAAAAAAGAATAATTCCCAAGGGGAAAAAGAATTCCGTCCAATATCCTTTCTTCCCATCCTGTCCAAAGTTCTCGAAAAACTTGTATATGAGCAGTTAACACATTTCTTAAAGTGCAACAATATTCTTGATAAATGCCAGTCTGGTTTCCGACACGGTCACAGCACGTCTACCGCATTAACTAAAATCACCGATGACTTGAGACGCTCCATGGATCAAAAAGAAGTTTCAGTACTCGTGTTGCTTGACTTTTCGAAAGCTTTTGATTCCTTAGACAAAGATATCCTTGCAGCAAAAATGAGAGGCATGGGTTTTTCTCCTACAGCAGTCCACTGGATAACATCATACTTATCAGGCCGGTATCAGCGAGTAATTACAAATGATTTATGCTCAATGTGGATCAAAACAGCAAGAGGTGCGCCTCAAGGCTCTATACTAGGACCTCTGCTATTTTCCCTGTACATTAATGATTGCCCTTCAGTGATTAACCATTCCAAATATCATCTTTATGCTGACGATCTCCAAGTATACCTAAATTCAAATGTTAAAAGCCTATGCAATGGAATATGTAATTTAAATAATGACCTAGAAAACATCAGCAATTGGAGTAAATCCAATTTTCTAAGCATAAACCCTAGTAAGTCGCAGGCTATTATAATTGGATATCCGAAAATACTCAAGTCAATCGACAGGGATCAATTACCGCAACTACGCATTTCTGATTCTCCTATAAAGTACTGCGACGAAGTTATTAATCTAGGACTGGTCATTGATGAAAGTCTGTCTTGGTCATCTCATGTAACTAAGGTATGTAAAGCAGTGAATAAGTCATTATTTCCTCTAATTCGTTTCAAACACTTTATTCCTCTCTCCTTAAAGAAGCAATTAGTTTCAACCTTAATATTTCCCCATTTTGACTATGCCGATGTTGCCTTTCAAGACATATCTCAGGCCCTGTCAACTAAACTTCAACGCTCCTTCAACGCCTGCATTAGGTTCATATTTAATTTACATATATCAGATCATACTACCAATTATATTAACAATCTCAATTGGTTAAAACCTAGTTCACGACGCCGGCTGCATATCCTTGGTCTTCTCTATCAAATTTTACAAACAAATACACCAGCGTACCTAAGAGACGAGTTTCAAACACTTAGTAGAGTACACGACTCAAATACGAGGGGAAATGATAAACTCGTTATTCCTCAACACCGGACAGTCAGATTCAATAAATCATTCATTGTGACCGCATGTCGCGAGTGGAACAACATTGACTTACCGCTACGTAAATCATCATCACTCGCATCCTTCAAAAGGGCACTATACGAAAAACTTCTCCGAGAACAACAACGAGACACATAAAACACCATGGGAACAGTAGGAAAGATTCAACACTAATCTCCTCCTGCCTCATCTAATATTCTTTTTCTTTCCAGGTACTGGGTGATATTTTCTTGTATTTGTATACATCCATGTTTACATTAGCTCTTTCTCAGTAGGTTTTCGCAGGTTTTTCACGCCCCCCTTCTTGTGTGGGCGTTTTCCTGCAGTGGGTTTTTTTCCAATAAGGACGACAGTCAATATCCTTAGGTTTTTCCCACGTTTGCTCACATCTTTTTACACTTTGCTAACTTATAATTTTGATTGTTGAATGTAATTCCAAGAGCAACTTGACAATGTATTTAACTGCAATAACTTTATGTTTGACGAGGGGTTAGATGGAAGATGGGACTTTCTAGTCCCAATCTCGCCCAATAAAGACGTTTTATTATTATTATTATTATTATTATCTAACGTCCTGTTTAAAAAGGAAAATTTTCCAATGTCGGTTCTTTGCTGCCGAGCCCTATGCAGGCTAAGACAAGCCCAAGAAATGCATATTTTAAAAAATTAAGTGAATGGAGACGGAATCAACAAGCTTCGTTTCGCCGAAGGCATCGCAGCCATAGAAGAAAAGCCAAAAGATCTGCAAGCATCCTTGAACACAATGGCTTGAGTACAACAAGGATTCAACATGTAGATTAACCGCAAGAAAACGAAAATTCTAGAATGTCGAAGAGGGAAGCTGAAGGAAGACATCACGCTTAAAGGAGTAGTACTTTAACAAATGGAATCCTTCATCTACCTCAGAAGCTGGGATGGGAGGGGAAGTTCAACAGATAGTTCAAGCGAATAAAAGCTCAGGCCATGTAAGCATGTACGATGAAAAAACAATTGTTGTGTTAAAAAAAACATTGGAATACCGTTAAAAAGAACGTAAAAACATTTGTGAGGAGTGAAGCGTTACATGGATCAGAGACATGGACCATTGGAAAGCAAGAACAAGAAATTAGGGGCTTTCGAAACTTAGTGCCCGAAGGGGATGCTGAAGATCAAATGGACGGATATGATCGAAACGAGGAATTGCACTGAAGAAGAGAAGAGGAGAAAAACATCAGGAACACGATAAGGAAGACATGGAGAAGATGGATATGCCATACCTCGATACACCATGAATTTGTATCGAACCACAATAGAGGAGACGGACGGGATAGCCCTACGAGGAACGCCGAGAAACAAATACATAGGCCAGCCAAAGCGGGATATGAAACAGAAGAGCTAGAAGGACTTAAAGGATGAAGGGGACAAGGTAGAATAATGGGCTGCAGTCAACCAACCTAAGGATTGAATGACTTATGATGAATGAACTAGTTGAAAAGCCTGCTGAAACAGGCTAAAATATTGGCGAAATAGCCAAAAAGTATTGAATAAAGTAAATTATTAAATAGAAATTAATGTGTGGTTTTTTTTATTTTTAATGAAAACAATATGTATATGTAACTATGGTAAAAAAAACCCTTTAATTTCTCACTGTCAGCGATTTCTTTGGATACAACATTTTTGGTGAAGCAGGCGGAGCTGTTACTTAGTAGTTTCCCTTGTGTGTATTTTGAAAAATGCATATACCCGCGCCATGTATCAATTAGTGGAGGACGTATATGGGAGCTCGCTTGTTATCTATTGGCGCACATCTGAATCACTACGCCAAACAACTGAATCATTCTTACGTACGCGTAGCTTTTTATATAGTAGGTGGTAAAAAATTCAATTTTTTTTCATCACCTAATATTGTGCAGATTGATTTGGTTCTTTAAAAAGAATTTTCTTTATGTTTAATATTGATCTTGAAATCCATCATAGCATAGATTTAGAGCATAATTCTTAATGGCAATGAAGTTTAGATAATAAAAGCTGCAGAGCAGATGGGAAGCGATGGAGATGTGGTGTTGTCAATGAATGATGAAGGTCAAATGGATGGAGATAAACACCAATGAAGAAGTCATCCGAAGAGCTCGAGAGAATGCAAGATGGAAACTGAGAAAAATAAGAGATAAATTAACTGGGTACATTTTGCAGAACAACGGCCTCTCGAAAATAATAATAGAAGGAGAAATGAATGGAAAGAATAACCGAGGAAGAATAACAATGAAATATATGAGGCAAACGACGTAGGACGTCAAAAAGAAGACTTGGGTAGGTGAATTTGCTCTCCACATGGAAACAAAGTGTGGAATGCGATTCTACTGAAAAATCTCCGCCACTGCCAACATTCGAACCCGGGCCCTCGGGATTGGAAGCTCGGTCCTCTATAGCGTACGTATCAATCCGAAGTGGGAGGTAAGACTTTTGACGCGCATATTGTAGGAGCCGCATACCTTTGACGATGTATAAAGATGGGAACAATACTTTTGAAGAGTGAAAGTGCGGGAGCCCATTCCTATAATCCCGTCAAACCTTCACCACTTTCTCTCCTTTCCTCTCCTCCCTCCCACACCGGAACTCCCCCTTCCCAGCACTTCGACTTTTTAGAACCTTCACACCCCATTTATCCCCTCCCCCGAAAAACAACTCCCCGACACCTGTGCGCTAAAGAGACAACTCCCGCCCGCGAGGAAAAGTGACTTTGACCGCCTTAGTTGATCGCACCAAAAACACCACCGCGACTTCCCAAGAGCGCGGTGAGGTTTCGTGTTTCTTTTTTGTAAGGGCTGGACCGACGTACCAGCAGTCGGGAGAATTTTTCCCACATTTGTCCGTCGTTTCTCGCTTTCGACCCAAAAGAAATTCCTTGTTTAGAAAGCTTTTGTTGGGACCGGCGGCCGGAGAAATTAAGAAGGCGCGGCGGAACTCAATTCATTGTAGTAGTACCTACGCCGTCTGATATGTCGTCCGATTGCCGTTATGAAGCCCCACATTTGAGACATGCGCATACAAAGACGTCTTCCAAATCGATCGGACTTTCTTCGCCGCGTGCGTCTCCGTCATCTGCTTAACTTCATTAGTGAGGAAATGGCACCGTAAAAAGGATCAAGGGATTACCGAGGCGCCCTCCGACGTTCGATAAGTAGGCACTATAAATTCCGGAATGAAGCTGCGATTTGAAGTGACATGGGGAAATTTCAACGGCTACAGCCGCTTTCCAGCGTATTTTCACATGATACTGCGGTAGACTTTTTCCATTTCAAGTGGAAACATTAAAGTCACTAGAAAATTTAAGTTAGAATTCATTCATTATTTACTGTCGAATAACTGTTTCCATAAGTGCGGAGTATTTAAGGTTTTATCGGAGATTGAATAGGTATATTATAATAGTCCAACAAGATTACGTCAGTGACAGTATTCAGGACGTTTTTTGTGGCTAGGTCAGATATCAACTAAAGTAATGTAAAATTAGGCCCCTGATAACACTAGACAGATTTTTATAAACTCGGAAATAATAACCTATTTTAAGGCCAAGACCGTTAACTCACCGTTTTAAAATAAGGGTAATTAAAAAAATAAACCAATGCATCTCTTTTCTACAAGGGTACATTAATGAAATCACGGTGGCGGATCCTTATAAATTATCCACCCGAGGCAACACCCGATTGTCGAGGAAAGATAACGAAACGTATTATCCCTTTATTTCTGTGGGTTAAATCTTTGCAGGCAAACGATATTCAATCCATCACTGACTTGAATTCTTGACATCGGCTGTACCTATATATGTACTGCCGCCGCACCCTAAAATGACCGTTAATTCCCAACCGAAAGGATCGCATGCCAATCTTCGGTAATGACTGCTAACTATTTTGAGGAGCATGCCCTCATATGACAGTAAAGATTAGACGATGGCAGCAGCAGAACAGAGAAAAATTTAAAAAATGGAAACGCAATGCAATAGGTGAACGAGAAAGATGAATTGGAGTTCGATGAACACTTTGAATTGGATTCACTTGTGAAGAAGTCCTACGAAGAGTTGAGGAGAAAAAATATGAGTATAAATTCAGGGGAGTAGAAGAAAATTCCTTGGACAGTCAGAGACGTAAAATGTGTTACCGAAAATAGTTATGGCAGGAAAAATGAAAGGAAATAATGCCCGATGACTAGCAACGATGGAATAGATCAGGCATATAATGACGGATGATAAAAAATCTCGAGAACAGTAAGAAATAAAACCAAAATAGATCTGGAACGAGGCACAAAAAATCAAACAGCATAGCCCTTAACGAAAAAAAATATAAAAAAGCCAACTTAGATGGTAAAGACACCTCAATAGAATAGATCAAAATAGAATCCCCAGGGAAAATTTCAAGAAAAACCAGGAGGGAGGATTGCCAAAAAAAAGAGACATGGATGGGAACAATTGAAAAGCACAGAAAGAGAAGAGGGAAGGCAGAGAAGAAAATTACGAGTGACCGAAAATGGTGGAAGGAGTACATCGAGACCCATAAGTCGATAGCATAAGAAGGAACAAGAAGATGAAATAAGGAATTACGACTGAACTAAGCGGTGAATTGAAAATAGAATGGAGTGGATACCTGCTAAAAACCAGCATCCTGATTGATGCCTACTCCTGATTATGACTCAAGAGTCAAAGCGATAAGGTTCACAGCGTGATGGGGAAAGAATATGGAAACCATTAACCAGCTCCAGAAACAATGGCAACGCCATTTTCGTTCCCGCTCGACGGTCACGACCGGAAAACGCCAATGAGCGACAGAGAAGAGTTTTAAATGCCATGGCCACGATGATCACTCCGCCGTCACCCGATCACGGAAAGGAGCCCGATGAAGATGCATCGGCCCTTTCCCTACTTCGTCCTCCACAGCAGCCGATTGTTTGTCCTTTATGAACGAACCATATCGGCTACAGAGGCGAAAGAGTCATCTCACAGTCGCCAAATTTACCACAGCAAAATGTAGCTTCATTCGGCACAGTCTTAAGAGCTGTGCTATGGATAACCTCAGGTAAACTCGTAGCAAGGCCACCACCAAAATATAATATGCAACAGTCACATTTAAATAGCCAAATAATGAAAAGTAATGAGAGTGCTAAACTGTATGGACAAGTATACGAAGAAACACAATTTGAGGATTGGTGTCAAGAAAACCAATGTTATGATTTGTGGAAGAAATGAGGAAGAAAAACAAACTTCAAGAACAAAAACTTGAGAAAGAGGAAGAATTTTGCTACTGTGGAAGATAGAAACACTAGTAAAGGAAATTAAAACAAAAATCTAGAGGAAGGAATATGTCAAGCAAAGATGGCAAGCGAACAGAAGACGAGTCGACTAATAGCTAGCAAATTGTTAGCCTGGAATTAAGGAAGCACTTTATTAAAATAAATATTTGGAGCATGCTCTTATATTGAAGTGAAGCGTGGATAGTAACTGCTGCAGAGCATAGAAGATAGGAAACTAATGTGGTGAAATATAAGAATGATGAATATCAAATAGACGGTGAAAGTCACCAAGGAAGAAGTCCTATAAAGAGTTAGATAGAAAAGCAGTGTGATGTGAACTTGGAGAAGAAGTGACAAACTTACTGAACACTTATTCGACTCTAATTTTTTTAATTTAAATCTAGAGAAAAGGAAGGAGAGACAAACTTAATCGGGCATATTTGTGACAGAGTAGCCTCTTGGAAACAATGACACAATACAGAGAGAAAACAGTAATGAATGGGAAGAATTACCGAGGAAGGCAAAGGAATGAATACATCAGGCAAATCGCGAAGGACGTCAAAAGGCCGGCGCGCAATTTTCCTCCCGCCTCCATTTCGTCCGCTTGCTCCCGTTTTGTGGGAAGGGTGCGCACACTACACTAGGCCTGTGCGATTATTCGATTAATTGAATCGTCAATTCGATTATTTTTACAATTGATCGATTATTTCAGCACATCGATGTCGATTGCGGTAATTGATTCGATTGTCAATTTTTTTCAAGTGTCAATTGTTGTTCAATTGTTATTCAATTCACAATTATTGTCCGGTAATCGATTAATTGACGATTATTGATTCGCTATGGATTGCAAATTGCACGTTTAAACTTGTTCGCTTTTGCTCGACGCCGGCGATGGCCGACGCTGTTGATGCTTGCTGCTCGCTCTCGCTCGGCGCCCGGCCTCGGCCCTCCTGCTACCGCACAGGGGATCAGGGGGAGGGGCACAGATCTTCAGGGAAGAAAGGGCTAGGGTCAGGGACATTCCATACGTGAAGAAAGAGGTCGCCGTACTGCCGTGGTGGCGGGAGAGGGCCACCACCTACCCCTCCCTCCAGAAGTTAGCAAGAAGATATCTAGCTATCCCGGCAACTAATAGCACTGCGTCAGAGAGGTTGTTCAGTCTCGATGGAAACATTGTCATCGACACACGCCGGTGTCTGTCGGATGAACACGCTCAGGATCTCATCTGCATGTCTTCAAATAGCGATCTATTCCTTTAATAATTAATAAAAGCTAGCTGATTGAATTATTTTGTTGTTTTTCAATTTAGTTCTTTCATTCTTCTCATTGCCAAAAGAAAGCCTTAGAAAATCACGATCCAATTGACTCCCGTCAATTAATTGGTTGATGTCAATTAATTGAGAAATGATAATTAATTGACACCCATTTTGATGTCAATAAATTGGCCTTTGTTAATTAATTGAAAGACTTCAATTAATTGACATTTATTCTATTACCGACAATTGAATCGACCACATTTCCAATTATTCTTAAGCGGCGATTACACACAGGAGTTGACTCCTATCTGTTCGATTAATATCGAGTTGACTCCACTTGGAACCACAACTAGGATGGCGGCTACTCCGTCCAAGTATCGAATTTCGCCACTATCGATGGTGAACTCCCATAGGAGTAGGTATGTTACACGTTCAAGTTTCACCTTCCAAGTGGACTCGTATAGGAGTCAACTCCTGTGTGTAATCGCGGCTTTATAATGGACCGATATCGATTTTTTTCAATAATCGCACAGGCCTACACTACACCGCCCGCCTCCGTTCACCCAAATCAAATGACATTATGCCTTTCATCACAGTCGATGCTTTTGCCTTGAATCGCGTAGTGAGACCTGAAATCGGCGAGGGTCAGTACCCTGCGTTACATTGTAACCTACCTGTGCGGTCTGTTTGGTATCATTGTTTCCATATCTTGTATCACATATCTCTACTACGTTAAATGGAAATTCGAAGTTAAATTTGGTCCAAAAGTCGTTTTGATAGATAATCGGAAGTTTGTTTGTGCATTAACAAGGCTCCGTGAGCTTTGTTTCGGGAGAAGGACGGAAGCCAGTGAACACTAAACCGTCCGGGCGCCGCGCAGTCCGCCCCGGACCGTCCCACACCGGGCTGAAATCGAAAAAAAGGGAAAAAAGTGTTTCTTTTCAATATGAATATTTTGACTATTTTTGCACTTCAATAAAATAAGACCCGGCTATCGCCTGCGATTAGGCGTCCGTCCGCTTCCGTCAAATATTTTCGACCGAGAATTCCAGGCGTAGTGGACGAAGGCGGAACGGTGTAGTATGCGCCAACTTTCGGGGTAACTTGCATTTCAGTTGGTTACGTATTTTGTGAGGGGGGAAGTGGACGCAGGCGGGAGGACAAGTGTGCGCCGTAACGAAAGAATGAAACGTTTATCTGAGAGAGCGGAATGGAGAGCTAACAGCAAACCAATCTTCGGAGTGATGACTGCCGATGATGAAGGAAAGTGCAAGATCAAAATTTGGGGATCGGGTATTGGCTATGGTATTGGATGTGCATTACCAATGGCCTGGATTCGAATCCGAAAAAACCGATCCCCACTTAAGTGCCAAGTGGAGAGGACTTCACAAGTTTTGCAGGTACTCGTCCGTCGGACATTAAACTGAGGTCCCTTTCGCACCTCTCGTTAATGAGTAGCCCAATGCAAATATTGGGTTTCTATCCACCCTTCCTTAATTCCCAAAGTAAATTTTCCCTTATCAACCAATCCAACAATCCTTAATGGCGTAAATTACCTCAGCTGTCTGTAACCTTCCCAAACACCCAACCAGTCAACTGAAAAGTATGATGACGATGAAATTCGGCCTGGTGATGCAACGGCCGACCGTAAAGCGATGTTGTTTCATATCGTAATTGCGATTACTATGCGTCAGTAGCGTATCGACGCGCAAGCCGCGACTCTGAAGCTCCAGCTGCCTGCAGGTGGGGCCGATCGCACGATCGAAAGTTCGATTTCACATTCGGCGGCGCAAACGGACGCAAACTTTTTCTTAGGATTCGCGGTCTAAAAGCTTCTTAAATTGAATAAAGTAAGAATAACTCGACGTATATCTGTTTATAAGTAAAAAAAAAAACTTGACTAAAATGAGTGTCCGCCGTTTTCTTGCCTAGCGAACGCAAATATTTCTCTATACTCTTTCCAGTTACATTAATTTAAAGACAGTAAGCAATTTTATGAAAGAAAACAAATTTTTATACAAATATATTCACTGCAACAGATTCTCCAACGGTTTGAATTCACAAGTTATCCAAGAAAATGGAAAGCGGACGTTTTTTGCGACATTTGTTCAACTCTGAAACCCTGCTAACTCTTCATGACGGAGAAATATGGAAAATTACACGCAATACCACATGCAGGAACCAATGGAGAGTGGCCATGCATGGTTTTAATGCCTGGACTGAAAAAGAATGTTTTGCATTTGGCTTTTTTCTATTTCACCCTATTTTGCTTCTGAATCCACGCTATTCTGAATCTTCCGCTCGCGATACCTACATTTTGCGCGTGTTTATATTCAGTTTGCGTGAGGTTTTACCTAAGAAGTAAAATCTGTGGCTTGTAGTGGCTCATAGAATAATTTTCTATGAGTCCAGTTTGTGAAGTCCCACCCGACAGATGAAGTACTACTCCCGAAGTTCCCTCCACGTGACACCCAAGTAGAGATCGGGATTCCACAGATAAATGTCTGCCACCGCAGGATTTCAAACTCGGGCCCTCGGGATAAAAGGTCAGCACTCTAGCACCTATACCACCCCTTAACTCTAATTTTTATCCCAAAACTCATTTGCTCGCCAATTTTTTCCGCACTTCTGTTCATAATTCACGCACGCGGCAACGGCATCCGCAACCCTCAAACCTAATAGAAATTGGGAAGGAAAAAGCCAAAATACGATGGCCCTCCAATGTGTTCTTTCTTTGAGCTACCTTTAAATGAGTCAAAATGAAATGAGTTATTTTCCGTGATAAGGAAAAAGCCAAAATACGATGGCCATCCAATGTGTTCTTTCTTTGAGCTACCTTTAAATGAGTCAAAATGAAATGAGTTATTTTCCGTGATAAGGAAAAAGCCAAAATACGATGGCCCTCCAATGTGTTCTTTCTTTGAGCTACCTTTAAATGAGTCAAAATGAAATGAGTTATTTTCCGTGATATCATTTTTCTTTGCTCACTTTCAACCCAAAAAAATTACTAAGTTCGGTCCAGCCAGGCCCATTTTCTCCAAATCAAAACATTACATTGGATTCCAGACCGAATCTTTTTTTCCTAGCGTCCCTTCATTGAGATTTGTTCCCATGGCTTTTTTCCACTCCGCTCGGCACTAGATAGGGCTTTCTAACGCTAATGCGACTCATTTTTCTTCCAAAGTATCGAGCGTTCAGACTGCGAACAAAAAAAGGACGTGAGAAACATTCTCAGATTCCGTAGCCCGTTCAAATAATCCGTTCGTCCACGACGAAAGAATTTGAGTTTCAGTGGACAGTGAAATTTAAACGACATGTTCCTCAGATCATCTCATCATGGAGACATTCCGGTTACCGGGCGAAACAGTGAAAGTTTGGAGAGAGAAAGTCATGCATTTAGAGACATTCTCGAAAAGGTTCTTAATTTTTTTCCAGAATCAAGGTCCGGAGGACGCAATATATCTTTTCAGAGAACGTAGCTTTGTGAACACCACCGACATTACTCTTACTTCCGAAGCTGAGATATTATTACGCCAAGTCACACAATTATTCATTCATGCGTACTGAAGTCGTTATTAGTCCTTTGGCCACAAAAATTGATTGCAAAATCAACTTTTCATGTCAACCATTCACAGAGAAGTCGACTCACTTTGACTTCGCACATTCAAATCATTCAATATACATAACGCTATAAATTCTTCACCTGAAGCTATAAATAGCGTAAAATAAACAAAATTTCAGGACCCCACATATTTCATCATGGCATTACAAATTAAAATTGTTTTAAAGCATCAAAGTCCACCGGGAGAAAAAATGAATACATTTTAAACGATCATAAGATCATTATTCCATGATATTAGTCCATGTATGACACAATATTTAATTTCCTTTAAATGATATCCATCTCAACTATTGCAAATTTATTGATTATATCGGGAAGAAAGCAGGTCTTTTTACGCGGGACAATCTCTCAAAAAAGAATATGACAAAATATTGGCAATTTCGTATTCAACAAATTCTTTGTTGTAAAATAAAAGTGACTATAACTAATAAATGTAAATAAACTAAAAACACTCCAAGCAATTAATCAAAACTGATTCTTACTATGAACGTAGCACCTGGCTCAAGCTTACCCTTGCATTGTGGCACGCGGCCGCCGCCGGTGTATGGAGGGGACAGAGATGCTGAGTCTCGCTGGGGAAGGAAGTGTGGGCTTTTCCTCGGCGATGCAATGATGCCGGGTGGCGCCCTGAGGTGGAGGCTAGAACTGTGTGGGACCATGTCTCAGAAACGCAAAGAGATACGTAAAAAGAGGCGAAAATTCGGCCCTAGAAAACTTCGCTGTTGCATTTTATAAGGGCACTTTTCCAGCCCGAAAACACGCATAAGTTTCGAAGTACTAGCCCTAGGAGCACGGGTTCCCGATAACTAACAGTAATGGCACTTTTAACACGAGAATTCCATCTCCATATAGATCATTTTTAGCAGGTGGAAAACATGACTTTCATCAATTTCGAAAAGTGCTACATTAATGAATGACAGTCCTTTCTATGATTCCCTTGACCCGGGGAGTATACTCATGCTTCTCCTCTGTTAAACAATTTCCCAATGTTAAAGCCCAACCCTAACTATTCGTACATACATTTTTCTCTCCCTTCATATCGTCCAACGTTCCTATTTTCTCCCTCTCCCACGCTTACCTCCATTCTATAACTACCCATTCAATAACTCAATTCTATAACTTTATTCTATAACTCCATTCTATAACTATATTCAATACGCCTCCATATCTAAATTTGTATTCCAGCTACTTTTGCTGCCTCCTTCGGCGAGTAATTAATCGGGTGACCAAAAACTTGTGGAAAGGACAATGTGAGGAAATGGAAAAGCGACAGCATTTGGGGGAAGTGGGTGCGCTATATGCTTAAACAAAAAATGTTATCGGGAGATAAAAGGGGGCAAACGATACAAAAGGTTTAGGGCAAAGCAGGGAATATATTGATCAAACAGGAATATATACGGCCTAGTTCCTGCGCCGTCCGCCGTGAAAACTTAGATACCATGACGGCGCCGTGTTAGATTCTAGCGATAGGATATTTTTCACCTATATCCAATTCGATCGGCCACATCGGACGAACCGTTAAGGGTGGACGCCATAGGACGTGTTGTTAAAACTTTCTTGGGCCTCCGAAATTAATATCTGATTTTTTTGTGATCAGAGATTGATTGGAAATGAAACAAAGCGTCGGCAAGCCAGGACTCGATGCATTTAAGGGATAAAATTAGCTAAGAGGATTAGTAAGCAATTAGTTGTGATCATTTATGATACTGCGAAATGTTTATAAATCACCACAGTGATTACGCCTCGATGGTCACGAATATATGCGTAATCGGCCCCCTTCTGTTCATTATATACATAAATGACCTATGCTCTCGAATTAGTAGTAAAATACGTTTATTTGCTGACGACGCTGTCATCTATCGCGAAATTAGTGATCACTCTGACTTTGAGATTCTATCATCGGATTTCAACAACGTTCATATGTGGAGCCAAGAGTGGGGACTCGAACTTAATCCGAGCAAATGCACGGCGGTACATTTCTTGCGGAGGTCGTCCAAATATTCCCATGTATATGCTGTGGATGGTGTTAACATAAAGTGGACTGATGAAGTGAAGTATCTAGGAGTTACGATAACCTCGAACCTATCGTGGGGAACACATATAAGAAATATTTGTGGCAGAGCTCTGAAGAAGCTAGGATTCGTGAAGCGTATTGTAGGTAGATTTTCGGATGAAAAAGTAGAAGAGAGGTACTATTTCACACTCGTCTTGAATATGCAGCGAGCATATGGGATCCGAAGCAGAAAGACTTAATCCGGGAACTTGATAAAATACAAAGGAAAGCTGCGCGATTCGTCAAAAACAGCTACGGGCGTACAGACAGCGTTACACAGATGTTAAACGAATTAGGCTGGGAGTCGCTAGAGACTAGGAGGCTGCGCGCTAGGCTTAGATTGCTTGAACAATTGAGAATAGATATTATCTTTCAGAGCGACACGGAGAACATCCTATTAGAACCCCACTATATTTCCAGGTCCGACAGAAACGATAAATTAAGAGAGATATTTTGCCAAACGGATAGGTATGGGAATTCGTTTTTCCCCCGAACAATAAGGGACTTTAATAAATGCTAGGCGTAATTTCATTAGAGCGTTTCCTTTTTATATGTTAACGGCTGGTGTCCTAACACCCCCCGCCACACGTCTATTGAGGCGGCTTGCGGGGTAGTATGTAGATGTAGATGCAGATGTATAGAGAATATGAGGAGAGAGTACGTCTAAGAGACATATGACAGCGGCAATAGTCCTAAGAACCTAGATATAGAGGATGAGAGAACAATAAATACGGATAACCTCACACCGGAGATACTCGGCAACGAAATAGAGAAGGAGCTTAAAGGTCAAAGATATGGAGTACGTAACATACCTTTGCAGTTACCGAAAAATTAAGATATTGAGGGAAGAGGATCTTTTTTTAATTTTATTCGTAGAATCTTCAAGGAAGGAGTTTGACCAGAGATCTTCGTAAAAACAGTGCTGATACCTATCCAGAAGAAGAAGAAAGCGTTAGAATGCGAGTATAGAGCATTTAGCTTGATATCACTTGCAGTACAAGTTTTGTTCAGAATAGTGAATAAAAGGGTGGAGAGTAGGGCAAATTGCTACTTCGGCGATGACAAGTTCGGGTTCTGAAAGGTGAGAGCTACTCGGGATGCAATAGTGGTGATGAGAACACTCATAAAAAGAAACATTTAGAATAATCAGGATGTTTTGCTTGCTTTGAGAATTTCCAAAAGGCATTTGACAGAGTTAATTAGGAAAAACTAATGCAGATACTCGGGAAAATGGGAATATTCTGGCGAGATAGGAGACTTATCCGACACCTATACAGGGCACCCAGAGGGCACAGGTGAGAGTGGCTGACGGTCATGAATCGGGGTGGGCAGTTATAGGTCGCGGGGTGAGGCAAGGTGCACGCATTCGCCTTTGCTTTCTCAACATCACATGCCGAGGAAATAGTAAGAGAGGCATGGGAAGGGCTATATGAGGGAATCAAAGTAGGAGGCCAGCTGATAAAGTTGGTTAGATTTGCGGATGACCAGGCGTTTGTTAGTAGATCATCGTAGGGATTACAAACTTCAGTACATTAGTTTGAATTTCAGCGCGGGAAATACGGTATGAAGATAAACCATAAGATAACATAAGTAATGTGTTCTTTAGGACAAAGAAAGCGGGGCCGGTATTAAAAGTAGAAGAGTACAAACTGGAGCACGTATCGAATTTAATTGCTTGGGTAGTACGCTAGAAGAAAATGGGCCTAGAAGCAAAGACATTAGGAGGAGATTAGCGCTAGCGAATTAAGCGTTCAGAAATAGAGGGGAGCAGATGACGGGGACCTTGGGTAAGGACATAAAGAAGAGACTGATGATGAGCCTGATATGGAGTGTCACGTTGTATGGGGCAGAAGCGTGGAATCAGAAAAAAGAGGACGAGAATAGTCAGCAGGCTTTCGAGATCAGGGTGTGTAGGAGGATGGAGAAGGTGCAATGTACAGAAAGGAAGACAAACGAAGAAATTCTTGGTAGGGTGGTTGAGGAAAGGAAACTTCTGGATGAGATTAGGAAAAGGGAAAGTAGGTGGTTGGAGGGTGTAATGAGAGGTGGAGGGTTACTTGAGGATGTGATAGAGGGGAGGATGTTGGGTAGGCGGGGAAGGGGAAGAATGAGAATAGGTTTTATGGATGGGATAAAGAAGGGTAGAGGGTATGCTGGGATGAAAAAAGAAATATTGGTAGACAGGGCCCTACACATGTAAAAATCAAGAGGATCTTTACTAACTTGCTTCTATTAAAACCTACCTTAACCGGTAGATCACCTTATAATAATTATAAAGCGTGTTATGACTTGAGCTATTGTTGGCTTTCGGCGCGGTATTCGAAATTTAGGAGAAAATTATATTTGAATGTTTGTTGAATCTCTGACTCGGCGAGATACCTTGATATTTGTTAGTGGTCATAATAATAATATGAAATGTAATAATTAGAAGAAAATCTATACATATGTAATAGAATTATTACGGTTTATATCTCCTGGGCCATAAGGTTACGTGCTAAAATAGCACTAAATTTCCAAAAAAAAATAAATCAACAAAATGCAATGTTTTCACTTTTATCGAAAGATATCACATACAGAGCCAGTGCTAATTGAAAGTTTCACGCAAATCTATGCATATAAAAAAATCCCTCCAATCACCTTAAGATAGGTCAAATTCCAGCGTCTGACATGCTCTCCTCTTTCCAACTTCCACCTAAACTTCCATACCTATCCTCTATCTTGACGTTTTGGTGCGTCTTGACCAAGTGTAATTGTTCTATCACAAAGTGTGTTCATGAATTAAAATATTTGGGAGTGATCTTAGACAATAACTTACGTAGGGACATACATATGAGCAGTGTAAACAAATGTCTTAGGATTGCCCTATCCAAATTTTATTATATTCGCAATAAATTTCCACTTTAGTTCAAAAGAAAGATATATCATTCTCTTGTTCATTCCAAGCTTAACTACTGCATTATTTGCTGGGGCGGTACCTTAAAACATGCCCTAGCATTGCAGAAAAAATAATAAGGGTTAAGTATAGCGTCAAATGACTGTTATGTTCCCTCATATCCCTTATTTGTAATTCTTGGACTATTACAGCTTAGACATTTGTTTATATCAATAAGTTCCTGCGAATATTTTACGCCAAAAGTCGAAGTATGCCAGGTGTTGAAGGCAAATGTCAGTATAACTTAAGAAATTATTTAGATTTGACTGCCCAAACCAAGAATTACCTAGTACAAAAAATCGTTTCTGTACATGGGGCCTAAAATATTCAATACCTTGCCAAATACAATAAAAAGATAAAACTCATGCAAATTAAAATTTTGTTAAAATGTTTAAATATATTTTCTGTCAAATGAAAATGTTAATTTTTTTTTCAATGTTCAAATGTTTTTGTTTTTATTCTACTGAATTAAAATTTCACAATTTAACCACAACCAAATGTAAATTGAATTTTGTAAATCATTAAAGATTGTGTTTTATGATGATGTTTGTTGTTATTTCCTGATTTTGTGTTACTGAAATAAGAAGTACATTATATCACTGTAAACCAAATGTTACGGGAACATGTTAAATAATGATGGTGGCTCAATACAGGAAGACCTTGGAGCCCACCTAAAGCTTCCGTTGATTATGTTTAATTATTTTTAATGTAATGTTCTTCAGATGGAAGTAAATAAAATTCTATTCTATTCTATGCGATTACTCCAGCTCTGACGCGCCATTTTTCGCGGAACACACTTCAATCACAATGAAGAGAAATAGCAGGCGTCTCGCTCCGATAAGAGGAACGTGTTAGCTGAGTATTTCGCAATTCAAGATTTAAACACAGAGTTTCCCGATACGGCTGTTTTTACTCGATGTCAAGTTCACAGGCTTCCTCTAAAACGAGTGATTGGTTCGAATTTCCTATTACCCTTGAACGCGCCATTAGAAGGCCGGCTAAACACTGGAATTCCTTTTGCGAGCTACAAAAGCATCCACAGTCATCAGACTCAGGTCGGGCGAGGAACAAATTCTGGGTATTTTCTTTAATAAGGCTTTCCCATAAGGCACCAAGGCCACCCATGCAGTCATTCCCTCCACTGGGAGAACAATGATCAGACGATGCCCACCACGCTCTATCATTTTCTCTGAGACACACCGGCTAATTCGTGCCCACGACAGCACGGCCATGCCTTGCCCTCGGATGATCTTCGGTGACCCCGAGAGGTTTGGGTCTCCCTTGATACACTCCCATCAAAACCTCTGATTCGAAACACCCGACAGTTGTCGGCAGCGGTGAGTCTTCTGATTGAAATGCAAAGGCATAAAACATTCCGATTTCCTCAAAGAAGTCTCTTATCCTCCCTTTTTTACACCTCTCCTCATGAGCTGAGTGTCATATCTCGTTCTCCCACTGTATTTCGTTGAATCATTATTAGTTATGATTACCTGCTCTCCAACATTGAGGAACACTGATATAATTCTTTTAAACCCCTCATTGAACTCCCAATGAACGAATTACCAAGTCCAATCCACTCCTAATTAATGACAGTAAGACTCAGAGACCAGACTAAACACGCAATTTTCTCACAAATTACTCAAACCAATTTGATATATAGAACCCAGACAGAGAGCGAGAAGAACATATAAAAAAACAAAAAAGTTAAAAAGATGCGCAAGAAAACGATTGTATAAAAACTAACCTAAATGGTATATACATTCCACTCAAATACGATAGTACATGAAGGGGGCTAAAATAAACTGCTAATTACAAGGCTCTATTTTTCAAATTCACATGCAATATGAGCACGCACAACTTCCACATATTACTAAATTCCGAAAAAAAATACGGGATGCTTTTTAAATTTACCGTTACTGGGTAAAAATACCTAACCACAGCAAGCGAAAAAATTCATTCCGCAAGGATAAAATTAAGTTATTCAACTATTATCATGAAGTTTACAGTTGAAATTTTCTAGCACCTATCGCGCCCCAATTATATTTATTCCATTTTTACAAACTGTTCACCAATTAGGCTTTTCAGAGCGTTCAACATGGGAAAATAATGAAATTTCCATAAAAAACAACAAACACTAGATATTTAACGAATATTTTGACAGTGAGGCACGATGACATTTATATGAATTTGATTTTTCACTAAGAAACACGAGAGCAATAATTTTGGAAAAATTTTCATATATTTCTTCGAGCCTGCATTCAGATTGCATGAATTTCAATTCACACTTCCGGTTAGGATAAAAGTACGTCACGGTAGATATTGGTTGACGATTGACGTTTCCCCAGTTCCAGTATTAATCGCGAACGATTTGGTGTGGCCGGTAGAGTAATGGCTTCCCATTTATGAGCCCGAATTATAATTTCAGAGGTGAATAGCACTAAGTAATTTTACCTTCTTAAGGGGAAAATTAATCGAGTTGCAAAAACATTAAAAGGGGATTTTCGCTAGAGAAAGAAGTGTTCAGTAGTAAAAGGCAGATGATGACGAAGACCTTACGTAAGAATGTAAATATAAGGCTGACGAAGAGTTTAATATGGAGTGTATTGTTGCGTGGTGCAGAAATACGGTGTCTGATAGAAGAAGGCGAAAACAGGCTGCAAGTGATGAAGAAGTGGATGTGGAAGAGAATGGAGAAAGTGCAGTGGACGGAAAGAAGGCGAACGATAAAGTGCTTGGTATGGTGGGTGGAGGAGAGGAAATTATTTTACGAAATTAGGAGGAAAAGTTAGTAGTTGGAAGAGGTAGCGAAGGGCGCAGGGTTGCTGATGTTGTAGAGGGTAGCATGCTGGGCAAGTGGGGAAGGGGAAAAAAGAGAAAAGGTTTTATGTACGGGAAGAAGAGAGAGGTAGGACGTATGCTGGGATGAAGGAAGAAATTGCGTAGGCAAGTATGGGTCACCGTCTGTAAAAATCAAGAGGATTTTTACTCTCTTCTATTTAAACCTACCTTAACCGGTAAAACAACCTAATAAAAAAATAATAAATATATTACAGTAATCTACCGGTTAAATATAGGTTTTATTGAAAGACAGAGAATCTCCTCCAGATTTTTACACCCGTAAAGACTCTGGTATTTCTTTCTTCAACTCCGCGTGCGTCCTACGATTCTTCATCCTGTCCATAAAACCAAACCATCTCTTTCTTCGCCTTCCCCGCTAGCCCAACATCCTTCCCTCTACCGCGGCCTTGGGCTAACCATCTTACCCCTCATTACCTCCTCTACCACCTCCCTCAGATCTCATTCAAATGTTTCCTCCCCTCACCCACCATACCAAGCACCTCCTCGTACGTCTTTCTTAATAATCATGGTGCAAAAGAACTCCACGAAGTAAATCCTGAAACCCCTTCTTACGTTATAATGAGAACTGCCAAACGTTCTCTTCAGCGTTCATCCTGCAACTAAGTGCCACAGTTAATGATTTTCCTTACGCTCCATCTCAATTCCATTCCAGAGATAAATCTAATGTCAATGACCCCTCTTTGTTTTTGGTTTATTTAACTGGCCCGCGAAACAGCTTCCGCTATGGGCCACGCACATCTGCGGAGAGGGCTCCCCGTTCTTCATTCCCGTTCCATTCGCTTCGAACCCTTTTTTTTGCCCTTTCTCGTTCCGTCCAATGCCTTCTTCCCTCCAACCAATAATTCGGTTCGATCAGCAACCCCTTCAATCATTTCAGACGATTGGGCTACGCTGGGAAATCCCATCCAAGGTAGAAGAAACAGAAGATGCAATGGTTCGGACAGGATGAAAGTAAAGCGATCGAAAGGCCATCGCCCAACTTCCGGAAGTCATAAAATCAGAATCTTTAAAAATGATTTTTCACGAGTGGCGCAGGCGATTATGAGAATTTAATTAGACGAATCTCCGCCGACAAAGGGGACCTAATTAACTCAACAAAAAAATTTCAAAAAGCCCCATTTCTAAGTTTTTAAACCGATTCACGAAATCCTGCAACATACATTTTTTGCGAGTGATTTAGAAGCCGGAAAAGCGGAGACAATAATCGCAGCGATCCTATGACATCCTATCTGCTTGAGATGAACGAACTTTGTCAGAAAACGAAGGGTTAAGCCAATAAGTATTTTAGCCATTACAAATATTTAATTTAAAAACTAAATCGGCAGTCGTGAAATTCTTCAAAAAATTCAACGAGAATGCTGGAATAAAACTATACAACGTTACTGCAAGAATAAAAATGTGATGCAAATGTGCGACACATATTACAGGAAATGCTTCATATAAACTATTCCATAGTTTACTTCCTCCACTTATTTGCATATAAAAAATGCTCGTAAAGCAATAATGATGTCCTCATTCATTTAAACACCAACACTTAAAAAACATCAGTATGTTTGTTAGCAACATATAAAACTTTCCTGATGAGTCTCTTTCTTCCCATTCCCCGCTTACGAAATTCCCTCTCTATCACGGCCTTCAGCACCCACTCGCTCCTCATTACCCGTCCCCACCACCAATTCTGCCTCCTCCTAACCTCCACCAGCAGCTACCACTCCTCACCCAGCATGCCTAGCATTTCCTCGTTCGTCTTCCTTTCCGTCCATCACACTTTCACTTATAATAGCTCACTTTCAAGTATATTAGCTACACCGTCGTAAATACTATGAGAATGCCGCGATTGACGAAATCAGTTGGCCAAATAAAATGACTGAGGAAGAGTACTTCGTGTTATATTTAATCATCGGGAACAACCGGCCCTGGTGGCGGCGGGGTTAAGTCATCGCCTGCTAACCCGAGGGTCGCGGGTTCAAATCAAGCAAAAAAAAACCTTAACATTTCACACAAATTCTGTTATCAGTTCGCTCTAATTAGAGGATGACTCTTTCTCTAACCATACTCTTCTCTTAATATCCTAACTAGAATGTTTACTTTCCTCCAAGATACTGTCCAGGTAACTAAATTGTATATATTCCTCCCGGAGAGCGTGTGCTTCCTCTGAATTCCGGGACATGCTGCAATTGCGGGGAACGAGAAGGCCATTAGCACAGTGAAAGACGCTCTGAAAGAGTCTGAGACTGGTTCCACGATGGTGTCTGTAGAAGATCTACTTTTCGGAAGCTGATCATGGGGGAATGGGAATGACAATGACGCGCCCTCAACGATAACAATTTTAAATCTGGCACATCAGCGTGGCCCTCTTCCGTTAGAAACAATCGAAGAGAAGAAGTAATAATCACGCTCCTGAGGTTACGGCATTGGTCTCCTACTCATGCTTTCCTCTTTAAAGAAGAGAAGAATCCCCCGCACTGAGCGTACTGCAGCACCTCTTTGAGCATAAAACATTTCCCAACTGACAGTGATAGATACCAGGTAGTGGGCAGCAGGTAAAACATCACGGGATACCTAGAGCATGTTCTGGGTTATGACCCTGATCGTAACCGTGTGGTTAGATTTCGAAAATAATTAATAACAACTGATAATGACTTAGAATTTAACGTATTCATTTATAATAAAAGTACAATATTTTCCATGGTTTCTAAAATAGTAAAGTACAGTGCAAAATGACATCAGTAGTCGACGCATCCTAAAAAAATAGTACTAATACCAAATTTTTCTCCCTGCTTCTGTTCTAGCTCTCCCACTTTTATCATAAACCTCTCTTTTTTGCCCTAAAGAATCATATTACTTTAGTTTCCTTGTGATTGATCATCATTCCGTGATTCTCGCACCATTTTTTTTAAGATATCCTCCATGTTACAAACCAAGTAATTTAGATATAAATAAAAAATACCTTCTTCATCGCTCAAAGGGAGACGTAAAAATTGCTCTGTGGCGGTCGAAAGAGAGTTTCGGGAGAAAACTTCAGCAACCCGATGGATTGCACGGTAGAGGCACATAAAAAAGCGACGAGATTCACCGGGCATGTGTTTTTAAGGAGTTAATAATCTTTGGAGTTTCGTGCCCGTTCGAAATACGGGAATAATTACAGACCAAGAATCCTGGAGGCGTCCCGTTACATCAGAAAATATTTCCTCTCTCCCGGCGATGCCCACAGATTCGACACGATCAAGAAACACGCAACGGAATCAGCCGTGGACGGCGAACTCGGAACAAAAAAACTGTGTACTGTGCCATGGGTTATTTCAAGGAGAAGGAACTACAAGAGTAAGGTGCACAGAATATAAAAGTGAGGAAGATGAAGAATAAGAAAAAGCTACCTAAGGAGTTTTGTGGAAAAGATGGTAAAAATGCCATCAATAATCACAGCATTATAAATTGACCCCCGCCCCTCATTAAAAGTCAGTTACAAGGCATTGAAGGCAATGATATTTAACAAATTAAAATACTACTCATTATTTAGACCTCATATTCGACAAATTTTACTTCATTGATGAAAGGCAAAACCCGGTTAATCCTCATGACTGGAATATAGATGAGCAATTTCCCACAAAAAAATTAATTTCGACCAAGGTTTTAATATTACATTGGGTGCTCAATGTTATTCATCATTGATCAGATGGTGATGATGCAATAACATTGAAACCTGGGTCGTAAAATAAGATTTTTTTGCTGAGGCAATCCGCATATATTTTATTCGTTTATAATGTTCAAATCCAATGAGGAGTCTTCTGAATTTGTCCGATATTCCTATCCAATATTTCTAATCCTATTAGGATTGTCCCCAAGAATGCGTGCAATTCCTCCAATCATATTTATTCTCTTCCCGATATTAGGGTATTGTAATTTGAGAGTTGAAAGATGTGGTTTACTGTGGCCTGGGATTCACAGCGATTGCACGAAGGAGGCTCCGTAAAGAAGAAGGAATTAGTAATGGCAGTATGTCTAATCTAAGCCTCGTTAAAGCAATTTCTTTCCCTCTGCATCTTCCACCGGAGATAAGCCCTACGCATCTCATAACTTCGTACAAGTATTCGCCGATCACGTCATCACCGATCATGGAACACGCAACGGAATCTGATGGCGAATTTCTAACAAAAAAAGGTCCTGCTCGCTTTAATTTCGAGCACGTTCCTATGATCTGGAACAAAAAAGTAATTGATACTTTTTTGCATTAGCATACGATAATTATAGGGCATGTAGAAAGCACCATTCGAGGATATTTTCGTTAATCATATGAATTATTCAAATAATCATCGCACCAACGCTTCCGGAATTCAAAAATATAAAATTCGGATGAAACGCTTTGAAATAAAAGAAGTAGGGAGTTTAATAAACCCTCTCATCGATAATGAATTGTTAAGCGTACGGCATAGGAGGCATAGGGCCTCCTATCATCGCTCGCGGGTTCGAATCCAGCCTGGGTAGGATTTTCACCTACTAGTGCATGGTTGTGTGTGTTCATCTATATATAAATAGGTAGTCATTTGCTTCGGCTGTTATCTACAGAGACGTTATAAAGAATAACATTAATCCAGCCGTTCCTCCAATATTTTAGCACACTTTATAAACTTTGTTTTGTTTCATTAATTAATCGTTGTGTTAAAATTCTAAATAGATCGTAGAAATAAGTATTAATCGTCAGTCTCCACCAAAATAAAAACCTAGTATTTTACTCAGCTTGAAAAATCCTGGAGACCTTTCTTGAATTCCACGCCAAACCTTAGACTCCAATGTACCAATAGGAACCAATAGCGGGGATAATTGTCTTGGATGTCAGTTGGTAATTTTGTATCGGTGCAAACTCAATTTTTGAAAAACACTCTTCCAACGCTTTCAAATACACACTAAATAAAATGCATTAAAAATATAAATTTATCGCCTAAACTAGAAATGTAATGCACCTTGGGAGATTCGTTTTTCGACATCTAAGGCAATATCATGCGGAAGCAATCGGGGATGGACGATTGTCGGTAGAGACCTTGTAAGTCACAAAAGATAGACGTATGCCCAATGTAAGCCTCAGGAAAATAATGCTCTAAGTCTACGCGTTGAGAGTTCAAATGAATTGCTCCGAAACTTGGACTATTGGAACAGCAGAGCGAGGAAGGCTAAAAGCGTTTGAACAATTGTGTTAGAGGAGGTTACAGAAAATTCGCTCGCCAGATAAGATCTCCAGCAATTTAGTCCTCCAAAAATTGAGGAACAGTCTATATTTTATAAGACCTTGAAATGAATACGAGATGAATAGATTGGACACATTACGATACGTACACTGGCTAAAAACGATAACAGAGGGCAAAATTCCAGGCAAAAACTGAAGAGGTCGACCTAGATCGAAATACAGAGGATAGAAATCAGTGGAAGTATGCGTTAGCTGCCAAACAGTCTGACTGATAACCGAAGAAGAAAAGTTATTCCTGGACATGCCATGGTAATAGAAAGGCACTCGGCTGGTAGATATAACCCATTATCTCAATCGCATGTCATGGAAACTGACTCATCATCTTCCTCCTTTACGAAAAACCTTCCAACTTCCTTGTCTGCTTGTCCTTCCGACTCTCATTATACAGCTGAGAAGTTTATTAACATTTACCCTTCATGATTGAATTGATTCGGAATCTCCCTATTGCCCTGCGGCGGCATCGCTAACCGATGTCGCACTCTCCCACGAATAAAAATTACTCCATCACCGATGTCCTTGTCCAAGGTTGACCTCGATGACGATGTAAGGTATGACTATTGCCCCTCAAAATTTTTATCTTACGCAGATTACAAGGTCGTTCTGGGCGCTCGAAAACCATGGCATGGAAAAGGCATAGAGCCCGATAAGTGGAGAAGCAATTTTTGCTCGACCTGATTCTTCAGGGCTGAAATAATTTCCCAGTAGTTTTAGTAGTATTTTAGTTTGACGTGCTTCTACGGCTAAGGTCGTTTCGAGCATACTGTCTGCCACTTACAGACAGGGGCTACAGCACTCCGACGAATAGGAGGATCGCCCCTCCAAATTCGAGCCGATCCCAACGATGAAATGTTTTCCTTCGCTGATATGCATTTCATTGAAACATGTAACTTACATCAAGAAAGTAAGTTGGAACAGCGAAATTCAAGAAAAAATATAATGAAACAAAAAATATTTCATCCCAAAGATAAGATACATAAGTCTGAAGAAATCAAGCATACGGAGCCACAGGAATAGCAACTAACGACAGAACGTTTTTAAGTATATTCTCGGCAATGGTTCATTAAAATAAGTTTTTTTAATGTAACCCTATGCATAAGCATAATATGGACTACTTACATTAGGAAACTCCAGGTAAAATTTTAAAATTCGTGTAGAGCATGCTAAATTTGCTTCCTATGTTTCAAATGTCATTTTCAATGTTGACAGTTACGATTATTTACCCTTCTACAGACCAGGGTAGGCTTTTCGATGCACCACTGCCAATCTCCAATAACCATTGCTATGGCTTCACTGCTTCCTTCCATAATCTCTCTCTTCTGTCTTGCATGCTTCCTTCCTCTCTTCACTACATCCAAAATTCCTGTCCTCTCTCTTTCCCAGCATCATCCCTTCCATAATGTCCTTCAGTATCCCATTCCTCTTGATTACTTGCCTCACCCACCGACTTTTCCTCCCATTGATTTCCTCAAGCAACATTCTCATTCCCTCCATCCCAAAATTTCTCCGTCTCCCTTTTCGAACATTAATAGTAATTTCTTCATAAAAGTTTTCGCGGCTCATGATGAGGTATAAGAATATGCTAGGTGTAAGCTGCGTGAGGTTCGGTGTTAGCCCAAAGTTCACCTTGCTGGTCACTTCTTAACGCGAAATTAATTTTTTTTTAATCATTCAATTTCTCTTGAAAAAGTGACCGGTAAGAATCACAAAACGGTTATTCGGGCTGACACCAATCAACAAGCGGCATATACCCGAATACTCTTCTTTACGACATGTCCCCATCAACAGGGGCGGATTAAGGGGAGGCGGGGGAGGGCGGTCGCACCCCCCCCCCCGTAATTCCTGGGAAAATAGAAAAGATGGTAATTATTAAGATGGTTCTCCAACTCAAGTTTTTATTTCACCAGCTCAACATACAATGTTTAAAGATAAATGGCAAATATCTAAAAGCCACTTGTCTAAGCAAACACAGTATCCTCGATGTTCGCAATTGTACTTTTGTAGGCCTCTTGATGAACTATGTTGTGAAAGCTTGGTTCCGTAACGGAAAAATTATAAGGTATACTTGAAGTATGCAGAGAATCGTGCCGTGTGTTTGGGCAGTTGAGCCGTAGTGCGTCAGCGAGAGGGGAATACAGTCTTGACGCCCTTCTTTAGCACTGCCTACTATGCCACACCCTCCCCCCTCGTGCTCGTCGCGACATGTCAGTTGCCCGGCCGTAGCGAGTGTATTGCTCCAGTTGTAGTGAGTGGCAAGTTCAAGAGTTCTTCACATGTTTAGACACCTGCGTCCTTTTTCCTTTTGACCCCTCTCCTTTTGATAGCAGTAAAATTGAGGACTCTCAAAGTAAAGCCAAATAATTTTCAAGTATTACGCTAGAGGGTGAGGAAAAGACATGCTTATAATTATTTTTGCAACTCGTCGCAGAAGGAATAGCTAAGGCCTACTTTTGTTTACAGGCGTCCTCTTCTAGTAGGCCTGGTACAAAGCGGAAAACTAACAGTGCCTCTGCAGGCCTTTGAAGCTTTTTCTCTCGCGTCCAAAAACAAGACGCCAGAAGCAGCAGGAGGAAATATACAATTTTTTAACACCATGCCTTCATGTTGCACAACTGACAATGAGACTCGAGCTGAGCCCATGGTCCTTTTACAATCACCTCCACGTAGCCACGAAACATCGACTCAAGCTTCAACTTATTCACTTACTTAGGCTGAAAATTTAAACTGAGACGTAGGTCTCTTCATTGTACCAGGAAAGGAAAGACCTGATGATAGGAAAATAGCAGAACTTTTGGAAAGCCCTTGGACATTCACAAGCGACTGCAAGTATCCCTTTTCAACTCATAGGAAGGGAACCGCGGATGAGCGTCGTTACGTGAGGAGGGAACATCTTGAAAAGTATCCTTGGATTGTGGTTTCTCCCTCAATGAATGGACATTTTTGTAGGTACTGCCGTTTTTTTGCCCAATGAACGGTAGCTTGCCTTAAAAATTTGCAGTTAAATCCCTCGTTGCAGAGCCATTAAAGAATTTTTCAAAACTTCTAGGGAAACAAGCTGATCTGGAAAACCACCAAAACACAGTCACAACATTGCACAAAGGTGCAATGCTGTTGGCCCTGAATTTTCTGGAAAAATACAAAAGACCTGAAAATCAAATCGAAAGCCAACTGGACAGCTACAGAAGGAAGAAAATCAAGGAAAATAGAGAAAACCTGAAGCTGATACTAAACAATGTGATTTTTCTTGGCCGTCAGAACATACCATGCAGAGGTCATCGGGACGACGGTGCATTATCATTGGAAGAGCCGTTGACGAACATCTGCTCTACGCCTTCTGAAAAGTTACGTGCAATCAAGATGCGGTGAAAGTCGCTTAAACGGCATTGCTATGTTGTACATCCACCGTCATATTCATTTAGACCCCGATAATAATGTATTAAACCGGTTTGCTGAGCAGAAAGAAACAATAAAGCAAAATTTGCTGTTGTAATTTGTATACATAAATCTTATACCTACTTGGGCTATTTGCATTAAAGTTGGAGCTCAAAACATTACAACTAAATAATATTTTCTTAATCTACGTCAGCCCGTTTATCTGTATTTGTGAGGGTGACTACATTACCTCCAAGCAAAAGCCTATTCTTTGTTTATTTCATTTATTTTAATATTAAGTAGGGGCTACTTGTTTTAGTCGTTGTTGAAATTATTATAAATGTATTCTACAGCCTAGCACTTCTTCTTTGAATGTTATCATTTTGAATTTTGCTGATAAAATAAAAATATTAAAGGAAAATAGTCTTTTCTCAATACTTATTTTTTTATTTCATTCCAACCAATTTTCATTTTGAATTGCATTAAAGAAGAAAGGAGTTTGAAATCCTTGTGTAGGCTGCCGCGGGTTGATTGATGTGACGATGCAGGTCTTCCGCGTTTTTCACCGCGTTGGTCTATGTTTCTTTGGACGACAGTTTCGTAGACGTTGTAGTCAGCTTCTTCTGGTCAGTAGAGTGAAGGTGCAGCCATTGGTCGTCTTATATATCTCAAGCGTTGACCTGACTCCAACGGGTGAGATATAAAGGACGACGAATGGCTGCACCTTCACTTCACCGACCTGAAGAAGCCGACTGAAACGCCGCCGAAACTGTCGTCCGAGAAACATGGACCAACGCGGTGTAAAACCCGGTAGACCTGTATCTTCACCAGAATGGCATTTTTTACATAGTTTGATTACGTTTTTCAAATGAGATTAGAGAGATTTACTCAATAATTTATCACATCTACCATATAATAAAGCCACACTTAAACTACGTTCCAAGCGCTTCATTTCTTTTAATTTTCCGAGGGAGGTCCACCCGGACCCCCACTTCGTTGAGAGGTATTGCATACCCCCCAGGCGCAGAGAAAAGTCTTGAACCGTCCCCCCGCCAAAAAAACGACCTTAATCCGCCCCTGCCCATCAATACACCCACCAAAACTTCTCAAACACCTCCAGTCTCCTCTCGTACTCTCTCTCTCCCAAGTCCAAGGTTCGCTGCCACACAGCCCTACTCTCTCAATCAGGCCCCAACGTTTTATAAAGGGAAGTAGACACTTTTCGAAAGTGCAAATTAAATTTCACAAAATTGCAAAAGGAGCTATGGAGGTGGTGAACGGGGAGTTAGTTTGGGAGGACTGCTGGGCTCTGGCGAGAAAACATTCATGCATGAATGGCAGCCGGTCGAGGAAGGTGTATGGCATCCTCTTAGGTAATCTCGATTTCCAAAATTCTGGAAAAACAACTGAATTCAAAGGTGAAGGATTATTTCACGACACACTTTAGTCGATTTTCGTATCACTCCCAATTACCGAGTACCAACCAAGGAGGTTCAAATGAAATGGAGGATGCATGACCGTGAACACGCATTGGCGAAAGTGAAGCAAGAATGGGGGTGCTTGGGAGGGATTTTGTGCCGAGTAGGTGTTGCCAAACCAGCCACCAAACATCGCCTTGTCTGTGGTTTTTAACTTATATTTGACGAAAATCGAACGCGACCGCCGGACACGTAAGCCAGAAGAAGGTCTAAACTGTGCCGACTGCAATGGCGGAATTGACTGCAAGAATCAAGTGGTATGTCGCCTCCATTTTTTTATAACCTCCTTGGTACCAACCGCTTCGTTGAAAATGGGCATATTTGTTCGTTGAAAAAGGGCGCGAATTTTGCGATATTTTCTCTCCGATATGATGGGTATCAACTTTACAAACAAACGTTCGACCCATTATGCTCCATCTTTTAAGATCCAAACGGCGTAAAATGGATTTTCTAATCTACTAGTATGAAACCGTGGCGATGAAAACCACATTCATCGGTCGTTCAATCCTAAGATTGGTTGACTGCAGCCCTGCATTCTTCCCTACCTATTGCTAGTTTCCTTACTCCCCTTAGTAGTTCTTCTTCTGTACCTTTCTCTTTATTTGGTCTACTAGTAGAAAATCATTATAAAAAGACTAAAATATTGGCAAAATAACCAAAAAGTAATGAAGAATGCAGATTATAAAATAGAAATTAGTTTTTTTTTTATTTTTAATGAAAATAATATATTCCGTGACAGTTCGCTGGAACTATTTAAAATTTATTTTTTTATGATACGTGCATTTTTTTAAATGCATGCGTCCGCGCTATCTGCCAGTTAGTGGAGGACTTATATGGGAGCTCGCTTGCCATCTATTGGCGCACATCTGAATCAATACGCATATCAACTGAATGATACGTACGTACGCGTAGCCTTTATTATAGTAGAAGTATTTTTCCGTAGGCCGTCCTCTTGGGACTTATCTCTTTAACTTTTCCTTCAATGATACTCTTCACAAACTCATATTTCCTCATGGTGTACCCAATCAATCTGGTTCTTCTATTCTGCATAGTGTTCCATATGGTCATTTCCTCTCCTACTCTTTTGTATATTTCTTCACAAGATGCAGCCTTAGATTCATTTGAAAACCCCAGTGGTCCGAAACCCTTCTTGTCGTAATACGAACTCCGCTTGACATATTTACTCAGATTTCAGGTAATTAGTTCCTTTCTATTGAAGCGCCTCTTCTGCTTACACAACTCTCCTTCGAATATCCCTAAGTAATGCATCCATTTTAGAACAAAATATCACTCGAGCAACAGAACTGATAATCTATTCCAACTCAAGCCTCCTCGTTTCTCCCTTGGCCCGTCCATTCTTAATGCAAAATGTGTAAGCAATGCGATTGATAATCTATGTTGCCTGTTTTAAATTTCAATCCTTAATGTATGATCTTAAATCTGTGCACCCTAATTTTCACATGTTATTTATTTTCTTATTCATTGGTTATTGTTGGTTTATATGTGGTGTTCCTTAATGAAATTTGTATGTATTGCTGTCACCATTGGCCCCATTTGTGGTGGCATGTAATAATATTTAAATGTTCCAGGGGACATAAAGTCCCAGAACAATAAAGTCTGTTTTAATTTTCAATTTCAATTTTCTGTCTTAAGCAGGTTCCACCGTAAAATGACTAATATGTAATTTCATTCATGTTCTGACTGCTTATAGAAAAACGTGTCCACTATCTGATATGAAGAGAAAAACGATGCCTTTCCACGCAACTTTTCTCGCAAATTTAACTTGAAATTACATAGAGTTAAACGAGAGGATGGGATAAATAAGGGGTGGAATATGTAGCATTTTTCTATGTAATACAAATGCCATTTTCACGGAAAACTGTTTATAAGAAGGGAAAACTCTCGCGAAATCGAACTAAAATAAAATATAGGGATACCACCTTAATATTTTAGTTATTAGTGAATCGTTGCAGTAATTAAAGTCAAAATGTGGTAATTCCATACAAATACCGCTTCAGTCGGCTCCTATGGATAGAAAAAAAAGTTTAATAAAAATATATCCGTGAAATAATCTGCATATTTCGTACCATAAAATTTGTTTTCTAGAAGTAACGCATTTAATCAGCGAAAGCAGGATTTTTTTAACCAAATTAAAATGATTTAAATAGAAATGAAAAAAAATTTACACAAAATATACAAGAATGTGGAATTAAGTATTTGTTTTGACTCGCTCGGTCGCGGTTAGACGACCTAAAGCATACTCCTCCAAAACCAGACTTCTAAGGCTTCTATTCTTCGGTCACGCCACGAAATCTCCCCTAAAATTGTCGCATCTATCACTCCCATAGCGAGATAACGCCACCGACCCATAAAACACTCCCTAATGCGTCCCTGGGTTTCGTGGAAAACTTTCCCGCGGGTCAACGACCAACACAGTTAACGGCCGCTATTTTGCGGCTAATCCAAATGTAATTGTCGCGGCCGCTCACAAGAAGTCGAGGTATGCGGGGCTCAAGCGGGTTCTCCAGAGCGAGGCCGCGTCGATCTCCCCATTTTTTCATCCGGGTCCCGAGACAACAACGTCAAAAAAACACCGAATGGGCGCTATTTATTTCTTCCCCCGCGCCGCGACTCCCGTCGTCCGGCGACTGAAATGTGTCGGGAGGCGAGAGAATGCGAGCGTGCCGGAGAAGGCGATCAGAAACACCAAACCTCTCCTCCCCCCCCCACCACCGGAATCTCGGGGTGTGTACACATCCATCAAAAAGCCGACGCTCACCCACCGCCTCATCCTCCTCCTAACACCACAAAAGATATTTTTTTCCCTCGCGTGCGAGCCCTCGAGCTGTTCCGTTCATCACTCGTGGAGCACAAGTAAATATATAGTGGTAAGGAAACATGGTGGCAGTCGCCTGCGTCAAGCCTGACGTCAAAGGACGGGAAGGCTTGAGTGAAATAATTCGGCAAAGGAGAGAAATGGAGAGGAACCCACATGGTAGACTACGCTGCCAACATAACTACATTTAATTTGAGAGGATGGGGAAGTGCTTCACGACAATTTTAACGATTCCAACTAGGCTGGATAAAAATGCGCTAATATTATTCGCAAACCCATCGGAAAAGCCCATGTAAAAAATTGGGATGAGAGCCACAGAGGTATATAAAGCTGATGTGAATAACATATTGAGCATTTTGAAATTGGTAATGAAGATTTTGCGATTTTGGGAATCCAGATAGTCAAACGCAAAGACTACCTTACTCCCACGTGCGGAGCCAATTCGTAGGGAATGGACTCTTCCACTGAAAAGGGCCTTCTCTGCAACTACCACCGGACTTGCGTGCGAAACCTCAAACCACTTGGTTTGTTGCTCGTGGAACAGGTGTTTTGGTATAGTTGTAGCGAAACATGGTGATAGTCACCTGCAAGAAGGGTGACGTCAAGGAGGGGAAGGTTGGTGTGGAAGGAGTCGGCAAAGAAGCGGAGGGGATAGGAGAGCACATGGCGGGCAACGCTGCTATCATGACTGCATTTAACTTGAGAGAGCGGGAAAGTGTCAACAGCGCGTTTCACGACAATGTTTGCGATCCAAACAAAGCTGCATCAAACTTATTCCGATATTGTTCGCAACACATAGAAGACGCCAATCTAAACGATTGGATTAAGAGGGCCAAAGATAGCCATAAAGTTGATTTGCTTAACAGATAGAACATTTTAAAGTTGACATTGGAGGTTTACGACCTTGGGAGTTCTGGCAGTCAAGCGCGGAAACAACAAATCTCTTCCGAGCTGAGTCAATTCGTGGGGAGTGGGCTATTCTCCAGAAAAGGGCATTCTGCGCAACTGCCACCATGTTTCAGTACCAGATAAAAATCTACTTGTTTCACGCTAAGTCGTGCTACAGTTTTACGTGCTACAGTACAGATAACTTCAACTGCAACATGATATAGCCTTTGCGTTTTCTTGATGTTAACTGAGAGTTTACGTTTCGTATATTACCAACGTGATACTAACGGTCAATTAAGGTTAACGTAATCGAAGGGAGAGCTTATTTATTCCTCGAAAGCCGGAATTAATGTTGTTATTTTTTTCTGATTTAATCTAATGAACGTGATTGAAGAGCCCTGTGAGACGCAGTATTGCCAGTATCCAAAGCACGGAATCACTTTAAATGACATTGGATTAATTAAATTAACAGTACGATATAAATCACCACGAGGGTAGTGCGTAAGAGCGTGCTGATGTCATACGGCATCACTGCGGTTTCGAGGTTTTTAACTTCGGTTTTCATACCGAGAAAATATATAACCAGAGATTATAAAATCGGGCCGTGTAAAAGAATTTAGAAAAGCTGTAACAGCTTATACAGCACTGTTTAAAATGCACTTCATTTACAGTAGTCCGGCCAATGAGGAAAGTGAATGTGGGTAGATATGAGGCCCCTGAGATGTGGGTGTGGAGGATAATGATCAAAAGGGTACAAGTAGAACATTTTAATGAGGATATCAGAAGGAGAACCTTTTAATAGAGCATGAGGGTACATTGGAGGCGTAGGAGATTGGGGTAGGCAGCAGAATGATAATTAGAGTAGGTGGGCACAAACTGGCGCAAGTAGAACAATTACATTAGTAGGGTAGTATGTTGGAGGAAAATGGGTCATGTCGCAAGGACATTAGAAGAAGAATTGCGCTGGGGATAGAAGTATTTAGCAGTAGGAGGGAGCTGAAGACGGAGACCTTGGGTAAAAATGTAAATAAGGGGTTGGCGTAGAGTTTAATATGGAGTGTACTCTTGCATGTTGAAGAGCATTGATTTTGGGGAAAAAGGAAAATATACTGCAAGCGTTTGCGAAGTGTCGTGTAGATAAATGCAGATGGTGTGTTTGACAGAAAGAAAGACGAACGAAGAAGTGTTCGGCATAGCGAGTGAGGAGAGGAAACTGCTGGAGGAAAATAGGAGGCAGTGTAGGATGTAGGAGCAGGTAATGAGGGGCGATGGGATGCTGAAGGCCGTAATACAGGAGAGGCTGTCCGGTAAGCGGAGAAGGGTAAAGAGAGATGCTATGATGAAGTTGAGATAAATATTTTATATACATAAATAAAGTAGGTAACGAATTTATTAACACACGAAAAATTAGGTAAGTAGGTTGAAAAGCTTAGAATTGATGAAAAATCTAGCGTTGCGCATCATCAGTATCAGATTATAATATTAGCAAGTAAAATATAGGTATCGGCTCTATCGTAAAAACTGCAATAGGGCCAGCCCTAACAAACACCGATGTGATGGAAACCAATAGGGACTCTATATTCACAAATCATACAATGAACCCGGCTGACAATATGCGGTGCAGGAATGGATTAATTGTAGCCAAAACGAGTCTCTAAAGCTGAAAACTACCAATATTATGCATGACAAACGACCGTCTAGTTTAATATTCACGGTCTTCAAGTACTCAAGCGATTGTTTTTAAGCAATTACGGAGATAAAAATTAATACACGCCATATCCCACTATTGAGCGCTGATTGATTTTAACTACCGATTTCTCACTGCATGAGAGCAGGAATCCCTATTAAAGAAGTGCTTTCCATAAACTAAAGAGCGCTGCTCACTCCGCAACACACAGCGCAGTTGGTTTCCATACGTTTCAAACCCTGTTTACCAGGCAGCGCGCTTCAAAAGATTTAGGGAGCGGAGTTGATGTGCACTGGAGTGTGTTTGAGAAGAAAGGAACTTCGAATATCGAATCCGCGATTGTTATTTCTCTGCTGATTTTTAGGAAAGGCATATATGAATAATAACATAAGAAAAGCTTGAAACTATTGCATGGTTAAAAATTTACCCTTTTAATTGTGTAGTGTGAATGACGTTAAAAAACTGTTTACAAAAAATTAGGCCGTGGATACTGCTTACCAACAGAATGCAGGTTAACGTTTACATTTAGCCAGCCCGCATCGCTCCATTCATAGATCTTTGTTTGCAGTGAAATTCGCCGAACCGTGACGGTCTACGATAACTTCAACACCTTGAATTTGAAAGCTACCAAAGTCATTCGCTTTCATCAGCTGGTGGCTAGTGGCGTAGCTTTTTCGCAACGCCGAACAGTGAAGGCGCCCTTTCGTTTTGAAGTACCTAACTGGAATCGGGAGCAGTTCTTGAATTCCTTTTGGCCATTAGGAAATACGCATGTCGCGTTAGCCCGGAGGACTCAAAGTCTCTCAATGACTGTAGAGAAAGGCGGGTTTCGAACATAATTTCGCAAGACTAGGCCCGGATAGCAAGTTGTTCGCAACACTGGCATACGATGAATTCGATACTCTGCACTGTAATCAGAGAGTAAATAATACCTTTAAACAATACATCCATCGTAAAGAAATTTCTTAGTAGTTTTCCACTTTTTTAAATTAAATATAGGTTTGTGCGACTAGCTAATAAAAAAGTGGAAAACTGCTAAGAAATTTCATTACTATGAATGAGTTCCACCACATCTGCCCTGATACAACTTTATTTAATACATCCATCGCTCAAATTAAAAGTAAAATATAACATTGATATTTTTATGAATTTAAAATGAGCCTAGCGTCTTTGTAAGGTTTTAATAAGCTTTATTCGACAACCAAAGGTCCAACTATATAGTAAATATTTGCAAATTTACGGCATATACTTACTGAACAAGTTTTAATTCCAAATATTTTTGGCAAAGAAATCATAACCTGCCACACTTATTTTTGTACAACTTAATTGCAAATTACATGAACCAACGCGATTCGTAGTTGGCCCATTCGACCGGAGAAGATGACGTTTAAAGGAGATCCTCAACACTCACAAATTCGTACCAGTTACAGAAAAGTATGACTGAGTTACTGGGTGATCAACACGGGAGGTTACGACTGGGATGGATTCCCACGAAACACGAAGAAAGCCTCCAAACTTAAGGTTATAAGGAAGGCAGAGAAGGCCCTAGTTTAATTGCGACACTGACAGGTGTTAAAGTCTCTCCCTCACTACATTCGCACAGTAGGTAAATTCGATCACCCAGATTAAAAACGGAGATCGATAGGCATTACAGAAAGAATACGTTTACTTGCGTCTTGTTCCCTCGCACGATTCGATGCCACAACAAAACCGCGGAAAATCACCAATAAACTTAAATACTACAAAATGAAATTAGTATTTTTTAACATTTTACACTTTAATTTTACAATTGGACGGGTCGGTTCCACATGCGATCACTCACCAAGTTTTCAGAAAATAAAAAAAAAGGTAAACAAAAAAATTGAAACATATAGCACTTTCCAAAAACCACGATGGTGGCAGCACTTTGTAGACCCAGTAAGGCTGGTATAACCAAGTTTGGTATGCAAGAGAATACGATGTTTTCCGTTCATTACACTGAGCGTCTCCAAATGAGCCGCGATGGCGCCTCGTCGCCTATGGGACAGAGCCATTTAATCGTAAATTGCTGGAGTCTTTATGTCCCATTACACTCACCCTCCGGACGAGTCACGGGATACTCCGTATGTGCTGAAGAGAACGGCCACCTGGAAGTTAGAAGGGAAGAGAGGAATACCCAACCCTCGTTCCTCGGGCTTACATCCTGCATCCGGGACCAGAAGGATGCGCTTTTTGACTATGATTTATCTCGAAGATAGAGTTACGGTACCGAATGAACACAACTGCTGAAGATCCGAAAAAACGTAAACCAGTTCCATCACAAGTTCCACCACGCAGTGCGACTTTTTCATGGTGCTTTAGAAACAAAAATAATGAAGCATACTCATTTTTTCGCTGAATCCTTGACCCTTCTATGTTATCGCTTCGGGCAAAAAAAAGTCGTCGTTGATGAAACGTAGGCTCGTAATGAATAATTTCGCCCAAATACCATTTGAAATCTAACCACAGTAGACTTGGACCCAAAAGAGCCCAGAGCATCCCGGTGATTGATAACTGCAGTTTTTCTCGTAAAAAATACTTCCATTCCATTGGAGGAAGGCGTCCCGCACTAATGATTCTCGCGACTTCTGAACCACTGGCAATTACTTATCAAGTCACACCTCTCGCTCAAGCTTACCGAGGAACTTCAAGCCAGAATTCTTTTTTCTGGGAGCAGTTAGTAGAATCTAGAAAACATCAGCAAGAAATATCGGGGGACGTTAACCAAAGCATTAGTCTTTTCCTGTTCCAATAATATTAATACATATTCACTAGTTTATATAAGTACCTCTTTTTTTTCGACCACGAATAGTATATTTAAGGATATTGTTCGGGTGTATTATTCAATTTTATTAATTGAACACTCAAGTACACAGAGCCAATGTTTCGTCATTTTTTTACCTCCTCAGTGCTGAAAAATTAAAGATAAACAAAACCATGATGGGAATTCATATCCATATGACAAATTTTTAATACCTTTGACTTATTCTGAAAGTGTGAAATAATAGTTTTAAAAGGAGCCTATATCATTAAACAATTAAGTATAGTAACGTAGCATATAATTTATAAAACACAGTAACAATGGAAAAATCTTTAAAACTAGAGGTACCAGTTTTGAGTAACTAGCTTTCTACGCTAGTAACTCAAATGCTAGTAACCATCATTCAACCCTAGTAACTCTGGCGTGCTGAACAACAACGTAAACAAGTTAACAAGGGCTGGCACTAACTTGCGTTCACACAGGAAACTTTTTACTGACTTTCTAGTGATATAATTTGTTACGTATTAAATAAAATTAGATAAAAATGTGCAATATAGTTACCAGTGATATAATTTGTTGTGCATGAAAAAATATTAAAATAGTAATGCAAGCAGAAAATTAGATAACATAGTGTAGCCAAAAATAACTTTTAAAAGTTTTTTGACTGACATGGTCAAATTTTACAATATTAAACCACTGTAAATGGCACTAAGATTACATAATATATCACATGGGTCATTCCACGCCAGTTCGGACAGGAGTTTGACCCATGACCTCTAAGATTTTGATGAAAATTGGTGGAATTATTTGCCTCATCAAATAATAAATAAAATTTCAAGTGTTTTGCGAAAATCGTTAAAACAGAAGAATAACGGGCATTTTTCAAAATGGCTGTTTTCAATTTCACGAAAGTTTCCTTATCATATATCACGGGGAAGAAACTAGGTAAAAAAGCACTTGATGGCTCATTTACAATTCAAATTCTTTAAAAAATGACGGAAAAATAGCCGTAAAAATAACGTTAAAATGATTATTTGTTTTTTAATTTAATGTTCAACAATTAAAAGTTTAAACTTTTATAGTACTTCACCTTTAATTGTTCTCATTTTTTACCTATCGCACCTTTTAATATTATGTATACTAATAAAAATTTTGAGAGGGTGTTTTTCCATTTAAGAGAGAAAAAAAAATTTTAATTTTCCCCTGCAATGCCCATTTGATGTAAACTTACGAAGATTACTCAACATATGCCTAGTTTTTATCACTTGTCTATTCAATTCATATTTTCGCTAGACAGACAAATATCAGATGAACTTAAATAAAAAATATACGGCGAAAATTTGACACCAAGAACTTCTTAATGCATGTTTTAACAAAAAATGGAACAATGTTGTTTGGTGAAAAAAGATCTTGTTACCGATGACTTCAAGTTATACAGACTTTAGAAAATTGCATTTACATGATTCTCTACATTGTCATAATTACGTGTCACAAATGAGGAATAAAAAGTCGTATATCCAAAGCTTTGCTGACGGCATTAAATTTAAATCTTTAATTATTAATTTTACCTTAAATGCAAAAATTCAGTACTTTGTTGTCGTCACCGCTTCCAATTTCTGCCCGTGGGTCATACAAGCAGCCTGAAATATTAGAGAAGACATTTAGCCAATAGAAGAAAGTTTATCCCACGTGCGCATATGGTATTATAAATAGAACTCTACCTCGTCCGAACTCTTAACTGGTTCCTCGACATAAGAAGCAGAATAAATACGAGCGAGAAATTTGTTTTGCAATAGTTTCGTCCTTGGTAGGTCCCCAAAATCGGAATATTCCACTTAATCTGTTGCAGCGTTCTCAAAGCTACGTGGAAAACATTTCTATCCTCCTTTAATCTGCCTCCCATTACATTGTCCAAAATTCCGTTCTCTTATTTCCTTCACCACCTTTACCCGTTTACCAAGCATTTTCCAGTCCCTCAACCAGTCCCTTCAACATGCCGTTCCCTCACGATGAGTCCTCCATCCACTATTCCTTCTCTTATTCGAAACTCAGTCACCAATTTCCTTCCCACCCCTATTGTCTCCAACACTTAGTCGTTGTTTTTCATCACTACGCAGCATATCCTCTCATTTTTTCTCCGACATGGCACATAAAAAGCCACCGGAATACGCACAAACCCTTTCCTCATGAATCCGTTCCGATGAATCCGATGAAGAAAATATTAGTAAAAACTTCGGCTTCATGCCGAAGTTTTTACTAATATTTTCTTCATCCCCCTGCTCCTCATCACCTATGCTCTTCTTTTCGTGAATGCCTCCTCATCCAATTCAATTCAGTATCAAACTTTCTGTATACTACATCCAGTACTCAAATGCTTCTCAACCGACGTACCGTGGCACACCGCTGTGCCGCTAAATATCTTAGCCCCTAAGTTTTAGATGAGGCGACGTTACAACACGGACGCTATTTTTACACTGCTCCTTCGGGCGTATTTAATTTTACTTTTGCATTTTTACATTAAAAATATATCATATAAATGTAATAAAAATTCAATAAAAATTTCGCTGCGATAAATGTGACAATTTATTTCATAGTTGCGATATAGAAGTTACTTCAAATATCGCTCGTTGAGGGTGTATGAATTGAGTACTTTCCATTTGAGTTCGTTTCGTGAATGCGACAGCATACGAACACTTTCGAAACTAATTTGTGTCTAGTTGGCTTGTGCTATGCATTTTGTGAAAAAATATTTCAATATTTGAATCCTAAGAGGAAATAACAGAATCGTCGGCGAAGATTAAGCTTGCCATTATCGACAATTACATGGTATTTAGGATAAAATAAGGCATAAACCGGGCTCAGAACCGAGGCCCTAGATTTTACTACTGAATATTTCGCCAACTGGGCATCCATTCCACGCCTAAAAGAAGTCAGCAGACAAATATTCGGGTATTATCTATAACTGTAGAGTAGTTTATCAGAAATAATTATACCCCTTGTAAGCCAATTTTGAGAACGCCAAGGAGACTTTGGCAACGGTAACTAAATGACTAAGCACAAATGTGGAATTTTTTAAAAAGAGAATTATCAAACGCTCTTCCCATAAATAACACTCAAGCCAAAAAAATCTCGATCTACTTGTACCTCCGAGATTATTTCTGACTTATCTAGGTCATGAGCTGATATATTTGAATTTAATTTTGTGCTGGCGGTCCCTGCACACTTATATACTCCATCAATTTATCAAAATGTATGAAAAGAGATTGGAGATGGTTTGGAGGCTAGAGTACTGGGTTCCCACACCCTAAGGGCCCGGGTTCAAATCCGATGCCGATCCCTCTTTGAGTGTCTTGTGGAGAAAATTTTAAGTGAGGAACTTCGTCAGTCGGATGAGACGTAAAACTGAGTTCCCATTGGCGCCTTTCGTTAAGAGCAGGGTAATGCCGACGTCAGGTTTCACTCCATTCTCCCTCCGATCTCTTTATGACCGTTATCCATCCTCCATGGCGAAAATGACCTCTGTGTCCGGTCGCCTATCAGGATAACCAACCAACCAGAAGGTAAAAAAAGGGGGATCAGAACAGTTGTGAAGCTGATTACATCTGTAAAACATTACAAAGGAGGATAAAGAGATTAAGCCCCTCGGACCGAGCGCTTCTTGGTCAACCAACAAAAGTCTTGGGTTGCTACAAAGGCTTCGACAGAGGTTACATGATGATTTGAGGGTTTTGGGGTTCTCCCTGCGTTGGTTCATTCTTGTGGGAGACAGTCTCGTCGGCATCTTCAGGTCCGAAGTAAGTCTGCAGAGTTTTTTTAGTTATTATAAATCGTAAAGGCTCCAGATAACTTTAACTTGGAAGATGGCTACCCCTTATTCTCCGCGCTTAAACAAATTTTCAACAATATGACCAATCACAGCGCAGCGGACCCTTCAGCCAATCAGAGCGCTCCAGATTAGCCCAAGCCCTATAGATTGCGTGCCAAGAGCTCTGTATACAGCGTCTGTCCGGAAAGTTATGAGACTGATCAAGGGGATCAAGTAGCAGCAGTAAACAAGATTCTGAGCTGCTTCCTCTCCATTCAAATCCGGTTCGGACCCGGATTGGGAGGGGAGACGCATGCTTGCTGACTGGTGCTTTCCAATCACCTTGCCCATATTAGCGCACATCGTAGCAGATGGAAACACACTAGCGCACATCCAAGTGGACGATTGGAATGATCTGCGCTGAAGTGTTAAGAAAATGGTGGGACCATATTCAACTTCCAAAAATAATTGGTCAATCTCATCTCTTAAAAGACAAAACTCCGAATTATTAATTTTTTCAAGTATTCATCACAATCATCTTACAATTAGACATTCCTGTTTCTATTGCTACATATTTCCCCGCCATCTCAAGTATCGTCAGCTAGCGTACATGCCAAAGCAGACAAACTACCGTGGAAAAATATTTCATTATGCTCAGCGCAGATAAGATCAGAAATGTGATTGGAACACGGAATATAATTAGCCATTAGTACAGATAGTGTATCCATTCTTCGCAAGTATCTTCTTCGCGTATTGTAGGGGTCGTTGTCGAAATAATTGCTACTTTTAAATAATAATTGCTCCACCGAAGAGCCGACAGGAGTATTTTCATATTTCCATCAAAACCTACCTTAATCGGTAGTACACCTCTAATGATTATTATGATTATCTTCTCTCAACCACAAATTCTTCCTCCTCCCATCCTTCTCCGATTAATTTTCCTCCATCTCAATATGGGAAGTCCCCAAAATCAACCGTGCCCGCTCACGCGCACGGAACTCGAAGGACAACTCCTGCGAACTTTGGCAGGCTTGCCCCCAACCTTTGACCCCTTCTCCCGCGTGACGCCAAACTCCTTCACCTCCCGTGGAAGCGACGATTACGTCATTATCTCCAGCGTGTGCGTACACTCTCCATCTTCCGAACACACTGCGCAACAAGTATGAAGAATTTAGGTGTAACTTTGTGGAATGTCGTCACTTTCACTAAGTCGACAAATATAAGGCACTTAATAGTATCCCTTATTTTTAAATTAAAGTTACCAATCGATTTCAACTGTTTACAGAAGAGGCCCGCAGTCGTTTTTGACGGTCAACCCCTTCATGAATTACTCCACAAATTATCGACCCCCTCATCTTTGACAAATTTTGGGGATACCGGGACTAGCCACGGAATATCGCCCCTCATCTTTACCATATTTATTTATAATAGGACATGGGAAAATTATGCGAGCGTGATTTTTAGATTTTTCATTTAACAGTGCTCATTACTTATCAAAAAGTGCCTTGTGCGTCGTATTTTATAGTGAAACTAAAGGAGCGTAGTGGTGATCTGATGTTAAATGAAAGCATACTTACGTACCCATCATGCCGTTCCCTTTCGGGGTGGGAATAGTCAAAAGCAGTTCAATTCTCGGTGATAGGCCCTTAAAGCTGACTCTACTTATAAATGTTCTCCAAACTACCCTATTGTTGCATTGCTCTTTTGCTTCAATTACCCCTTTTACATTGCTTCGTACACGCCCTCCGGTTCTGAAGACTCCTCATATTCCTCCTCTTTAGAGTCTCTTCCACCACATTCGCCAATGACTTTCGCTGTCTACCCCTTCCTCTCACGCCATACACTCTACTATGATACATATGTTTCGTTTTCGTCTCTCTCCCATTCTCTTGACATATATAAAAAGCAAAAAAGCACGCTCCTTTCAGATATGTCCATTAATGGAGCATGCAACCCACATCATTTCACGATCAAGGCACTCCTAACCCTATCCCTCCAACTTTAGTCGCAAACACTTCGATTATGAAAATATATTTCTTACTTAAACGATCACATTAATAGAGATACGTCGAAATATGTATAGTGCAACAATATTTTCGTAAGAAAATAAAAATAGAAAGTATTTATCCACACTTATTGTTATCACTCCGACCTATGTTTCATTTTCAAGGTTATCAAAATAATATTTTGCTATTATTAAATGAGCGATTTTTGATAGCCTTTATTTTTCATCGATCCCCAATCGACCCCCGAGCCCGTATCGACGGGAATGGGAACAGCGCGAAGGATATGTATGTATTTTCGTGAAGACCACTGTGAGACGTGTCGCCTCGCCGGGAATCACGTCCGAAGTGATAATAGTGGCGTGTTTCTCAAGATCTTGGACCCCCCTCACCTTTCCTCTCACATACTCGCATTAAAATCTTTCTACGCTTGCTGACGATCGCGTTCAATCATTTTCCCATGAGAGATGATGCCATGCGAGATGATGTCATGCGGATGTTTTTTTTCGAAGTCTTTCGGATTTAAAAATAGGAATTAAAATGCCTTATCTCTCGCACCTCCGCCCAACGTAATAAGAGTTCTTTACTATGGGTGTTTATTCGGCAAATAACAAGGTTGAGAGTCGATATATGTATGCATACACAAGACTACGAAAGCTGTAAAGTAGACAGTGAAATGACAATTGGTACACTCTTCACCTAACACAGGGATTCACAACCATTGGGAAATCCCCTCTCTGGGGGAATTTAAGGGGATTTAGGGGGGAATTGAGATCACTATTTAGCAAAATGAAACGTTCTGTAGATTATGTAACACCTGTCAAGTGTAGTTGATTTTAAATTATTCTGCGGCGTTCAATTGAGTACATTAAAAGCCAAAGATTAAAATCGATTCTTAAACATGCACATTATATTTATTTGCGGAATAAAATTAATATTAAATAATTTATATTGGCCAGAGGAATGATATTCTGAACTATAGTGAAAGTGGGGAAATGAGGAAAAAGGGTGAGAACCACAGTTCCATCACCTAAGTCATGGCGCCTGCGAAAAAATGGTACTAAACATACTTCTGGTAAATAGTCGTGATGCATTTACTGTGATAGGCAACAAACGTTATGCAATAAGCAGTTGTCTCTCCTTGGCAAACATCTATGATGCGCAACAGAAAAGAAGAAGTCATCGTGACCCGTTTTAGAATTCAGTAAAGTAAATGATTAAAGAATTATATTTTAAATGTCTCGCCTTCATTAAAACATTGTTACGACTCCGGTTATCGGCGAGGAATTCGAAATTTAAGCGAAAACTATATCAAAATACGTGTTTATTAATCGGTATGATACCTTGATATTTGTTATCAACCATTATAATAATATGAAACGTATTATTTCACGTTTAAGAGAAAATCTGTTCATATTTAATTGAATTATTTTGAAATATATGCCAGGTAACATAAGGCTACTTATCAAAATAGAATGGAATTGCCAAAAAGCAAAACTTTGCAGCATGCAAAATTTTTCACTTCTATCTAAAAAATATCACAAATAAGAACACGTATGTAAAGTTTCACGCAAATCAGTACATAAACAAAAATCGCTCCAACCACCTTAAAACCTACCTATAAGCGGTATATTACTTTTATGAATGAATTGGGAGCGAATTCGATAAATATAGACAAAATATTATAAACAAACTACTTATAATGAACCTATGAAAGCTAAATATCTGCTGGTTGCCGAACGTTGCGACGTCGCTCATCGTTCCATTTATCGTCGTTCGTATACACTGAAGTGTTTCGATCTGCACTTCAACGCCTGATCACTGATGTTATCCGAACTTAACGCCTTGAATTGAAAGCTCCCATTATTAAGGCAGTGTAAGCGAGATATTTTCCTAGCCATAATAGTAACCATATTCTAATTTTATTTTTAAATTTTAGCAACAGTAAGAAACAATAAGTAAACATTGTAACATTAATGACGCCAAAACTTTGTTTTGAATTGCTGAAATTTTTAGAAGTTGACCAAATGCATACGATAATTACAATATATAATATATACGATATACATATATAATATATACGATATACATATATAATATATACGATATAATTATAAAGCGATAAGGTGTAAACTTGACTCATTTTTTTCACGCCGTATGCTGATTACGCCTTCACAACCGAAGATTATGTTGCGATTCTGTAAAAATTACTGAGGTTGGTAATTGATTTATTTCTTTAAATAGTTGAGGAAGCATACAAACTACACACTGTTAAATTTTTAACTATATTTATGCGTTATCAATTCCTTTTTTTGTAAGAGCTTCTGGAGCGTATAGCCGTATAATTTCCCATCGAAAATGGCTGGTATTTGTTGGCAAATATCTCAAAAATTATAATGGTAAGGGGATTATATTTTGTTATAAATGGAAATATTTGATTTTTTTCATAATAAGACCGAAATCATCGAATATTATATGAAGTGATGTCTCACTCAAACTACCTTAAGTGGCAATTTCAGACGCAACCGCAAAATATTTCTGCTGATTGTTTTTAGTTTGACTTCTACCCACAGATAGCTAAACTGGGTTTCCTTACTTATTACTGATTAGTAGACGCATGAATACTCTCACGAAAAAATGGAGCCGATCTTAAAATCGCACTCGCAGATAATTGCGTGCGAGGAATCGTGCGATTCCCATGTCACACGAAACAATATTTGTTTAAGGCCGTCGTTTAAGGGAAAATTGTGCCGCGGGACATGGTCTTTAGGCAGAGTGTGATCGACAGAGGATAGCAATCAGCACAGAATATAATGGTCGAATACGAATGACCTCGGATTTTTTTAGCCTCGATAGTGACGAAATTTTGAGATCACAACCTCGACTTTTTCAAATAAGGCCATTTAAGGTGGTTCCACCTTAAATGACTAAAATGTAATTTTATGAATATTCTTGCTACTTATAGAAAAATGAATTATCTTTTTTATGTGGACCAAAAAAATCTCATCTTTCCACGATATTTTTCGCTAATTGCACCTGAAATCACATGGTGTTAAATGCGAGAACGGCTGAAACATGGAAAAAACAGTATTTTTCTATCAAGTATGAAAAACATTTTCGCAAAAAAACTATAAGAAGCAAAAACTCCCAGGTTATGAATAAAAATTAAATTTACTTTTGAGTTGCTAGCAAATAACTACACGAACTGAAGTCATAATGCGTCCATAATGCGTGGAAATGGCGCTGCAGTAGGTTCCCAAGGCATGAAATGAAATGAGGATACCAGGATACCACGATATCACTATTTACGGAGTCACCCGCAAGTGCACATAAATGCGAAATTCCACAGAGAAAAAAATCATTCGCCTTGACCGGGACTCGAACTCGGATCACTCGATTTCGTGTCGAGTGCTTTAGCCAGTTTAGCTACCGAAGCGTCCTCCCCTTCGGGTTTTTTTTTATAGTGATCTATTTCTTATAGAATACAGCGCGATTGGCGCTAATGCTGTAAAGGATCAGAAAATCATTTTTTTAAACCACGTATTTTATGTACTGGGAGAGAAGAGGTTATATGAAGGGGGCAGTTAGAATATCCTCAGGGAAGGATGGTGTGGCGGCGATGATCGAGGTGGGCTTTTGATTGTAATGACTTGCTCGGAAAGGGCTGTTGTCGAAGAATTTCGCACACCCATGTCTCACGTCATCTTCCTCACTCCATCTTCTCTTCGAGTCCCTGAGGCACTCGACAGAGAGGAAGGCCACACGGATGCCCCAAAGCCCCCCTCCCCGATCGCGCCTTCTTCGCCTCACGGAAGACGACCGCGGAACCGCATGCACGCATAGGAATTCCTACGCTGTACGTAATTCAGGGTTGCTACAGACCGAAGATTATGGAATTCCACGACTTCTCCACGTTTTCCAGGCCAAAATTTTCATTTTTCTCAATGAAGTTATGCTGTCCCTCGTTGTACATTTTAAAGAAGGCGCAAGAAGAGGAGCACAACACATTAACGCAAGTACTAAGGGAGAATTAAGTTTCCATACAAATGGAGCAACGCCATTAGCGCTCTAGGGGTAAATCTTGTTTCCTTCCCGATGACGTATTTTTCTTGGGTCTTGTTTACGATGAGCGAAATTCATAACACAATAAGTGCGATATTCCACAGAGGAAAAATCATTCGCCTTGACTGAGATTCGAACCCGGATCCCTCGATTTCGCGCCGAGTGTTTTAACCCGATTACAGTGCCGGGACTTTAACAGTGCTTGCGGGTGACTCCGTTTAGTAAAATACCGTGGCTAGTCCCGGTATCCTCAAAATTGGCCTAAAGAGCGAACACCTCATTGTGTTCCATGAATGGCTTTATCCTCGCGGACTGTGGCGCTAAGGCACGCTTTGGACTGCTTATTGACATCATATGCCTAGCAGTCCTGAACACATTGTTCCTATAAAGCCACCAAAAATCCTCAGGGGAGGACGCCTCGGTAGCTTAACTGGTTATAGCACTCAGCGCGATATCAAGGGATCCGGGTTCGAATCCCGGTCAAGGCGAATGATTTTTCCTCTGTGGAATATCACACTTATGTGCACTTGCGGGTGACTCCGTAAAATTAAATACCGCAGCTAGTCCCGGTATCCCCCATATTGGAAGGAAAAAAATAATGTGGTGGACTCGTCGTCCACCGAGTGCTACTCACAGTTGCCAACAAACGGAGGCACATTAAATAACTTTGTTTGCATTTGAAACTTTCCATTTACCTCTCTCATTCTTGCCGTACTTAGCAGCATTATTATTGGCTTAACACCAAATAATAGCTCCACTGCCTCATTCAGGCAAGGTACTATAAACCCCAAGTCTACACACCAACAGGCAGCGGCTAAAATGGTACTCTTCGCTTATAGAAAAAAATCTATTATGACTTGTAAAAGCAAATTTCCAGGCTAAAATCTCATTCCCATGATATTTCCAAGTTTTCCAGGTCCATTTTCAATTTCCATGACTTTTCCAGGTTTTCCAGGCCTGTAGCAACCCTAGCTTATTTAAATCCCCCACTTTCCATCAATCCTCTCCAGCAGAAAAAGGAAGAATGCATAAGACAAGGAAGATATTCCTTTCCTATTACGGCGGCGAATGAGAATGTATGCGTATCAAGGCGTGTCGTATGACGACCGCGAGAGTGTCTTTGAAGAATGCCCCTCGGGGAATACAGCGAGAAGCGTAATCTGTTAACGCCTGCATCGCGAGAAGGAACGCTGTCAACCATTTCGGATACAACTGCAATCCTCCTCCATGAAAACATAGTTTCGTCACAAAAATAATAAAATGTTAGCATATGCATGCGACGTAAATCTGTTTTCCCACAGGACATCAACGAGGGGAGACGGTACAGTAGCATCAGAGAGGTTGACATGTATTGGAGATGCTATTCCGTTGTAAGGCAAGGGTTGTTCGATTTGATACACATTTTGCTCAAGTAAAATGGAGAACGGTGTGAATAGCTACATCAAACCTATCTTCGGATAGATACCTGCTGATGAGGACTCCAAAATGTGATTTCGTTCTCATTTTCTACATAAGGAGGTTCCGCCGCGGAATTGAGTAAATTTCACTATCTTTATTTTTGTTCCACTCAAATCAAAATTTAAGTTTACCATAAAATTAAATTATCGACAAGACATTTTAATAGAAACCACAGCTTGAAAAATAGTATAAAGAAAAAATAAAAAAGCAAGAAAAGAAAGGAAAAGCACAGGTGTGAAGGTCAAAGTTATCTGACTGTGCGAGAGAGATGGGAAAAGGAATAAAGATGGGTAAAGATCTAATATCCCCATCTTGTGGGTTTAAGGACGGGAGGCAGTTTAAGGCAGGCAGAGGCTAAGAAGAGAATGAGCTGGGAATGAAGGATTGTTACGCAAAAAAATGTTCATCATAATAATTGGTTCCTTTTCTATCAAATAAATGGTATGTCCATGGACAATTATACAGTCCAGCGTAAAAATCCTGACCACGCGGAGTTTTCTATCCATTTTCCAAAAGTGATTTCCTTTTAAACTCTTCATATATTTCACTTCCCATCAAACCATCCAACAGAGTTCTCCATCGGGCGTACGTAATCGGGCCTAAAAGTCACCAGCGAATGCTGCCGAAATGGCCGGCTAGTAAAGCAGCAGTGGTGGAATAAAGTGTTGTCGGAGCGAAACTGTTGCAGCCACAACTGATTTGGTCAGACAACTGTTTCAAATAACTGTTGCAAACAATAGGTAGTTTCGTGATTGTGTCGGAGCCGTGCTGTGCAGCGGCAACTGATAGCGGAAGCTGTTTCGTCTTCTATTATGTTCCAGTTGCACTGTACATGTGGCTGCGTTGCGGTTACAAGTTAAAATGTGTTGGATTAGAGTCTGTTGCAGGCGGTTGCTGGTTTATTTAGCCAACATCCGCCCATCGCTGTTGATAGGATTAAAACTGTGAAGTATCTTTCGTGAATCCAAATTAAACTGCTACTTTATTTACATGAAAGATTTCTTATTACATAGGATACAGAACCACCAGCAATGTTCTAACAGCCGATCGATCGCCCGCTGTTTGGTGTGCCTCTAGCGTGGCATCTAGCTGTTGTACGCAACAGGGTGTTTCACGGAACTGTTATGTTTTGAAGCTGTTTACGTTGCGAAGCAGTTGCAATGAAACTGCTGTGTTCTTTTAGTGCCACCACTACAAAGCAGTAGTCACATGGGCGCACTTCGCGCACCTGGCTGCCACGGAGGGATTGGAGTCGTAACTGCGCGGACTTCACGGAATTGAGTAGGTCCGCGCACGTCGGAGTCAGATACGTGATGCGTGGATGTATGTATTTCCACCTGACTCTGGTGTGCTACTTTCGGGAAACGTAGACTTCTGATCGCGCATGTAATTCCGCGCGGGTCCGAGTGCCGAGTAGGTACTATACCACTTCGCTACTCGGGCGGTGTTTAGGCCGGCGTACTCACCGCGGAGATACCGGGCGGGACTCGGGCTTACGCTCGGCTTTGTGCTAGACAGTTAAGCCTCGTTGAGTACGCCCGACGCAAAACTCTGCCGGCCAAACATCCTCCCCTCTATCACCCTACTCTTCAACAAGTCGTCATCCCCAATACATCCTCCAGACAATTTTACTCCGCCTAATTTCTTCTACATACATTTAATCATCCTCTCCTCACCTATTATATTTAATATTCATACTAAGGCTTAATCATTTACTTTCTTTCCCATTCAGTAGGACTTCAGTACTCTTTCGATCTTTCTCCTCGCCCACATCTAAAAAGCCTAAAAAATCATTAACGAGGCTTTTTAATAAGTCCAAGATGCTCAATGATCATAGCTCTTAGACCTCCAAAGTTTCCAACCCCCAAAGATGAAAAAATATTAAACTGATTTTTTTTAATCGTACTCTGAAATTTATATTTATTTAAAAATTTCCCCTCATGGTTTAAACCGGACACAATTCTTGTTCTTGGAAACAAAAATCGCGCCTGGTACCTCCAAAAGGCCGTCCCAAACGAGGAAACTCGCCGATCTTACGCTGATCTACGCAGATATTACAAATTCCTCATTTGCCGTGACTATGAAAACTACGCGCAGACTGTCTTATCTGCTATCTCCTCCAGCCCCAAAAAATTCTGGTCTTTTATCAATCAACGCCGTAATCGTCCTCAAATTCCTGAAGCAGTCTCCTATGGTACCAAAAATTCCGCTGGATCGGCGAGACCTAACCTCTTTCTAAAATTCTTTTCCGATTGCCTACAGCCTACTTCCAACCATAAAATGACCCCTGTCCATTCCCTCCTTCCTAATTCAAATCATTGCCTATCCCACATACAGACGGACTCTCGGGAGGTTTTTCAATATCTCTGCAAAATACCCCTCCACCGCTCACCTGGCGCTGATGGTCTCAACCCTAAATTCATTCGCAACTGTGCTTCACCCCTCTTACAACCTTCAACCATCTTATTTAATCGCTGTTTTTTCCCTAGGAACCTTCCCTCCTCAATGGAAGTGCACCAACGTTACTCCGATACATAAAACAGGTCCCAAGAATGATGTTTTAAACTATCGCCCCATCTCATTGCTTCCGATCCTTTATTCCGTTTGTGAGCGTATTATTCTGAACAGGATTGACTATTTCACCTCTCCTTTTTTATCTTCTCAGCAACATGGTTTCCTCCCAGGAAGATCATGCTTAACCAATCTTGCTGTCTTTCAACACCATGCCGTCAGTGCAATAGATAAGTCAACTCAACTTGATGCCATTTACCTTGACTTCTCCAAGGCTTTTGACACCCTCCATCATCAACTCCTCCTTCATAAACTCAGCCAACAATTTGGCATACATGGTATGTTCCTCAGCCTTCTTTCTAGCTTTCTCTCCAACAGAACCCAGCGTGTAATACTCGCAGGTCCTTCTTCCTCTTGGTCTCCTGTGACGTCTGGAGTTCCCCAGGGCAGTGTCCTTGGGCCATATCTTTTCAATTTATTCATAAATGATCTTCCTTCTCAACTCCACTCCTCCCAAGTCCATACCCTCTATGCTGATGATTGCAAGATTTACAAGCAAATTAATAACACTTCTGACTGTATTAATCTTCAACTTGCCTTAAATCAAACCTCCCTGTGGTGTGATAGCTGGAAACTTAACCTAAACCCTGGAAAATGCGGCATCATGACTCTTGCTCTGAAAACAAAACCCCTGACATTCAATTAAACCATTAATTCAACTCCCTTAAACAGAGTGACAGCAATGAAAGACCTTGGTGTTATAACCGACCAAAAACTAAATTACTCCGACCACATTCAGACTGTAAAAAGTAAGGCAACGTCCCTATTAGGCCTTCTTTACTGCTTCACAGAAATAAAAGATCCCAGAGCACTCCATTACTACTTCTCAACAATTGTTCTTCCCGGATGGACCTTATTGCTCCCCAATATGGTCCATATCAGCTCCGACTAATCTAAAATCCCTTGATTTCATCCCCCATTTCTTTGCCAAATTAGTCAAACACAGAGTTCCACATTTCCACAATATGTACTCAAATGCTATTCTCTCTTCTCTTTCCATTTCCAATCTCCAAAACCGCAGACTTAAAACTGATTGAAAACTCCTTCACAACACCCTTAACTCGACCATTGACTGCCCTGAACTGCTTTCTCTCTTCAACTTTAGGATACCAACTCGATCCACCCGCACGCATTCACTATTCCACCTGCCTATTCCTAGGATATAACTCACCCAGCGCTCACCTTTATTTCATCTCTCCTCCCTTCTTAATTCACTCCCTCACACTGTCGATCCTTTTTAGTTATCATGTAACTATTTCACCACCCAAGCTATGTCCCACCTTGGTGAAGCTTTCTCAGGTTTCCAACCGGGTGATGGTAACCCGATTGGAAACCCGAGAAAGCTTCACCAAGTTAATACGCCGGGAAAGCACTAAATCTTACTATGTCCCACCTGTCAACAAATTAAATATTTCCCCTTTCCATGTTGGGCTCAGTGTTGTTGATTTTTATGTTGTTATTGTATTTTTGTCCTCTGTCATGTTTATTGTTAAATGTTTCACTGTAAATTGGCGCTACTGCTGTATGTGAACAATGTTTTAAATAAATAAATATCATCCGAAAGAGCGACAAACAAATGTGCTTATCGAGCCTATTTTCGCCATTCGCGTAATATCTTATCTCGAGGAGGGGGCTGAACCTACAATCGCACACTTATCGCCCAACTGAGAGCGGGGAGGGTTGGATATTTTCAGTTTAAATGAAAGGCTGTGAAAAATTGTCGGAAATTAAATCTCGCAGTCGTCTTCCATTCTTTCCCGAGTACAGCGAGACAGCTGGGTGTAGCAGCAGGGGAAAGGAATCGCTCAATAGGAGGCCTTAACAGGGTCCAGTGTGACTTTGGAGTGGTTCAGTGGCCGTCGTGGGAAATCAGGCTCCCGGCGTAAAATCATCATCAGTATTATACCAGCTCGTGGTGAGTTTTTGAACAGCCTCTAACTTAACTGCTCATTATTTGGGATCCTCTTTTCACTTTCGCAAACACAACTTAAATTACTCAAAAATACTCTATATTCAAAAGTTTTAGGCTGTACCACTGTACTTTATGGAGTTTCAGTATTGTTTAAAGAATACTTTGTATCTCCGCACGATAGTTTATTCGGTCCACCGCAGCATCGGCACTCTAGAATCAATCCGTCTAGAAAATTACTCTGTAGCGCTGAAACCGCGGTCGACCAAATAAACTATCATGTGGATATACAAAGTATTCTTCTTTTCAAAAACAATTCTACTTACCCTCCATCGAAATCTCTCCTAAGTTCCTTATGACGTCAGCCACTCCAGGTCGTCCAAAATTTTCAGTTATATTCCTTCCTCTCCAACGCTTGCCAAGCCAAATCACTTCACCTAGAATTTGATGAATTTGGCCTCATTTTAAAGAATAAACTCTCATCTTTCCAATTATATCAAAATATCAACCCCTTGCCGAACTGCTTTTTGAGCAATTTGCCTGAAAATACAAACTGTTTTACATGGGAAGATTACGGCTGTGCGCTCCAGAGGGAGAATATTAAACAAATTAGGAACTATTAGCGTCTAGATTTTGTCAAAAAACTAACCATGTGTAGATTACATGTTTTCTCAACTATTTATAAAAAATAATCTATTACTCACCACAGTAATTTCTACAGAATCACAAAAAACCTGCTGTTTTGAAGGATTATCAGCCGTACGGCGGGAAGAAATGAGTCAAGTTAGAGACTTATGTAGCTTCATTTATTAAATTACTGAAAATTTTGGTCATATATAACTATATCTTTGCGCCATTAATATCACAATATTTATTTCATACTTCTTACAGACGCTGGAATAAAAAATATAAAATTTGAATATGGTTTCTATTATGACTAGGGAATTATCTCGCTCAAACCACCATAAACTGCCATCACCTCTCAATACGTCCTCAATCCACTTTTGCTGCCTTCTGCGAACTTCAACCAGTAAATTTCTTTCCTTTTCCACCGCATTGTAAGACCCGCTCGTCCGTCTTCTTCGCTACCCAGCCCACCCTCTCAATCCTTGTCCACACCCACAACTAAAAGCCTCCAGTCGGCGCACACACACACCACCGCAAAGACCAAGTTTCCGACTCATATTACGCAACGCTCCATTTTAGATTTTCACGTTAAGTGAACGTTAAGTTTCACGCTAGTCACGTTAAGTTTCACGCTAAGGCAATTCTACATCAGATGTCCCCACTTTGACCTACTAGTATTGTAGGATGTACAGTTCTCCAAAATACTCCACACATGCGTAAACCGTTTCACCTGCTCCACCCCTCCTGGCTTTCATCCCTAATCTATACGAATGTTTATTTGCTGAAACTCTCCAGTCTCCACTTCATTCTCCTTCCAGCTATCTGCTTCAATCTTTAATAATTCCTTATTTTGAAATCTCACGTTTTGCTACATTTTTTCCATCCTTGGTCTTCTTCGGTAATTCTTCCCATTCGTTTCTCCTTCCATTACTGTTGTTGAGAGGTAGCTATGATTCGGAATGTGTTCTAAAGTTTGCGTCTTACATTTTGTAGAGTTTTCATTGAACACCTTTCACCCCAAACTGTTAGCGGAGTTTCTTCATAGGTGATTCTCTGACTCATTTATCTTCATCAATCTACCATATAGCCACATTTATAATTATATCATTCTTTTACCTTTTGCTTCAGTCATCGACCAAGCTTATTGTCACAATTAGTTTTCATTGAGCATCTTTTCACACCAGCCACACCACCCCAAACCATAATTGTTTAGCCCCATTATTTTGGGGGTTGGGTTGGGTATTTGGGTGGCTTAAGTACTTCCTTCTCACCCAGAAGGTCAGGGTTAGAGTCCCGGCTGCGGCAGAGATTTCCCAATACCCCAATCCCAATATAGCTATATGGAGAGCACATTAAGAATCCATCCGTCGGCTAAAATATATTGTGGTCCCCTTTTTATTACAGCGAGGAAACTTTTACAAACCACATAACAATAAACTCAACCACGACCCGGGTTTCAACGGCTAAGCGTCATCATCAGGTGAACAAAAGTGTACAGCAATCCCTTATATACCTTCAGTCAATTGGGGGTGGGGTAGTGGCGTTGAGGGGGGGGGGAAGGAGGACAGGAATGGACAACAATAGTCCCATTCATTGTTGTCCATTCCAGTCCTCCTCCCCCCCCCCCTCAACGCCACTACCCCACCCCCAATTGACTGAAGGTATATAAGGGATTGCTGTACACTTTTGTTCACCTGATGATGACGCTTAGCCGTTGAAACCCGGGTCGTGGTTGAGTTTATTGTTATGTGGTTTGTAAAAGTTTCCTCGCTGTAATAAATTGTTATGATGGAATACCACAAAGTTTCTGAAGACTACGTTTTATTCTGTGGTCCCCTTGCCGTCTTTCGATGAGAGTAGGCTAATACCGAAAACGGGTTTCTCTCGATCATCCCTCCATTCCTCACATAATATTCCCTAACAAACCGACCCAACTGTCCTCCTCACTAGCGCAAATGATCTCCGCAGTCGACCTCCACCCCAAAAAAATAAACAACCAGTCAACCCAGCTTCTCACTTCTTGTCACAAATTATTTTTCGGCAGGGATGAAGAGAAATGACGTCGCGAGGTCACAGGCAAACGGCGAGGCATCGGAGCACCGTCCGCTATTGGAACTGGGTGATGTTTCGCGGACGAGTCCCACGCCTATGTCTGATGAGTCCCGCAGCTCGCACGTATCCTTCACCTCCGGCGCAGAATACGGTGGCGCGGTCGATGAGGACAAGATGGCCATGCTCAAAGCCTTGATCGAGGACGACCGACAAGAGGTGACGAGGCTCGGCCACTTGGCCAACCAGACCTTCGGGACCGATAATTCTCCGGCGATCCTGATCGCCAGCGCAAACTGTTCTAAGGAAACTATCAATATTCTCAAAGAAAACGGAGCAAAGACCGACTGTAGCGACGATAAGGGACGAGCGCCCGTCCTGGTGGCCGCGGCATCCGGGAATGCAAGCGCCTTGTCCGCACTTCTGGGAAAGAACAACGTCAACTACGAGTTCAATGTGGAGGACCGGGAAGGGATCACAGACTTGGAGCAGGTGCTGTACGATTCTCGAGGCTCACACGGGAACCTGGACGGACAGCGCGAGGACGAATACATGGCCAGTAAAAGTTTCAAGGTATTTTGGAGGAGTGTTTTTTGTGACAAATGTTAAAAAAGCGGATATCGGGTTCGTGCCGGTTTGGCTCCGGCATATCGGGAACCGGATATCGGGCGATACATTCCCAAGAGCGGCGACGGGTGTGTGGAGAAGGGAAGAAGGCATTCTCGGCGTCACGAATGATGAGAATTAGGATGAAATCCCCTCTTATTGTATCTGTCCGAGGGCTTTCTTGCAATTTTTCTCAATGGCCCATTCAGTTATAAGAAATTTAGAAAAACTTCCCACATACAATACTCGAACTTCTCCGAATGATACGTGGCGTCCCGATACATGGATCTGCCAACCGATATGTCAAGCGATAAGCTCTAAAGCGAAGAATTGAACCGCAACGCATTGTCGGCTGCGGTTCTCACGCGGTAGGTACCGGTATACCGGCCGCGACAGCCGATATTTAAAGACTTGGCAGGACTATCAGATGTAGAATTTCCCGAGAGAAAGGAGCATTTTCAAATAGAAGGGAATTGACGTGGAGGGTCTGAAAAGAGACGTAAAGAAAAGACCGGTGAAAACTCTTACATAGAGAGGGCGCGGTATGGGTCGGAAACTTGGTCAATGCGAAGAGAAGATGCACGTAGACTTGAGGCATTTGAGGTGTAGGTTTGGAGAAGAATGGAGAGCGTGAGATGGGTGGCAAGGAAGTCGAACGAGGAGGTATTGGATATGGCGGGAGAGGATAGGAAGTTAATGGTGGAGGTTCGGAGAAGTAAGAAAGGAATGATGGAGAACGTTATGGAAGGCGAGGTCATGTTGACGAAGGTAATAGAGGGGAGAACACAGAGGAAGCGTGGAAAAGGAAGGAAGAGGATAGGAATTCTGGACGAGATGAGAAGAGGTATAAGGTATGATGAATTTAAGAGACCTGATGGCGAGCCATCAGTAGGAGGGAGAGTGAGACTATGTCCCAGAAATTGGGATTTTAGGATAAGAGCTGTCCAAAAATGTGACAATCAGCTCGTAGAGTGCCCAAGGTAGGAATGATGGCATCAACATCTATCCCGTTTACGCCCCACCACGCACCTCTGGGAATATTTACAAGATATGCGAGAGGTCGCTACGATATTTTTATCACCGTCCCTAACCAGATTAGGTGACGATGGAGAATAATAGATCGGGTGATTGATTTTTTAAAAGCAACTAACATTTTAACAATATTTTCCATGTCACGCATACCATACGATTAAAACGACGTAAGCGGATTACCGGAGCTTTGACAACAGATCAATCATAGAAACTGCTTTCTCACCAAATCGATCAGTTTTAGCGCACGAATTCCAATGTCACTCGAATTTCTAAAACTTAGTGCTGCTCAACTGCATTATCTCTTACACATAATTACAGTTTTTATAGAAGCAATAAACGGTAATAATGGATCATAATAATCGGACTAAATAATTGACTTAGAAAATAATTGTTCCGTGGATAATAGATAATTTTTTACGATTAATCTGACAAAATTATCGATTATCACGATAATCGCAAACTGATTTTTTATTCGTTATTTGCCTAGTGTTTCTGTTGTAACTACCTATGTACTTTTCTAAGGTATGTATACGTTTTAAGTATTCTTTGTTACTTGCATGAATATACTTAGAAGCGTTTTTATGAATGCAAGGGATTTTTTAAAGTTTATGTAAGCTCCAATATTTTTACACCTAATGAACTATTATTAGCCAAATGTAGGTTCATCATTCACATTTATAGGAAATGAAAAGAAGGCATGTTGCTCGTGATACCCCTGAAAGGGGGGGCGTAAAGTTTTATTCTAAGAAGAGTAAGTAATAACTGTTCTACTTGAAATTATTTCGTTTCTAGTGTTACTTCAATTTTTCAAGTGTAATTTATGGCTTGAGTCGATTATTATTTGTAGAGATGAATGGAAACGCACCTTCCACACCGCAAACTCCTGATGTAGCAATTGCTGGTCCTTCTGGAATTGATGGTACGTATATGAAGTAATTTCATTTCATGGTACTGATAATACTCATGATTATTGTTGAATCCTAATTGGTTATATTTATTCCAGATGCTCGCTGTACAAGATCAAGACTCCGTGAGGACGAAATTCTTTCACTAATGGAAAGTGATCTAACTGAGGAAGAAACCTCAGAAGAAAGATAGTCTTTAGCATCTGAAAATGCAGATTAGGATGGCCGAATGCGAAATAATCCGAATAATTACTATTATAATGTTACATTGTGTCAAGTCGGGAACTTTGAGGACAACGAGAAAAGGAAACCCAAATGTGCTATTCTCCCGTAAACTAAAGAAAGGGGAGATAATTAACAGTTGGACTGTAGGGGAAATTTGTGTTTTCAGATGGAAAGACAAAAGAGACGTCTCAATGATCTCGTCTGAATATGGGAGTCATTTTGTTGTCACCACAGTACCGGACAAGAAAAATCCGGAAGCGATAGTAAAATACAATAAATTCATAGGAGTGGATCATTGTGATCAACTACAAAGTTACTACCCATGTCAACACAAATCAAACACACAAGTGGTACAAAAAGCTGGGGATACATATTTTTCAAATTATACTGATCAACAGCTTCATTTTGTACAACACGTACAGTGGTAACAGAAAGTTTAAATGACTTCCGGATTTAGTTGATAGAATCATTAATTTCTGTTAGCTCAAGCGCAGTGCCTCCTGCCCCACCTCGAAAAAAGGTATCCACACATTTCCCCGTCAGAACAGAAACGAGAGAGAAGGAAAGAAAAAGGCAGAAGAGGTGAAGGGTATGCCACCAGGAAGCCAGTGGTGTATGTATGCCCCGAATGTGAGGGTGAACCGGGTCTTTGTTTACGCCCCTGCTTTGAGGAGTACCATTCTAATTTGTAAATAAGAGTGAAATATGTTTATAAGGATGCTGGTAAATATTGCTCATGAATTGTGATTTCTTGTAGATTTACTGTTATGCATTACTTTTTGGGGTACCTTCATTCATAAACAGAATTAGCTGTCCCGCTAATTTCGTTCTGGTTAACCTATAATACCGTTTGTTCCTCACGACCGCCCACTCATGCAATTTAATTCAGAAGGACCCTTACATAAAACTGTATTTTACAATAAATTGTTCTAAATTCTCCCAAAACATGGATGGCTCTTCCAAGTTGTTTTGAACAAGTGGTATTTCAAACATTCAACATGAGTCTGCTCTAGTGTGTGCCCGTCGAATTTTAACGACAAATATGCACATTCAGCGCTGAATTTAATCCAATTTTTTTCATTGCAGCTACCTCTCCCAGATGTCAAATGGCGAACTCCGCTCCACGAAGCCGCGTTGGTCAGAAATCGAGAATGCCTCGAGTATTTGCTGCAAACCGGGGCCCGAGTGAATTTCAGTGACTCCAAAGGGAACACAGCCCTACACCACGTCATTCGCGAAGGCGAAGACATCATCGAGACACAACCCTGCACCATGGAACAATGCACGCAACTCCTGCTGGACAACGGCGCCGACCTGTCAGCCTTCAACATTGAGCGACAGTCTCCCCTGGACCTGATGCTGAATAATGATAAAGCTTACAAGGGAGTCAAATTCCTCTGCAAGTACTTCGACACTCAAATCGAAATGAACAACGATGGCGACCATAAGACGCGCGTGTGCCCAAATTTTAAATCGCTGTGCCCGAACGACGGCGGCAGCCAGATTAGCGTCATCCTCGAACTGATGGAAAAACTGGACGGCCATATGCGGCGTAAAATTTTCAACCATCCCTTACTCAGGGCTTTTGTGATACTCAAGTGGTCGTCCATCCGTATCCTCTTCTACATCTACGTCGCCATATTCATCATGTACGTCGTGTCACTGTCGATTTTCGTCACGCTGGCTTACTGCGACGTCTTTTACATCTTCGGAACCAGTTGGAAGCTCAAGGCGGTTGAGAGAGGCATCCCCATCTCTAAGGGCATACTGCTTTTCACGTCCCTCTTGGTGATAGTGAACGCCTGCGGGCGAGCGCACGTCCTGAAAAAATCTTACAGGTTCAAGCCCGAGATGTGGAGGAATCTCGTGGGAGTCGTCATCACGATCGTTATCTTGTTGAATACGGTTCAATTCGACGACTCTGGGAAGGATATCGTCCCCGATACCACCACTGCCATAGCCGACTTTTCGTCCCAGACTGAGGCCGACGACATCCTGCGTACAACTCACGCTCAGATTATCACTGACAATAAGTCGCCAATTCTCCCCGCAGACTTTCCCAAAGCCGAGAAGATTACAACACCGGGATACGCCGGGTACGCTCCCAGTTGGGTCGTCAACCTGACGGCGTTGGCCGTCTTCCTGGCGTGGTTCGAAATGATGCTCATGATCGGAAGATTTCCCAAGTGGGCATCCCACGCCCTGTTGTTCCAACCGGTGTTAAGGAACGTCATCCGTATCCTGGTGACCTACGGCTGTCTGATCGTCGGGTTCGCCTTCGCGTTCTTCGTCATGTTCCGAGCGTCCGACTCCGACGGTTTCGGAGACCCTTGGAGGGCGCTAATAAAAACAGTCGTCATGATGACGGGAGAGTATGAATACAGCCAAATGTTCGGCAGTGAATCGGCTTCCGAGGACTCCAAAAAACAATGGACGCGCAGCGAACTCTCGACCGCCAGTCGTTTAGCTTTCCTCGTGTTCGTCATCACGGCCTCAATAGCGCTCATGAACCTCATGGTGGCCCTCGCTGTTAGCGACACTCAGGACCTCTTAAGGACCAGCAAAGAGAGTCAGAACACGAAACGGGCTCGCGCTGTGATGCACTGGGGTTTCTTCATTGAAATGTGGTCGAAAAGCCCATACTTGCCCGCATCCTTTAGTAAGTTCCTCCATAGTACATTTTCTATCAAGATCGAGAAAGGTTACTACTATACAAAGAGCGAAGAATTTCCAGGCGATCTCAAGAAAAGTCTGAAAGCGACGGCCTTTAAGCAGTCTCCGTCGCCGACTTACGAATCACCGGAACGTAGGAAAATAGAGGCTTTGTTCAACGCAATAATGGACCTTGTCGAAGGCGACAAAGAGCAGCTGCTCGAACTCGGTGGGGTGAAAACACTTTTTGATACTATATGTCGAAGGAAAGATAAAAACACCCAAAGATAGCTTATCTCAGAAAAGATAGCAAACGTCTCCCGATGAAGAAAATAACTTTTTTTGAAAAATTGAGTTTGTTTCAAAGACTTTTATTTTAACAATATCGATTCAATAGTTACTGATTCAACTTTCATCGTGCATTACTGCATCGACTGATCCGTTTCACTGTTACCGTGAAATTGTATTTTTTTTTCGCTCATAAAAATACAAGCACCTCAAATGCACTGCTAGAGTATAGAATCTACAATTCTCAACTAAGTTCCCATTTTCACTAGCATAAATTGTGCTATCCCCGTGCCTTTCCACATCGCATTCGCTTTAACGAAACAAATTACACAAGACCACACAATAAAATATAAACATGTTCACCGTAAACAGCACTTCAAGAAAAGTACTCAGTCAATACACAGGGAGGCTAAACTGCGAACCGCATAGCGCTTTTCATTAAGAAAAAGCTAAATGACAACGCCGGGTTCCCATCAAACCTTTCTCTCTTTCCCTAACTATCAGTTCAATGTCACTGAAAATTACTAAAGGAAAAAGGTTCTTGGACCGAGAATTAGGATAAGAATAAGGGTGGTGTGAAAATTCGGGACATCAACGCGTAATTTCAGAATTATGACATGAGTTTTTACATAGAAATTATTTGTATGCTCAAAATTCAAACACAAAGAAAATTCCGAGACTTAAGATATGACATGACTTTCAAAATCAAATCATCATGACTGCAGTTTTTTCGGTGACCCAATATGCCTATAATGTAACGAGTTCAGCATTGTGCAACCGGAAATAAGCAGATATTGAGCAATAACGTTAGAATTACATGTAATAGAATTTCGGACCAGTTTAATTTTAAAATTTAGAACCAGGACTTTTTTTATTCAGTCATAAAGCTTTCTTACGTTACCAAAATTCAGGATAAACCCGCTTTCCCAGGGCACAAGGAAATCCTACCGGGATTGGAACCACGGACCTTCGATATTCCCAGCCAACGCGTAGCTCACTGCGCTACGCTACGCAAGGTCAAGTTTGCTATTCATTGCGGCGGGTGAGAAAAGTTCTGAGCGTGCTACATTAGACAGCTATTCACACGATTTCGCAGTTTATAAAACCTATCCTTATGGACAGTAACTTCCTCGAGGTACTACTCTGTCTTGCGAGTGCCATCTTGTATGGTTCACTGCGGTATACGACAGCTAATTCCTTTAGATCCTCCAACCATTTCCCTAGGAATTGGGAATCCTATGTGGCGTAGTGGTCTAAGAACACTGGTCTTAGCGTTGACCTAGAATACCGAAGTTCCGTGGTTCCATTCCCCTTCCAGGAAAGAAATTCCTCCAGTAATTTTCAACGCATTCTTTGCTGGCATGTGAGAAAATCTTATACTTATCTTCCGTGACCAGCCTACCCTCTTATCATCAGTGGCGCAAATATTCTCTGTTTTCGGTCACCTCCCACAACTCCTAGTACTGAATAACAAGGAAACACTTTCATCTCATAGGCGCTGTTAACGAATTCACCTTTTGTCCATTCAATTATTACATATTAGGATATTTTTAAAAAGCATTTTTTTCAGCCATAGGAGCCGACTGTAGCGCCAATTCTATGGAATTACCACTTTTTTACTTCAATTATCCCATTAAATAGCTGATGACTGAAAAAATTAGGAGGTAAGTTGGCTACATATAATTTTTATTCTCTTTCATGGGAGTTTTCTCTTCTTACCAACAGTTTTCCGTGAACATGGCATTTATATTTTATCTGAAAATACCATTTTCCCCTTGTTTCTACCATTCTCATTCATTCAAACCCGTGAAATTTTGATCCACGAGAAAAAATAGCGTGGAAAAATAACATTTTGTTGTGAATATCAGATATACGAGTAGGACATGATTTTCTATAAGGATTCAGAACATTAATCAAAATAAAATTGTCAATTTACGGTGGAACCACATCAAGGATAGGAGAGGCAGTAGGCTGGTAAGGAATGGACTATTTTGGGAATGGAAGAAGGGTGGAGAGAAACCAGGCGTCAGCATAAGCCTCCTCTTCACGAAAGGCGCCAAATGGACCACTTAATCCATCCGACATGTGCCGGAGTATTACACTTGAATTACTCTCCACAAAAAACCCAGATAGAGATCTGGATTCCGCTCTAAAATCAATGACACAGGCAGGATTCTAACCCAATATCTCAGGATGGGTAGCTAGTACTCTAGCCACTATACCAATCCAATCTTCCCAGCGTATTTGGATGTGATCATGATAATACATTAGTATCTCCATATGTGCAACAAAGGGGGACAAAATTTTCATCCTGCCTCTCGGATTGGCGACATCTTGATGCGATACACCGGCCTCAGTGAGCACAGAATTCAAACACCATCCGTTTGTCCCCCCCCCCCCCCCCCTCAATATCAGTTACGCCGATTGGCCATCAAAGGAGACCGAAACGGCTCTTGAAGTATTCCGAATCCCGCGACTTTTCTTATTAATCGGAGATAGCACCAGGCGGAGGTGATGTCATAAATGTTTTATCGTCCATTTACAGGGGAGGGGATAAAATTTATCAGCCCTTGTGGTCTCCAATAACTATATATACCAACACACGAATCCATCCCTATCACCTGAGGGGAAACGATTCCGTATCAGCTCGTCTTCTACGGCATTAGCTATGCTTATCATTGGCAATAAGTTATCAAAGCGGGTGTCCTTGCAGGATGTCGCAGCAACAGACTCGCTTCAGTGCCACCATGGACGAAGTCACATCAAGAATTCTGAAAGAGCTAAGGACAAAGAGACAACATGACGCCCAGGAAGACGAGGAGAATACTTTTGTAGATGACACGACTCCGTTCATAGACGACGGCGAAAGCGAGGGGTCAATTCCTTACGTCGACCATGAAAGCGTTATATTGACACCTCTCAGGAGTGCACACGAACCGCCGCCGGCTCCGCGCGTCGGGGAAGAAGAGGGAAACAGCCAGAGAAAACTCTCAAAACCTCTCTACTTCTCCATTCAGCGCCAAGCGAACAACCTCAAGGACGACCCCGATGGCTTCGCCCTGCTCCAGGCACTCGTGCAAGGCAACATCGACGACGTAAACAGATGGGTCTCCTGGCACATCTCCAAGGGGTCGCTCAAGACGCTGAGGTACGGGAGCGACCGGCTGACGGCTCTGATCGTCGCGACGTCAGGGTGCTGCAACCTGAGAGTCGTCAATGCGCTCCTCGACGCAGGAGTCGACCCGAACGGAGCGGACTGGACGGGCCGCACTCCTCTCCTGGTGGCGGCAGTTTGCGGGAAGGACGAATGCACGAAGGCTCTGTTGAGAAAGGGCGCCAATGCCAATTCCGGCTACAAGAAGTCACATGGAATGAGAATATCCGAAGCCATGGAAGACATGGAGTGGCTCAAGAAGGAAGACGAGTACATGAGTGAGCACGACATCAAGGTGAGTCGATTCCCTAGGATCACCATCATCTTTATTCATCATAAAACACGCATCTGAGATAGATTTTGTCTAGAGCACAAAAATCACACACATCTTGCTGAAGCCGCGCAATATTTTCGCGTATATTATTTTATCAACATTATGAAAGTAAATAGTGTGCACTAACGCATCTTAATCTTACCCAATTTCTTCTTAAAAGTTTTTTGAGTACCATTCAATTTTTTCAAGGTAATGGCCTCCTACACCGAGGACCCGGGTTCAAATCCCGGCAGCGGCGGAGTATTTTCCGCGGAATCCGGATCCCTTCTTGGGAGCTCTATGGAGAGCGCTTCCTCGTTTCTTGCCTTTTTTCCTTGGTGGCTGGATCGGTAATTGTGGGTCATATAAGTAGTGCACATTTTAATAATTCATTAAGTCGAAAAAATTCTTGGACCACATTATATTAGAGTGCATCTGTCTATGCGTCGGAACTCAACATACAGACGGTAATGAAAATATAAAAATAATTATATTTTAATTTTTTTCCTTAATTAAAGCATGTAATGACGACAGTTTTTGGCCAAGGATTCAAAATTTAGACGAAATTATATTGAAATATGTTTTTTTTCGATTATTGGATCTGGCGTGACACCCTGATATTTTCTATCAACAATTATCACAATAAGAAATGTATTATTTTACGTTTAGAAGAAATCTGTATATATGTAATCAAATTATTACGAAATATATCTCATGTTCTATAAGGCTGTGTTAAAACAGCCTTAAATTATCAAAATCAGAATCTATATGATGCAATTTTTTCACTTTTATCTGTAGATATCACTAATAAGAACATGTATGCAAAGTTTCATACAAATCTCTACGTAAACAAAAATCGCTCCAACCACCTTTATGTGTTGAAATCCGTCCGTCGGATTGGACGCTCAATCTTGGACCTCTTGGCGCCTTTCGCTAAGAGTCAATTTAAGTGTTACGAAAGACGTTTTAGGGGGTCGGGTCATGCTTACATTGTTTTACGCGGGGGTTGAGGGGTTCCGAGATCATATCACGTAAGATTTTAGTGTCACTCGTGAGATCATATTCGCATCACACTTTTAGAACCATCTTCGGAAGAAAAATGTTGGGCACAGAGCGAACAGCGCGCAGTTTCCCTCCAATAAAAGTGTCCCCACGATGCGCGCAATCCCGGCCGTCGAATTATTTCATGTCGGCAGAAGGCAAACGTTAGTTCCCAGCATCTTCAGGTGACATCACAAAAAGTTAGTCAGTATTTGTACATGTACAATATACATTAGGCCCGATCGTCAGGAGGTCGATATCGAAATTCGATTTTCGACATATGGGAAAATGTAGCCCGTCCTACCATATGAACAACGGAAGAAAATTTTTTTTTCGGACAATATCTAGGGGTGCCGCCGGGGCCGTTTATACTGAGAGTAGGCAACCCGCAACACCCGCTCTGATTTGCCCCCTTTTAAGCCATTTCAGAGACTCTGGTGCAGTTTCTTCGGGTCGTTATGGCTGATATGGCTCGAATAGATGCTGAGGTAGGCCCAACAGGTCAGCGCGTCACGTGGTACGCCATCAGTGCTGTAGAAAAGGTAAAAAATTAGTCAATTTCTTCAAAAAAGGGTTGTAAGTGACGTAAAATCGTAATTATTGGGATGTGTGGGACAGTTACTTCGTCCAATTAGTTCCCCCCTCCTCCCTCACCATCCCCCTCCGCCCCCCCTCATGCACATTAAAGAAAACTTCGTTTTTCGGACAATGTCTAGGGTTGCCGCCGGGGCCGTTTATGCTGAGAGTAGGCAACCCGCAACACCCGCTCTGATTTGCACCCTTTTAAGCCATTTCAGAGACTCTGGTGCGGTTTCTTCTGGTCGTTATGACTGATATGGACCAACAGGTCAGCGCGTCACGTTATACGCCATCAGTGCTGTAGAAAAGGTAATAAATTAGTCAATTTCTTCAAAAAAGGGTTGTAAGTGACGTAAAATCGTAATTATTTGGATATGTGGGACAGTTACTTCGTCCAATTAGTCCCCCCCTCCTCCCTCTCCATCCCCCTTCCCCCCCCCCCCCCACGCTCGTTGAAGAAAACTTCGTTTTAGGCAGCAGCTGGGCTGGATGCTAGAATTGTTTGCTATCTCGAAATGGTTTACAGAAACGCATTGTTAGGAGTCTGGTGGCGATGTAGTCTCATTGATGTTGACACAACGCCTGTCGGCCGGTGACTGAGCGACAGTCTGCCACCCGACCGACACAGTCGGCAGAGATGGGGCGGAAGGGGGCAGGAGATGAGGGTAAGGGAAGTGCCGAAGCGACTGAAGAGCTCCTCGGTCGCAGCGGTTCACGGGCAGAAATAACTAGCAGAGTAGGCGTTTGTTCTCGTTTAGCGTTCTCGTTTTCTCGTTAAAGAAAACTTGGAAAAACGAAGTTTTCTTTAACAAGCATGAGGGGGGGAAGGGGGATGGTGAGGGAGGAGGGGGGAACTAATTGGACGAAGTAACTGTCCCACATATCCAAATAATTACGATTTTACGTCACTTACAACCCTTTTTTGAAGAAATTGACTAATTTATTACCTTTTCTACAGCACTGATGGCGTATAACGTGACCCGCTGACCTGTTGGGCCTACCTCAGCATCTAGCCGAGCCATATCAGTCATAACGACCAGAAGAAACCGCACCAGAGTTTCTGAAATGGCTTAAAAGGGTGCAAATCAGAGCGGGTGTTGCGGGTTGCCTACTCTCAGCATAAACGGCCCCGGCGGCAACCCTAGATATTGTCCGAAAAACGAAGTTTTCTTTAACGTGCATGAAGGGGGGGAAGGGGGATGGTGAGGGAGTAGGGGGGAACTAATTGGACGAAGTAACTGTCCCACATATCCCAATAATTACGATTTTACGTTACTTACAACCCTTTTTTGAAGAAATTGACTAATTTTTTACCTTTTCTACAGCACTGATGGCGTACCACGTGACGCGCTGACCTGTTGGGCCTACCTCAGCATCTAGTCGAGCCATATCAGCCATAACGACCCGAAGAAACTGCACCAGAGTCTCTGAAATGGCTTAAAAGGGGGCAAATCAGAGCGGGTGTTGCGGGCTGCCTACTCTCAGTATAAACGGCCCCGGCGGCACCCCTAGATATTGTCCGAAAAAAAAAATTTTTCTTCCGTTGTTCATCTGGTAGGACGGGCTACATTATCCCGTATGTTGAAAATCGAATTTCGATATGGACCTCCTGACGATCGGGCCTAATATACATGTATGTACAAATACTGACAGACTTTTTGTAATGTCACCTGAAGATGCTGCACAGCAGTGAAACCTAGGTCGTGCAATAAAAATATTTTATGTGGAATAGCAGCACTGTTTTTTCCTCTGTTTACATGATGAAAAGATTCCACAAAGTCAAACCTGAGACTGTCTCCTTTCTTTCATGAATCAATCTATCTACACATTTTCAGCCAAACAACATAAGCATCACATCTGGCAGATGTGACATAACGGGCTTCTGTCTTTCATTAAATTTCTAAACCTGAATTATGTGATAAACTGCCTTAACCATGAAAATAAAATGGCCCCAAGAGATTGTACTAAGAATAGGTTTCACTTTAATTATATACCATATTTCCCAGCCCATAAGATGTACTTCATTTTCTCGAAAATGTGTTCTAAAATTGGTCTGCATATTGTGAACCATAGTTAAAGCTATACTTTCATGAATCTGATTTTACATTGCTGCCATAGTGCCCATCTCTCTACTTTCACTGCTGACTGCATTGCGGCAGTGAGCTAAAGGTGTGCTATCCATGATTAATTTGTTTCTGGGATTTTATGACAAATAACTTTAAAAGAGTTGCTATTTTTGGAAGTAATCTATCCCATTTCCATCCAATAAAATACTCACATTAATGGATGTTGATTATAATATTTTTCTTCTAAAATCTACCCCAAAAATCACAGTGTATCTACTGAGCTGGTGAGTCCTATGAGACGGCAACCTTTTCCTTATAATTATGCTCATAATTTGCTTTTTCAGTCTCCAGATATCAATGTTGATGGACTCACATCACTCCACTTAGCAGCACTGGCAAACAGCTTAGTATGCTTGAAACTTCTCCTGGAATACAAGGCAGACTCAAATGCCAAGGATAGCAGAGGTCTCACACCCCTAATGCTAGCAGGAGATGAGTTGGATGCTGGTGATAGAGATGCTGTGAGAATTTATGAAGGTATTGTTGAAGCACTCACAACGCATGGAGCAGAAATGAAAGGAATTGGAGAGCACAATGTGGGAACTACGGCACTCCATAGGGCAGCTGAGCTTGATGCTCCCAATGCTTTAAGTTTACTCCTAAAAAACAAGTGTGATCCCAATTGGTGTGTTAACAATCTTAGCCAGCAAACACCACTCCATGTTGCAGCAGAGACAGCTGCCAAATCCTGTGCACCTGACCCCACCTGCATATCTACTCTCATCAGCTATGGAGCTGACTTGTCATCAGAAAATGAAGAGGGCCTTACGGCCTTGAAAATCATTGTGACAGAAGTTTCACGCCCAAAAAAGTTCCTCCACTCTGTCCTTGATAGTCAAATCAGCCTATCCGAATACACATGCGAGTTGGGTGAAGAAGTCACAGTGAACTTCAAATCTATGAGCCCAGTGAACATTGACAACCAAGAAAAAGTACTCCATGCACTCTTGGATGAGGATTCCATTAGTCGTTGGATGCGATATGACCTATTCCGGCACCCATTTCTCAAATCATTTGTAATTCGTAAGTGGTCTCACTTAAAAAAGTTTTTCTATGTATATGTAGTTGTGTGCCTTGTCCATGCACTGTCACTCTCAGCATTTGTAACTCTGATCCATAGTGATGTATTTCATTTGTTTGGTGGTGGCCAGAGGGCCTCGGTAATGCAGAAGGGCATTCCCATTTCAAGAATATTTGTTGTACTGACCTCCATCTTGGTTTTGGTTAATGTATCTTGGATGTGCTATGTATTTCCTCATCGCTACCCTTTGAGTTTTGAAGCATGGAGAAATATTGGGGGGAGTTTATTATCCATAATAGTATCAGTACTCACAGTTTATGATGGAGATTCTTTTGGGCTCACAAATCGTTTCTCTGCATCAGACAGTCCAGGTAATCGAGAGGAAATAGAGCCAGTTTTAGCCTCAGGTGAAATAGATCTGCTAATAAATGATACTAATAATGATGTAAATTATACTGATGAAATCCCAATCCTTCAAAGCAGAGGCGAAGACTCGCTAAATGGCTGGAATGAATCAACTGTCATTCAAGCGATAGCCATCCACTGCACTGCCATTGCAATTTTTCAGGCATGGGTAGACCTTATGCTGCTTGTTGGCCGGTTTCCATGGGCATCTGATGCATTACTCTTTACAACAGTGCTCAAGAATGTACTAAGAGTCTTGGCCACATATGGCTTTATGATTGTTGGATTTGCCTTTGTTTTTTTCCTTGAGTTTCGTGAAGTCGATTTATTTGCTTTTGGGGACCCATGGAGGGCTTTGCTAAAAACAATGGTCATGATGATGGGTGAATTTGATTATATGGACACCTTTGCCGGGGAAGAGAAAGGTAGTGCAGTCTCAGTTGCAGGCAAGGTCCAGATATACACACAAGCAATTTTTCTCGGTTTTGTAGTGATTGCATCAATAGCCCTTATGAATCTTATGTTGGGCTTGGCTGTTAGCGATACACAGGAATTAGCTGAAGAAAGTTCGCAGAGACAACTGATGAAATTGGCAGAAAGTGTTGTTCACTGGGGAACTGCAGTTCATGCCCTTGAAAGGTTGTGTGGTAGATATTCTAAGGTCAAACATTGGTTTAACAGATGCCGAATCATACCAGACGAGTTAATATTTCCAACCAACTTAAAAAAATCAGCAATATCTAGAGAACTTATGAAAGAATTATTGGAGATCGCATTAAAATATCATGATAAACATAGGCAAGAGAAAAGCAGGAAACATTTAAACAATCCTCACATTCCTAGGAAACTTGATTCTTATATCTCTAAGGACTCAGCAGCAAATCCAAACAAGACCTCTGATCCTTTTTCCCAGCATCCAGAGATATCAGATGCTAACGATGTAATTCAGTGTTTGAGAAATGAGATAGCTGAGCTGAGAGAGATGCGGCAGGAAGTATCTGAGATCAAGGAATTGCTGGAAAATTATTTCAATGGAGAGGAAAGCCACATGCCCCTGATCAGGACTCTTCCAAGTGATGATTCCAGCCGCCCTCTCCGGAGGTTAACCGGATTTTTCCAGCGCTCAACAAGAAACAGAAGGAGTAACAGAGTGTTATCAGAAAAACCAAAGGTTTGAAAATATGCTTGTCCCCTTGGACTTTCAATTTCATATCCTGAAATTAACACTTCATCGAAAATGTCAGCTCTGGTCAACTGATTTAGTTTGGACAATGTCAGACATGAAAAATCATGAAAGGGCAGAATAAAGTGATTTCTAGAGTTCATAAATTATTTTTTTGGTAAAATAGCAAGAACAATATATTATTAATTTTGTATTTTAATTTATGAGTGAAAGAAATAAAATTATTTCTCTTAAACTTAATTTTCAAATTGTGTCTATAAAGGTTCATTTGGTAATATGTATGTATGCATTTCACAAAGTATGGGTGGGAACCAGTAGCGAATATAAGTTATAACTTCGGGGGGGGGCCAAGACGGGCTAGCTAGTGGCGACCGGCTGTAGTTTAGGTATCCGCGCATACGCCTCTAGCTGCGGCCTTATATTTCGGGGGGGCAGGGGGGCGGGCCTGCCCCCCCCCCAATGTACACGCCACTAGCGGGAACAGACAGACCACCCTTGGCAGCTCGAACTGTAGATATGCCACTAGCTACCAAGTTACATGTAGTGAGTTCTAACCCCTCAACAACCAGCAGCAAATGACTAGTAATCAATGCCAAACATTATTCCTTCTCTTCACAATTAAAGTTCCAGCATATAAAAGACAGTTGAGGGCCTGAGAGTCGAAGTAATACAAGTGACATCAACAAAAAACGATATAAGTGCATATTTTCTAAGTTAGTACCGTCGGGTACTGTCAGGTAGCTACAGGAAAAGGAATGCATGGTGCTGTGATCTAGCCATCGAACACTTAAGCTACTTTGCTTTTGGTAATTTCTTACCGGGGTAAAGTGATACAGGTGACACAGGACAATGTTTGCCACTTGTATTACTTTGACTCTCAGGCCCTCAGTTATGCTCTTAATATAAATGCCAATATCCCAGGAGAAGAAACCTATGACCTGAGCTTACCTGAGGCCATATGGTTAAGATGAAGACATTTATGAAAGGAGCATCAATACATTATTTGTACTACTTGGCAGAGAATTTCAATAATTATTTTTTCCAAACTTCTAAGTTTCAAACTACATATATACTTTGACATCACTTTTTTTATATAAGTAACTCTGGAAATTTAGATAATGAGGTGACATCAATCATCAGATGATTCCAAAGAAACATTAACAATGAAAATATTTTTATAAAAAGAAAATCGAAAAAAAAAATAGTATTCTTTTCTAGCCCACATTATCAGTTAATGCCATCACCAATTTAATCCTTGTGGTGCCAATGATGTGAACTAAAGTCATCACCAATTTTATTCTTGTGGTTCCAATGATGTGAACTAAAAGGTAACAGAAACTAATCAAGCAAGTTATTTGCTCTGCAGAATTTATCCTATGACTGCTATGGGTGTGCCAACATGCATAGATCGAATTCATAGGAAATGGAAATGGATAGGAACACATAAAAGGACGAACACAGGGTTTGGTGGGGAAGATGAAAATGAGTCAAATCCAGACAGAAAAAATTTCACCTTAGCCGGGATTCGAACCCGAAACTCCCAATTGCCGGACAGGTGTGCTCACAGTTACACCACCAAGGCTACTCAATTAACTGCTGAATTTGACAGGGTTTTATGTTACAACCCATGCCCAACTAAAGCGGCCCAGAGATGGCGTGCAGGGACGGTTTCACCCACCATATAGGGGACAAACACAATTGGAAGGTTGAAAGGTAAAGAGGAATACAGGCATACAACATATAAAGAGGAGAACAGTACGTTTAAAGGCACGCATAGCCGTAGAAGAAGAAAAGAGCTACCAAGGCCAAATATACTCAATCATTCGAAAACATGACGCTCAAAGGCGCGAATAAATTCATACATTCATAGGAAATGGAAATGGATAGGAACACATAAAAGGACGAACACAGGGTTTGGTGGGGAATATGAAAATGAGTCAAATCCAGACAGAAAAAATTTCACCTTAGCCGGGATTCGAACCCGGATCTCCCAATTGCCGGTCAGGTGTGCTCATGTGTGTGGCATGGGTTGTAACATAAAACCCCGTCAAATTCAGCAGTTAATTGAGTAGCCCTTAGGCATATTGTATATATATATATATATATATATATATATATATATATATATATACAATATGCCAAGAGGGTGGCCTATAAAAATATATAAACGGAAAAAAGAACACTCACAATTTAAAACTTTCGATATTTCGAAGGAAAGTAGCTTCCATCTTTCACTAGGTAGAGAGTAAGAAACATCTTTCCTTCGAAATATCGGAAGTTTTCAATTGTGAGTGTTCTTTTTTCCGTTTATATATTTTTATCGGCCACCCTCTTGGCATATTGTATATTTATCACCCGAGTGATTCTCCTAGAAGTTATATATATATATATATATATATATATATATATATATAACTTCTAGGAGATATATATATATATCAGGGGAAAAATTGGTGAAAAATAGTAATTTAAACATTTTCAAAAAATTAAAAATATGTAATAACTTTTAAATTTCAATCTCTGAATTATATATAAATACTATTTTCCTCAACAAAAATTTACTTCTAACAATGCCAGTGTCAGTCAAAAGTCTTCATTGCTGTGGATGGCCATTACAACTGCGATACTACTAAAAATGCTCCGCAAGAATATTCAGCACCAAGTTTGTCATTGACCATGTCACAGGAAAAGAACAAGGTAAAAAATTGATGATTCTAATCTCATACATGGAATAGAATAATTTTGCTGGTGGATATCTTTTTATGACTTGTAATAGTGTTATTTCAGCAGACAGCTCCTAACTAACCCAAAATCACTCATTAGCTAGAGAAGGTGTTTATGGAGCCTTTATTGGAGTTCAGTGGTGCCCACAAAAGGGGTCAGCATACAGCAAACCAATATATTGTCAATAAAGGGAAGTTAATCAAGCACTGTGAAGAAGTTTACCTTCCTACTTTGGCTCTCTTCATTGCATGGAAATTAAACTTGTGCATTCCAAGGTAAGTATGCACTGAAGCAGGCAAAATGCAGATTGGTTAGGCTACTGAGAAAGTCGAGATCCTTCAAATTCACCTTTGTTACCTACTTCTTGCTAATAAATCCCCTCCCCACGGACTAGCACATAATGCCGTGAAGGATCTGGGTTCCAGTGATTCCAAGATTCATTACAGAAATTACATTTGCTGCAGTTAATGCCACTCATGTCCAATAGGTCAGAGAGTAGAAGCTTAATGAACATTAGACCATGCAGCATTTGTTCCTTAGTGAGGCAGCACTAAAATAAAAAAATTGACCCATATGGCATTCATTTGAGCGATGGTGCCACAGTAAAAAAAACTACTGAAGAAAGCAAACAGAAACCATCACGTTTGTCACTACCATGAACTAAACAATCGGATAGTCAAATGAAATGACCACCCCTGGCCACAGTGAAGCCCACCTCCTTGTGGTGGGTGTCATGCTTATAAGCAGGAGAAGCATACTAATTCCAAGCATTCTAACTTTCACTGGAGTCAATCCATTCAGGAGATAATACAATTTTCATGGTTAAAAAAAAACAAAATTCGCAGTGAAAAAAATCTTTCGCCTGGACTGGGATTCAAACTCACAATCAGATCCCCTAATTCCACCAATTGAGCTACCCTCTTCCATTTTGACTTTCATAGAAGTGTCAAATGGATGACATGTTCTTATGATATACTGTGAATGCAACACCTAACAGCTTAATTGGTTAAATCAATCAGCACATTTTCTAGGGATCTGGGTTTGAACCCCAGTCCAGCTGAATGATTTTTTACATCATGAACTTTGCACATTCATACCACTATGTTGTTTTCAAAATAAAACTGCCACTTCTTCATCATCACGTACTGACTATTTAGTATTCCACCACTACATCGATGTGCTCTTGGATACACCCTACGTTACTTGAAACCATTGTAGAAGCTAGTAGTTGATGACTTAGTTCCCAAGTATGAGTCTAGCCATAAAATAACCCAATTCGTGTCCCCCTGTATCTCCCAGAATTTTCAAATTATTGTAACTCCTGTGATGGAGTTCAAATCAATCTTTTGTGAGTATTAAATATTTCTTGTACAAAATTCAACTTCTTTCCACAAGGTATAAAAAATATTCGAATCTATGATGTATATTCCTTAGTAGCAGAGGACGTTGTCACAACATTGCTTCAACGTGCACAATGTTACATGACAATGTGCACGTTGCCACAACGTTGCATCTACGACCAAGCACAACATTATCACTTCACGTTGCCACAATGTTGCATAAACATCCAAACTCAACATTATCAGTCGACGTTGAATCAACGTGTATGCAACGTTGACGTCAGCTTTAATGTAAATTATACTTTATCTATAATTATACCACAGGAGTTGGCAAACTGCGGCACTTTGCATTCGTGCACGTGAACATTGTCTTCACGTATAAATATATATATTTCATTTTGAATAATGTATTCTACTAGTTAGTTGTTTGCCTGTGACGTGAATGTGAACAAACATGTGGGAATTAGATAAAATCTTGTTTATTCTCAGGAATATTGCATTTACATTCATACTATGTGGCAATATAGGATTCAATTAATTGATGCCTGATAACTGTAATTGTGATTGGATGGTATTTCCTCTAACTATAATCACGTAATCGCAATTTAAAAATTAGTTCTCGAAGTCACCTTAATCCACGAGAGTGGCCATATATATACGATTTTCAAGACGCAAGATATATAATATTGGGGGCAAGGATGTGCGCTTAGAACGGTAGGACTTACCATAATTAGATAGATACAAAGTAGTCATGTAGATAAAAGGTAGGATAATACAATGTACATGCTTATATCATCGCGTGATAATACACGAATAGTATTTAAGACGTGAATTCCCTTTTTTTATTTTGATAGGGCAGGGAAGAGTCAGTGGAGAGGGCAAGGAAGTTTAAGGGAGAAAGTTTTACCAGAGTAACTAGGAAAGAACTGTCTTCAGATGTTGAGGCAACGTAAATGCAACGTTGAGACAACCAACATCAACGTTGTGTGCACTTGTACATTTTCCCATTGTAACCTTGTCACAACGTTGTGGCAACTTCCTCTGCTACTAGGGTTGTTCGGTGTCAACTTGCCATTTCGTGACCCTGGTCAGTCACTATTGTTAGGGAAATAAATGCTCACTGCCGGTGGTGCCCTTATGAAGTATCACTATCTGGTGGTCTCAAAATCAGCTACACGTGGAACCCAGTCATCCGGAATAATTCTCTACCTTCCTCTTCCTCCTCTGGCCCTACTGCCCTCCCTTCCACCTCTCTCATTTGAATCAATTACAGGTAATGATTCTTATAGTGGAAGAGTGGATTTACACTGGCAAGATACTTCCATAAGTTTTATCGGCAAGGGGGAGCTTACAGGGATGTTCGGATTATACACTGATGAAAAAATGTTCACAAGTTAATCCAGTTTGGTTGCCATTTACACTGACAACAATATGCGACTTACAGGAACTTTAAAAAAAGTTTGCAAGCGGACTTGCAGAGCCCTTTACACCTGCAAGTTACATCAAAAATCACTTGCTGCAAGTAACTTGCACAGTATACTTGCCAGTGTAAACCCACCTTACGGACAATTTTCCTTGAAGAAGTCACTAGCAAGGGTCACGAAATGTCGGGCTGACACTGAACAACACCCTGCATACACCTGAATATTTTGAAAGCTCATCATGAGCCAATAAAGAAAGTAAAAGTAGTGGAAAGGAAGGAATTCTTTCCAACTACTTTACTTTCACCATGGTCATTTACATTCCCTACTCCATATTCTCCCACCTCTCTCACATCCCATACCAAGGTTCTCCAAATTCCCATTACTATGAAATTCCAATAATATCAAATACACCAGGAACATACCTCAACATTCCCTCTAAAAGTTAATATATGCTGTCTCCAACTTCTACTCTATGATTAAAAGTAGGCATACACCCTGGCATTAAGACTGTATAGGATATGCCTCAATCTCTTTTAACAGTATCCTTTCACTCTCCAGCAATACATTAACTACATTCCACAAATGTTTATCTTAATTATTAGTGCCACTCCATGCAGTCCATGGCCCCTTCCTTTATAGATAGCTTTAAAACCACTCCAATTATTGCTGTCAAACTTCCATCATGCCCTGAATAGATCAATCAAATATTAACCTACCTTCTCCATTTCCTGTTTGATATTTTCTAACTTTCTTATTCTTAGCATAAACCTATTATTCAATGTACCTATATTCACCATTCCAATCCTCTGATGTGTCTTCATTTCTGTCATTCTTGTCTCTGCAGATGGGTATTTCATAGGATGTGGACCATGAGGAAACGGAGCACAAAACCTGCCCTAGTGGAACGATTCTTGAAGTTGCCAAGATCCAATATCTCATACCCTGATAATATGCACACTCATTGCAAGCTTCAGTGCATTGCAAGCTTGTTTTGCCTTGTCATAACAATGTTGACACAGCAAGTTTGATTTAAGCTTGTAACATTCTTTATGTGAAAAGCTTGCCAGGATATCATCGACTTAAGCTTGAATCAAGCTTAAGCCCAGCTTCAATCAAAAAGCAATCAACATAAATCAAGCTTGCCATGACAAGCTTGATGGGTAGAGACTAGTTAGCTTGATTCAAGTTTGTTTCAAGCTTACAAGCTCGATACACCCAGCCTCAAAGCTTCAAGATTCAAGCTTGATTCCAACTTAATTTGCTATCTACGTCTATATACTACCCTGGGAGTTTCCACACAGGTGTGTGGCAGGGGTTGTTAGGGCAACAGCCACGTAAGGGAGGGAATAGGAAAAGGATGGGGGAAGAGATGTGAAATGTATGCTAATGATATGTCTTATGTTACTGTTACACTGTTTATGTTATAATTACTAATGTATGTGTGATTTGTACCTATCAGTTCGGTAGTGTATCTCTCAAATTATGCCACTTCTATCAACTCTAGAAATATATAGTGCGGGGTCAATACAATATTCTCAGTTTCACACTGACAATCACCTGATCTGATTTTTACCAGTAATCTAAGCCTAGTATATAGCTTCAGAGTCTCTAATTGCTTCCAACCTAGTCCTTCCACTTTCTGTTCGCTCAGGGCAGTTTTTAACTAAGCATGTCGCTTTCCGCTTAGTATTCTATTTACTTCACCAATTAAATTTTTCTGTACAAGGTCCCAAATGCTCGCAGCATATTCAAGATGTGGTCTAACCACAGCAAAGTAGCATCTCTCTTACAGTTTTTCATCGAAGAACCTTCCTACTACTCACTTGATAAGTCATATTTTCTTTTATGCGGTACCACAAATGTTCTATATGTGTTTCCCCCACACTAGGTCTGAAGCCAAGGTGACTACGAGGTACTTTGCTTTATCTGACTCCTATCTGGATATGACCTGTCCATGCTTTGAGGGATTTACAGTGGTAGTTACCTATTGCCTTCCTCAAAAGTGTTTTTATGGTGACATCAGAACTTGGAAGGCCACTCCTGAAGAGCCATTGCAATTTCTCAAACAACCTCACTGGTAATCAGAAAGCTTTTTAATGAGTATTTTCACATTTCTAAACTTTGCTTTTTGAAGAAAATTTCAAGTAGTTCAGCCAAAAATTGCGAGGAAAATAAAATCCTAACAAAAAGAGAATCAATTATCCTCTTTCTGGCAGTCAGATAAATACAAAGTTCATTCTCTTGAATGCTTATTACCTGCTTTCAGATGATTTCTGAGACTTGTTACAGAGAAAAAATATAATTCTGAGGTTTACAGAGAGCAAAAAATAGTATGCGTGCAGCTGTAGCTTATGCCAAAAAATTAATTCCGTAGCTACGTCATGAAATTAAGATATACAAGTAGTGACACAATGAGGCTAACATGAAATGAGGTTGGAATTGAACAATTGCAAATTATAAAATGACAGCATGTACTAAGGAATATGATTTGCTACACAATTTATCAGGCAAGAGAAACTAATTTTTTTACATAATTAGGTACATAATGCCAATTAACAGCACAAATACGAAAAATTAGCAAACTTTAAACACATGCAATTTACCACAAAGCCATCACTATAAATTTCATTAATGGTCGAAGGCGTAACTTTGTGGAATATAGTCACAGACATGACAAAAAAAAGATATCTTATTATATTCAACACTAAAAAAGGTTTATTGGCAACCATTATTAAGGTCTTTTCTGCACTTGGACTGCACAGCAATCATTATTAAGGTCTTTTCGTCATGACTTTAAATTTCAGTCACAAATGACCTCAGTTGTTGGTTAACTTCCCAAACATCAATAAATTAGAATTTTGCACTCAAATGTCATCAGCATTTTTTATATTTTATGCAACCTAGTCCCCTAAATAACGGTCCCCCAGACCGACAGATCCCCTCCTCGCCTGACTCATTCCTCAGAACGCTCTCTTTAGCAGTCGAGACGGCGACCGAGTAACACCATTGTGTGAACCTGCTGACTTTCAGTCATTTTTGTACTTGGAGAGAAGCTCAACCTCTCGTACTTGTATACTTTAATCATTTTCTGAGTGAAAAACTCTCATTACGGTTGCCTGGCACTCGACCTGTGGATAAATTGCTTGTAATTTGGTTGGTTTTATGTGTGAAATATATTGATAGTTCGGTTATTGATTGATAATACTTCTGTTTTGTTCAATTTCCTCAATTGTCTCACCCGAGCTTGGAAAGTTGGTTTTTACGGGTGTTATCGGCGATAAAAACTATTAAAAACATTAAAAAGTGACAAACATACAAACGTACTATCAAAATTATTTCTCTGTAGGTTGTTTGATTACCTTTTCCATGTCAGATATTGGTTATATTTTCTTTTGCTTGCCATTTGAGGGTGATGTTATTTTTAATCATTACATTCCGATAGTTTATTTTTAAATGCTCCATGACTTAATGCCTTCTAATGAAATATTTTATGTATGCTTATTTTTTATAAAAAGTTAAAGAATTAGCCATACTGTGAGGATTTAAAGAACTTCAAGATCTCTTGCCATCATTGGCCATCCTGTATGCACTCGTGAGGAAACTTAGTACATTAGTTATGTGCATTTGTGTGGGTGCATTCAGTTCAAACTTAAAATTCTCTAAATGTGTGGGTGCAATTTCATGAAATATATGCAGTCACATGTCTGAATAAAGTCTTGTCAGTTGCCCAGATAGAAAGCAAGCTGCATTCCAGCCTGGATTTTGGCTGGAATAGTTCAAATGTACAAGGGTAAGCTTCAATATGTAGCTTCAAACCAGCTGGTCAAGCAAGCCTGGGTTTTCTCCTTATAATCAAGCTTGATTCCAGTCAGAAATCCAATTTGTACTTAGATGGAATGGTGTAAAAAGCATAGCTGGAATCTGGCTTGAATCCAGATTTCTCACTTAATAGGTCCAGTTCCCTGGCAAAAATAAGATCCTCCATGGTGGGTAAGTGGAATGTAAAGGAAGGAGACTACACTCCATGAAAGGCAGTTACCAGCCGCTTACCCTTCCCTTATGCTCCATGGAATGTAAGGGAAGGGCAACACTACTCTTCCTTTACACTCACTAAAAACTCCTAGGCTTACCCTCACCCTACTCTTCATGAAGTGTAAGGGAAGGGTAGCACTACCCTTTCTTTACACTCTCTAAAAACTCCCTCTGCTCTACCCGTCCCCTACCCTCGGATGTTCTAAAATACCATCCCACTACTCTCGCTTGACTGTAAGCCGTGTGCAGTACTACCGCCCATCGAGTGTATGCCTACCCACCACTGAAGAGCTTATTTTTGCCAGGGTTGGATTCCCACTTGCACACTGTAGGCTGCAAGTTGGAATCCAGTGGGATTACAACTTGCTTTGCTATCTGGGTTTTATGATTTTTTGTAGTGAAACCTATTTCACATTGAAATTGATGATACACTTAGGAATGCCTATAGTCTGTCTTTTTGGAGATAATATGTATCCAAAGATGAAAATGTATTTTTCATTTACCGGCTATGGGATTATTTTCAATATGATAGACGAAAAAAAATGTTCAATGCATATGATACTAATAAGCACGACTTAACTTACATTAGGCACACAAACTAACCTTCAATCTAGCCCAGTACGCCTCTTGGGATCCAGTGGCATTGTCTGATTAAGATGGTAGAGAAGAGGTATTTTTACTCCACCTTCATGTCAATGTCCATGTGACAGGGTTGATGGGCCAGTTGTGCCGGTTCCTGAGCCCCCAGTAGTTCTCCAGAAATATCAGGCAGGTAAGTACCTACCCAGAAAATCATTCAGTTAAGGTTTAACTGATCTTATTCCACCACATCACTTACTAGGATTTGTACCCGAGACATCCACTCAATAGTACGACACTATATTATCTAGACACAAACTGTGTCGTCTAAATGTAATTATAAATATTTGACGCACTTAAATTAATATTTCGCTCATACTATACAATTCCGTCCTCAGTATTTTAATTGAAATGTAAGCGGGCCATAATGCATGATCAAAAATTTTATCCAATAGCCAAAAACTTTCCTTTAGAAGACCATCAGAATTAATCTATATGCCCATATCCACAATTTATCGGCTCTCCAATAGCGAAAAAGCAGATAAGCCTTCTACTCAGCCATGAGAAATCACATATATCAAAAGGGGCATACAGACTTTGGAAATTTAGCCATATACAGTAAAAGGAACATGCTTTAATAACAAATAAACTGGAGCAAAAAGATAATTTAATACCACAGCATCCCTGGCAAAACTGGCAGTGGCATTGTCTGATTAAGATGGTAGAGAAAAGGTATTTTTACTCCACATTCATGTCAATGTCCATGTGACAGGGTTGATGGGCCAGTTGTGCCGGTTCCTGAGCCCCCAGTAGTTCTCCAGAAATATCAGGCAGGTAAGTACCTACCCAGAAAATCATTCAGTTAAGGTTTAACTGATCTTATTCCACCACATCACTTACTAGGATTTGTACCCGAGACATCCACTCAATAGTACGACACTATATTATCTAGACACAAACTGTGTCGTCTAAATGTAATTATAAATATTTGACGCACTTAAATTAATATTTCGCTCATACTATACAATTCCGTCCTCAGTATTTTAATTGAAATGTAAGCGGGCCATAATGCATGATCAAAAATTTTATCCAATAGCCAAAAACTTTCCTTTAGAAGACCATCAGAATTAATCTATATGCCCATATCCACAATTTATCGGCTCTCCAATAGCGAAAAAGCAGATAAGCCTTCTACTCAGCCATGAGAAATCACATATATCAAAAGGGGCATACAGACTTTGGAAATTTAGCCATATACAGTAAAAGGAACATGCTTTAATAACAAATAAACTGGAGCAAAAAGATAATTTAATACCACAGCATCCCTGGCAAAACTGGCAGTGGCATTGTCTGATTAAGATGGTAGAGAAAAGGTATTTTTACTCCACATTCATGTCAATGTCCATGTGACAGGGTTGATGGGCCAGTTGTGCCGGTTCCTGAGCCCCCAGTAGTTCTCCAGAAATATCAGGCAGGTAAGTACCTACCCAGAAAATCATTCAGTTAAGGTTTAACTGATCTTATTCCACCACATCACTTACTAGGATTTGTACCCGAGACATCCACTCAATAGTACGACACTATATTATCTAGACACAAACTGTGTCGTCTAAATGTAATTATAAATATTTGACGCACTTAAATTAATATTTCGCTCATACTATACAATTCCGTCCTCAGTATTTTAATTGAAATGTAAGCGGGCCATAATGCATGATCAAAAATTTTATCCAATAGCCAAAAACTTTCCTTTAGAAGACCATCAGAATTAATCTATATGCCCATATCCACAATTTATCGGCTCTCCAATAGCGAAAAAGCATATAAGCCTTCTACTCAGCCATGAGAAATCACATATATCAAAAGGGGCATACAGACTTTGGAAATTTAGCCATATACAGTAAAAGGAACATGCTTTAATAACAAATAAACTGGAGCAAAAAGATAATTTAATACCACAGCATCCCTGGCAAAAACTACGAGGATTAAAAAAGTTTAACACAAGATGTGAAAGAGTTAATCACACTTAATTTTAAATCTATCGTACCTCTGCACTGGATAATATAATTCAGCCTTCTTTATATAATTATAGACATTTCTTGCTCCAGTTAATTCTCCGCGGAATTTGTTCGAAAGAAGAGCATCGAAGTTTGACTGGCGCCAAAAATGACTGCGATTATCCGAATGCATCGTTTTTCTCATGGAGGTAGATCGGTCCTCCTCAATGGTTTTTCTTCGCGGCCACAGTCGGAACCGTCGCAATTCTCCGCAGAAGATTTTTTAAGCAGCAAAATTGTCTGTTGTTTTCCCATTTGGAGGATTACCGAAGTCTGAAGTGATAAAATTAGCCCTTCTTATGGAGAAAGGATCGTGTCATCACTGATAGGTACTGTTCTGATTTCGTCATGTTCCTATCCTTTTCAATTCTTTTTTAGTATGTTCGCTGGTGTATGCCTGTGATTTTGTTTCCTATATATGTAATGCATGCGTCTGTCCTATGGTTTATTCGTAGATGTACCTAGTTATTACTATTAGGGCAGGCGACCGATATTTGAAGTAATTTGCACCATTCAACGGGAATCATCCATTTAAGAATAGCTAAACCGCAATAATAGGCATTCACCGCGGACAATTTTTGGCAATTATGTATTATGAAAAATATTCCGGTGACAGTATGCTGAATAGCCTAAATATGGAGCTATATACGTACTTGTTAGTGCCAAATAGTAAAACTTTTTAACAGCCTAGAGAATGCAATGCAATCTACGGAATTCTAGTTGTGCTTAAGTTCTTATAGATCATCACCTTTATGTCCTTAACTTCATCGACTTTTGCATTATCTCTCTTAAGAACTAATTACCTCGCTATTACAATTACGAATATATGTATACTCATTATTACAAGTATCAAAGTAGGTATCCCATTTCAGGCTAAAACTTCAAATTTATTATGCATTTGCTTCAGTGTTTCTCAATCAAACCGACTGATTCTCCGCCGTACCAACAGCATTTGCGTGTCGGTGGGATCCACCGACTGGAGATCACCGGGGTACCGATCGGGTGCGTACAGAATCGCACGGCTGCTCTCTCTGAGTCGGTGTGAAGTCCCACCCGACTAAAAGCCTACCGCAAGGTGATTCCTTCTACTCACCTTGAGCCTACCGTACCGATCGGTTTGGAGTTACAGAATGTACAGTGGCGTAGCCAGGTTTTGGGTCTAGGGGACGCCGGGGGGGGGGGGATTTTTAGGGGGGCGACTCATAAATTCACCAGTTTACTTAACATACTGTTATATATGTACTTTTACTGCATTATTTTGTTCGTAATATACTATAATCCAAATTTGTAGCCTTGTAGAATTTATTGTTGATAGTTAAGTTATGACATTGATACACGTACGTATTTGGGACTTTAGAATGGAAACATTCACAGGCTTAGGGGCGCCAGAACACAGGGGGCGGGGGGGACATTCGCCCACCCCCTGCCCTTCCCCCTGGCTACGCTACTGTATCTGTATGTAGGTAGGATGTCAGGTAAAAATTTCTCCTTTGAAACCAAGCGGTTTCTTTGGTTGCTTTTTTAATTTGCACTTAATATTTAATTTGGTTGGTTGCTTTTTTAATTTGTATGTACTAAAGATTTAATTTGGTAGCATTTTCAACTTAAAATAAAGGCATATTGGGTGAGCATTCCCTATTAATTACCCATTGCATGTCTACAGGGACTTCACAGGTCCCAGTGAAGACCAATATGAACTTAGCATGACCCATTGAAGGCCTCCCTGGCGATTTTCTCAACGCTTTTCAAGGTGTTTAAAGGCGTTTGAAGGTGCTCATAAGGCGTTTCTAGGCGTTCTCACGGCGCTGGCATGGTGCTCTGTTACGCTGTCCAGCGAACAGCGCTTCCTAGCACCCCCGAAGCACCTTGTAAACACCCTTGGCCAGACATTTCTAAGGTGATCGCAAGGTGTTGATTCACACTTTCGGGCGGAAGCGCTCCGAACCACCCCCCGAAGCACCTTGACATCACCGTTCTCAAGACGCTTCGCTTCACATACAAGGTGTTGTGGTGCACTGTGAGCGGAGATGTTGCGGAGCGCTATTGTAGAGCCTTTGGACTACACCTTAGGAGGTGTGCTTCAGTTCAAAGGCGCTTCAGTTCGCCCTCACGAAGAGAGCGATTCAAATAGCCATCGAAGTATTTTTGGGTTACCTTAGAGGGCGTTGTCACAATGTTCGAAGGCGTTGCTACACGCTCTCGGCACTTAAAAGCGCTACAGCGCAGAGATAGGCGCTAAAACCCCTTAATCTCTTGTTTTACACATCCGGTGGGATAATAAGGAAAAAATTGTCTAAATCCAACAAATTTGTCGATCCAAGAGATTTCTTTGCGACCAGATGAGACATGCGTTTTGGTACTATTTTTATTCAAGCAATTGGAAGACTTTCACCATAAATAATACAACCTTTAACTTTCTAGTCACCATCGCATCGTTAAGGTATTTTACTCACAAACATGCCTGTTGTTGTGTCCATCAAAATGCACTGCCCGCGTGTGACTTCAGGCTGCATAATTTCTAAGCCCTCGATATTTCATACTAAAGGCTGCAGACAAAGAAATATCTAATACCAGCATTATTTACCAAAATCATAGTACAAGTTGAATCGTCATTTCTCTTGCCCGTAGAAAACTGATAAGTTGTTATTCTTATAACCTTGAATAGCATGCGGTGATAAAAAAGACACCTTGATGGTTGAAGGCCATTTATCTCAAGGAACTGTCTCATTTGGACTTAGTTCACAAATCTGACTTGCACCTAGCAAAAGAGAGCGCTTAAATGTAATAAATCTTTGGTCCAAAACATCTTGGAATTGGAAAGGGAATTGGAAAAATCTTGTTTATGCTCTGTAATATTGCATTTATATTCATATCTACTATGTGGCAATATAGGTTTCAATCAATTAATGCCAAATAACTGTTTACGCGATGTGATGGCATTTCCTCAAACTATCACGAAATAGACATTTAATAATTAGTTCTCGAAGTTACATTAACGCACGGAAGTGGCCGTATATATAAGACTTCCAAGACGCTGTGATTTCGACGTCGGGTGTGAGAATAAGCGCGTAGAGCCGTGCTATGTTGTTAGGTCGAAACTAGGTAGGATATCTTAGTATGCTATGGTATGGTATAGCGTAATAGTACATTCAAAATAAGTACAGCGCCTCGTAAGGCGCTTCCTAAAACACCATTAGCGTTCACAACTTCACCATCGAAGCCCCTTCACAGGCGTTACGAGGGAGTTTGCGAGACGCTCCGAAACGCTTTACGACGGTGTTCTGAAGGCGTACCAAAGGAGTGGATAAAAACGCCAGGGCTACAAGGGCTTTGCATGTATGTACCATTGATAGTTTAGATAGAAATTTAATGTGGAAAACTGTGTCCCTATAGTTCATTTTCCATGGGATCAATGGGGAATTTTTAACAGGGTGGGCTCAAGTAAAAAATGCCTGAAATGAGAAACGACCTCAATGGCAAGTCATGTGTGTTAAACTACCCTTGAGAGGTTGCTTGTCATGAAATATTGAAGCACTTTTGCTCATGATCGAAATACACTTGTAAAATTTTGAATCCAACTACAGTTTTCGTACTTCAAATAAATCACTTTAGGTAACATAAATATTCACGGGAGCAACTTTTCTTTTGGTGATTGCTTTCATCAGCGTCACCGGTGCCGGCCCTAGCTAGCTTACAAGTGTGGGAACCATTTTATTTCCCCGCCCCTAACACAATTTATTTACCGATTTTATTATCTTAAACCGCACGTTAATTTGAGGGATTCTCTAGTGTTTCAGCATGATCCTCTTAACATTGCGGTTTCCTCTCCCGCCAGAAAGTCAATTTTTAATCTATAAGTTGTCTCCAAGCTTCTTTCCCTCCCCAGGGATGGATTAAGTGGGGTTGCAGGGGGGGGGGGCTTTAATTATAGGTAATATAGGAAATATGGTAGGTAATTATTAGCTATTCCATACCCTCCAGGTCCCCGGAAAGTATTTATACGCCCCCCCCCCACAAAACAAAGAGCTTAATCTGCCCCTGTCTCTCTCCTTTTTACTGGCCGCCCCTACGACCTGGAACCTTAGCCCACGTAGCCAACAATTTGGGCCGGCAACATGGGCGTAGTTAAGGGGGGGTTTTGTAGGGTGGGCACCACCCACCCTACAAAACTCTTTGCCCACCCTAGAAAAATCGACAGTATTGAAGAAGTATACTGTTTTCTTTATTTTTATCTTGAGAAAAAGGATTCATTACCATTCCTCGTAAACACAATTACACATAATCTGTGCCTACCAAAAACTTAGTTGATCTCTAATCGAATTAGCGAAATTGAAACCTTGCGGTGGCTGATCAGCTGGATGCCCCCCTAGGAAAATTACATAGCTACGCCAATGGCCGGCAACAAGCGTCACTGTATTATTTATTGGTGAAGGCAACGGACAATTGCCTTTTTAGCCATTTAGGATAGGCGGGAAGGATTATTTGGTGAAAGACCCGATTTTCGACGGATGAAGTGTTTCACTGGAATTCAGCGTTGTTGGATTTCCAGGAAATAATCACCGTCCCTGCCGGGATTTGAACCAGGGCCAACGGAATGGGAAGTCAGTGCTCTAGACAAAATACTAATCCGATCCGATTATCCCCAATGAAACCTGATAACAGCAAAATATGTACTTCTTGACACATTCTCGACGCCGCAGCGTTTAGCCGCGGCGTCGAGAATGTGTCAAGAAGTACATATTTTGCTGTTATCAGATTAGAAATGCTCTGTGAATATTCTCTATGAGAACATGAACGTCTTAATATCAGCACTAACAACATACACATCATCTGAAACGGTTTCGGGCGTAACTTTGTGGAAGTCTTTCATACTATGAAAGTAGGCGATGTTTCGACAGTTTTTTCCACATGTAATTTTATATTCCACGACCATGGTTTCATTACAGAGTAGCATCATCGGGCACCTGACGATGCTGCTCTATAACGAAAACGTGGTCGTGGACAATAAAATTTTATGCGGAAAAAGCTGTGTCGAAACTCCGTGAAAGCATCTTAACGTCATCTTCTTATAAGGGCCCTGTCCTTCAACCACATTCAATCTCTGTGTCAGGATAAAGTGTGATGAATCATAGACAAAGAAGCGTGCACCAGATTTAAAAAAAAGACCACAGCTATATTGATTTGGACACAAATACATAATTACGAATACCATCGTAAAAACATGTGAGTGAAATTGATCAATGAAAAAGTTTTGCAATCACAATGTGTTTAAACTTTAAACCATATTCTGTCTTTCGTATTTAAACCTATCGTTTCGACTCAGTCGATTGACAATTCTCTGAGCGCCTGTCACTTCCGCCACCAAATCCGAAAACCTTGCCCTTGGTGTCCGTGCGGATGACCACTTTCGCGTCCTGAGTAAGGCGGGCCCTGCGCTGCCGCTGGTACCAAAACGAGGTTCGAGCATGTCTTTGATCTCCATTAGGGATCTCGAGATGCTTTGCAAGGTTAGCACCAGGTCAATATCCGGAAGAGTTTCGTTGGCCGAGGAGACCAGATAGTTCGGAAAAGAGCTGTCAGAGGAAGACGTTTTGGTCCGTCTCCTCTCCCCTTCCCTCCTCCTCAAAGCGATCGCCACAAGATCCTCCAGAAGACGGCGAGGTAGATGACGGCCAGCTCTGTGAGCCGGGGCGTTGGCCGAATCGCTGGGCCGCACGACCACCACCGTGTCGATAGCTCGGCGCTTGGAAAGGTGCACGAGCAAACCCCTAGGTAACCACTTCGATCTGATGACCGCCGAAACACCACGTTCCAAGTGCGCTACGAACTCCGCCTGCTTCAGCAACCTCCGGGCTTCGCCCTCCGATCGAAGGGCTTGTGTGTCACTGACCGCGAGCCCCACCATCAGGTTCACAAGAACGATCGAGGCGAGGACCACGAAGCACACGAATATGATGCGACTAGTCATCGGTAAGGTGAACTTATTTTTCTCATCGAACAGGTCCATGTACTCGAACTCTCCCATCATCATCACCATGGTCTTCACGAAAGCCCGCCAGGGATTCCCGAAGTTTTCGGGTTGAGACCTGTGGAACTGTACGAAGAAGCTGAAAGCGAAGCCCAACACGAGGCAGCCGAACGCGAGGAGGACTTTGATGACGTTCTTCAAGACTGCGTAGAAGAGGAGCCCGTGTGAACCCCAGGTGGGGAAGCGACCTATCAAGAGCATCAGTTCCGCCCACGCCAGAAGAATGGTGACGGAGGTCAGGTGAATCACCGTGGAGGACGTGTAGTGGTCGGAAACACCGATACGATTCTCAAGCGTCGTGTCCCCCGATGTTTTGGTGATGAAATTATCGCTCTTGTCTTCCCTGCCACCTTCCTGCGCCAAGTAAATGGCCAGCATAGAAGACACGAGGTTCATCCACATCTCGAATTGCTTCAGGTAATATTTTGGCAGCGCACAACACTGTCCGAACACGTTGAGCAAAACGACGGCGGATGAGACCATCAGGACAGGCCGTGAAATATAGATCGCGTGCACAATCAGTTCCCGCCTCCAACCCGGACCTTCTGAGGTAGCCTCGCTCGACGAATTCGAACCGTTCAGGTAAAAACCGTGCGCGTCCTCGGTGTGGATGAGCGTGATGTAAACTGACAGAGAAATGGCGAAAGTCACGTAAACGGAAACCAGCAGATAGAAAAACAATCGTAGACGACGCCACTTTAGTACTATGAAAGCTTCGACGACGGGGTGGCTGAGCAGCATTCGCCTGGTTTCGTCCGAGGGGGATTCCGCTTCCAGTAACGCCCTCATCACTCCGGTCTGCCTCTCCTTTCCGTGAGGGGCCAGGACCCTGAAATCCAGCTGGATGGCGAAAGACCTCTCCTCCACGGTGGCGGCGTTCGGTTTGATCCTCGCGTCCAGCACGCGGCAGAGGAACGGAGCCGGACGGGGAAGGTAGAGGAACAAGGCGTCCAGGGCGGTGATGCCGCTATCGGCGACCGCTCCCAGGTCTGCCCCGGCGTCTATGAGGAGCGAAGCACTCGAGTGACAGCCGGCGTAAGCCGCCAAGTGCATCGGGGTGCAGCCCTTGTCGTTGCTCACGTTGGCGTACATGTGGCGTCTGTAATCGTCACTTGCCGATTTGAGGATGGCGTTCAGGACGTCGGAAGCAGCGAGTTCAGCAGCCATGTGGATAGCTGTCATTTTATTTCCCACCTCGGATGCTTGCAGCGGGTTCGCTCCGTTTTTCAGCAGAGACTCAGCCGCTTTGGCGGAGTACTGGGTCGCGGTCATGTGCAGCGCGGTGAGTCCCGTCCTTGCGCTTATCTGGTCCACAATGGCACCGTAGCTCAGGAGGATGTCGACCACTTCCTCGTACCTCTCAACCTCTCCCTTCTTCAACTGTCCGCCGCTTCCGGCAAGTAGGAGAGGAGTCATGCCGCACTCGTCCACGGGATCCACCTCAGACCCGGCTTCCAAGAGTCTCTGCACGCATTCTGGGTTGTTTGCTTTGACTGCCTGGTGTAGGGGAGTACGCCCCCAGCAGTCGGGAAATGGCAGCTGAAAAGAAGAGAAATCGTTTCCAATCAATGCGGTTCCACAAATGATGTGGTACGCAGCGCACGGGTGCAAGGATACCAAAGTGGGTGAAATTCGCAATGAAAAAAATCTTGTGACTTGACCGGGATTTGAACCCGGATCTCCCATTTCCCAGTCAGGTGTGCTATCCAGTTCCACCACAAAGAAATCCTTCTTCAAAGCGAGTTTTAGCGAAGGTGTGGCACGTCATGTATGATTACGTCTCCTGTGCTACAATGCGGACTCGAGACGAGGACATTTAGTTCGTACAAATCCCCGCTGAACGTCGATTTGGTGCTCAAACTGGTTAACACACCTGACTGGAAATTGGGAGATCAGGTTTCTAATCCCGATCAAGTCAAATAATTTTTCATGGCGAATTTCACCCCTCTTGGTGACTAAGAGAAACTAAGTAAGATCTGAGGTTTTCCAGGAAAACGGTATAAATGTAGAGTTCTCGGGATTCCCATCGCCTTCAGGGTGAATGGTGTCAGATTACATCATTGAAACGTCAATGCATACCAGCACCATCACGAGGTGGGAAACCCGAGAACTCAAAATTCTGAGAGAAATTATGTTGATTCTTCATTCAGCCACAGTAGTAGGCTGTGTTTTCAGGTGCTTCCTTAAATTAGGTCATAGGCCTAAAGAAAAGAGAGGTGAAAACTCTTTTATAGGGCGTGGCACTGCATGGGTCAGAAACTTGGTCTTTGTGGAAAAAGGATGCGCGCAGACTGGAGCCTTTTGGTATGTCGATTTGTAGAATAATAGAGAGGGTGATTTTGGTAGCTAGGAAGGTGAATGAGGAAGTTCAAGACATAAAGATTGAAGAAATGAAGTAATTGGGAAGATTCAGAGAATTCAAATGGTAGATGGAAGGCGTGTTGAGAAGTGAGGGCATGTTAAATAGGTGATGGGGGAGAGAACGCTTTTTAAACACGGAAATATAAAGGAAAAAATAATTTCGGGCGTCTAAGGAGAGTCAAAAAGCGTGAGGTATCAAGAGGGACTTCATGGAGAGCAATTAGAGTTGTGTGGTAATTTTAAAAGATGACTCCGAAAATAAGTTCCGGTAGAGCTGTTCCAAAACCTACTAATCAGTTAATGGGATATCCTATGATGATTTCACAATCAGCTAAGGCTTTATCGTACCCTCTAACTTAAGACTTCAAGCCTCCTTCATGCGGCTCTGGATTCTGCACAAACCCGAGGATACTGGCTGCCATAATAGCATTGGAGTATCGGTGATGCAGAACTAGCAAGCTGGCTGTCAACAATAATCACTTGTGTACCTGCTAGGATATTTTATTTCGACTAAGTAGGAACTTGGACATTTTCCACCAGTACATATTAAGTTCCCCGAAAACCCTGTTAATTTCTCTAAAATAAGTTTTATTTTTCTCATTGTTATTAGGGAAATGGCTTTGTAGTTGGTCGCATTAAAAATTAAGCATGAACTGAATTATTTGGAGAAAACCGCCTGTTTTTAATAGTCCAGGATAAAAAATATTTAATTCGATATTACGTAATTATACCAATATTTTTTTTAACTTGAATATAATGAAATATAATGGTGCGGTTTCACATTGAGTGCTTGTACAGCTTTGTGGAACGAATTAAATTGTGCTGACGTCGCACTACACGTCTCTCTGATTTTTATTACGCTTGGATGATATTCATGTTCATATGTAACCTGTAAGAATTTCATGTAATACATGCATCTTATAAGTGGAGGCATAAAAACCAGACGAAATGTCGTCCTCTTTGTTATCATCACCCTCGCCTTCCCCCCCCCCCCCTTAATAAAGCCCAATCCTTGGTTTTCTTGATCACCTATTTCCCGGATGTGTTTCCCACCATGAAAGGACTTAGTGGTCATTATCCCAAAGTATTAAGTGGATAATACGCTTGTTATTTTCTTTGGTTGATGCACCACCGGGAGGGATAAGTAAATATTTTCAAAATATCACTACGATTTTAAAAATTCATATCCAGTTGCCATGTTCCGCACGCATGTACTTGTTTATCATCGGCAAAATGTCAAACCATACGGTCAAACACAAATTTTACCTTCTGATATTTTCTAGTCCTTATAAATCTCCGGAAGTGAACTATTTTGTGTGGATGATAGATAAGGGATGTCATTCTATCTAAAGATGGCGTTATAAACCGAAACGTGTCTCATTGAAGCTATACTTTATTGATTCGTAAAATTCTATTTTATTTACTCTGAAAAATCATCCGCTATGACTACACGACTTTTGAGACAGTATAGTGCATGAGATGAGGAATGAGAGAATACTGAAGGAAGGATGCCCTTAAAGGTTTAATGAAAGATAAAAGATAGGAAAGGTAATATCTTTGTTTCCTCGAGCTTTGATATTAACTGACATTGATTAGTAGTGCTTCAAAAACGATTAATTTTTTATGCCTCGTCAAGTCCTGACTAAAAGAAGTGATCTACTAATTTAGGCAGGTTTAGAAGTCAAGAAGGAGATAAGCTTACCTCTAATCATCTTTTGAAACCTCAGAGTCCTGCAGTTTTACACGACTTCCTTCTTCAGCTCAATATTTGTCCTACCTGTATTCACCCCTTTCCATTAAGCCTATTCCATTTCTTCCCTTTCCCGCTTACTCGAAATCGTCACCTCTATCATTTCCTTCTCCCCTCATTACCTGTTCTAACCTACTCCGCCTCCTCCTAATCTCCTCCAGTAGTTCCCTCTCCTCACTCACTATACCGAGCACTTCATCATTCGTCCTTTCCGTCCATTGCACCTTCTCCAATCTCCAACACACCCTCGTCTCTAACGTCTTCTTGTTTCTCTAACAATAAGGTAAGTTGCGTGAGGTGCAAATTACCGAAGTTGCATATGCACCCTAAAACCCAAAAACACTAATCTTTAATGCCCCCAATCGACTCAATCATAGTTCGATAGAGTCAGCCTCAATTTTGCGTCATCTCATCGTTACACAAAAGATAACAAATTTGTAAAATTTTACGGAAATATTTAATAACAACCTGCTTTATCCAACAGTGGGCATCATCAGGACCTTTATGATTTCGTTTAGTTTCACAAAGTTTTTATCGTTTTTGTCAAATATAGTTTTCTATTTCAAACGATAAATCGAATCAGGCTCGGGAAACATTTGAATATTTCGGCTAACTTCTGAGTTTTTTTCCTGCGGTAGTCCCGGCTCCGGCCAAATATGCTCTGGCACAACAAGAAAGCTGGATTTTTTTCTTCGTCACAGCTTTTTCGTGTTATTTCTGTGGATCCCTCTTACATTGCCGTACGCGATCTCCCACTTGGCTACGGTGCCGCTCTATAGTTGGAGGAGGAGGTGAGGGCGAAAGAGATGGGGAGATAAGGTGGATAGTTTCGACAAAAATTTCCCCGTCCGATAAATTTTCCGCCGAGAAGAAAGATGGATAGTATTACTTGGTTGAAGGTAGTCCGAGGGACAAGTTTTCTCCTCTATCACCCTGTAAAATTACAGCGCGTTCTCCATTCTCTTTCATTGCCGCTTCCAAATATCCAACATCAATTATCTTTCCTCCGCAGCCATCACAAATATTTCTTCGTTTGTCTCCCTTTTTGCCCAGCCTCCCACTTCACTAATACTTCTCCTGGCTCTCAAATGAAAAGACATGTCTGTGGGCATATTCTTAGTCCCAAAGTCAATGCGCATCCTCTTTTCGCAATTACTAAGTTGAAGGATGTCAAAATTAAGACCTGAGGTAGATAAAACAAGATTTCTCTATGGTCATAATAATTGCTTCCACCAATACACTCTACCAAACTATTCGAAATCCATGAAGCAAGCGAAAACGTAATAAACATGCTCTTTTCTTTTCTTTAAGCTTTAAGTATTATTTTCTTTTCTGCCGTTGTGTCCGGTGCTCGTCTCTCCTTCCCAAGTACACAACCAGGCTGTTGCTTGAGAGTCCTTCGTCCTAATCTACAGCCTATTAATAATTCATAACTACTTTCGATGGGCATAAAATATGTTTATGGTCTCCTCGTTCTCTCATAATCTTGTTCGACGCTATTTTGGAATGAGAAATGGAACTTACTTTCAGAAGTTATCTGGCTAAAATCCTGCATCTCATTTTTGGATCAGGTTTTTTTTAAAACTCTGCTCGTCCTGTTTCCATTATAATTTATCAGTTAAGGATTTATCAGTTCCAAATATTTTGTTAGTGGTGTGACTAAATAGTTATCAACACAAATTTTTGATGAAAATGATCTATTACCTACGTAAAAATCGAGTATTTACTTTACGCATAGTAGACTGAAAGACGGAAGAATTATAGACTAAAGAATAAACAAAGGAGTGAGACAAAGATGTAAACTGTCTCCAGCGCTCTTATGCGTACATGTACTTGAAAGAAGCAATAAAGTAAGCAGAAGAAATGATAATCATATGCATGACTGTTAAAGGAAAAGAAATCAACATATTCCGTTGCGCAGATAATATCGCAATCTACGCAGAAAGCCAAGAAAATCTAAATTGCTCCTTCTCTATCAACCGTTTATGATGAAAAGGCAGCTACTATTCTCAAAGAAGATAAGATCTGAGGCTAGAAAGCAGTATGTGAAAAAAATCGGGTGGGCTACTTAATGGCAATCAAGGAATTACGAGCGTAGATTAGTGGAAAAGCGAACCAGAAAGTAGTAATAACCAGAATTCATTGTTACAAAAACACGGTACAAAATTCAACTAATTATTTTATTGCTGTCGACCGGTTTCGACGACTACCGTTTGGTACCGTGTTTTTGTAACAATGAATGCTATCTTCAATTTCCACAAAGTATCGCCACAATTGATTAACTTGATTAGTAATAACCAGTTTAACCTGGTGTCAAAAATCCAAAGATCAAATGCGGGGTCAATGGGAGAAACGGAGAGGTAAGAATCGAAGAAGAAAGGACTATGGAACGGCATACGCAAAAGAAGAGTCATAGTTATCTGGAAAGGCGGCCGACAAATAAGATCATTTGCACCGTTGGATAGTGAGGTAGGTTTATAATGGGAAGGATCATATGGAAAATGGAGTAAGGGTGATGAGAAAACATGAGCTGACACTAGCTCAATACTCTTAACGAAAGACTCCAAAGGTTCCACAGTTTAACGCCCCATCCAACGTACGGAGTAGGTACTTCACTTGAAGTGCTCTCCACTTACAATTAGCATCAAAGAAGGGATCGGGATTTTAATTAAAAATCTCCGTCATTGGCGGGATTCCTGACCTTCGGTATGGGAGGCCAGAATCCTAGACACCAAACATATCCCCTGCAAAAGAAAAACACTGTGGATTTGGCACACTATGAATTTTTTGGAATTGATCGGACGGGAAAATTGAAGGGAAATATCCAAGAGGAAGACTAAGGGACAGACACCATTTATACTACCGTAATCGCTATATACGCTTTTATCCGGTGCCTCGAAACCTTTTCAATTTATCTTAAAGACACGAATAACGAAAATAACAGAGTTTAAAACAATTGACGAAATTTAGCACATAGATTTTAAAGGCAATACATTTTGCTTCCGTAAATGTTTTTTTTTAATACAAGCGTCATAACATGTTCAAAAACACATGACCGTTTGCTACGCGGTATTCAAGTTATGAGCATTCAAAGTGGTGCGCCCGTTTTTTCGGCGGCAAAAAAGGTGACTATCAATCGAAACATCATAAAAAATTAAAATAATGTTTAAAAAATTTCATAACAACCACGAAACGGATAAAAAATCGCATTATCTTTCTTATGAAGTTAATTTCGTTTCAATCGGATCATAGGTTATTGTGATATAACGTCTCAAACTCGAGTGTCTCGAATTTTTGCATGGACAGTAGGGCAGAGGACAAGGGAGAGAATCGGATTGATGTCTGATGTATATAGTACTATGAAGGCTATATAGAATGGCTTCCCATCCAGAGGGTCCCGGTTGGAACCTCAGCAGAGGCCTAGATCTTTTTCGGTGGAATCCCCAGCCCTACTTGGGTGCTATATGGAGAGCGCTACAAGTACCTATACAGTACTACGTCGGTTGGATGGGACTTTAAACCCTTGGTCATTTGTTTTTCGTTTTCATGTTACAGGTTCCCGTTGGCGCCTTTCTTTTTAGAGCAGGCCGACGGTGATGCTATGTTTCTCTTCGCCCTTCCTCTATTCCTAGGGTGGCCATACGTCCTGAAAAAGCGGGATTATCCTGAATTTTGGCGCATAAAAAGAGGCATTCTGACTGATTTTAGTACTCATTAAATTATATTATGTGGAGTAACAAGTTTGCTACCATTAATTAGTTTTGTAATTGAATATACAAATTATAAATATTTAAAAAAATCACGTTCGATTTGGTGATGTCCAGAATTTTTACCTGACCCTTTGGCAACCCTACCCATTCCCCATTAATCCAGCTGACGTAGGTATATGGTGCAAATGATCTCCGTTGTCGGTCGCCTCCCTAATAACCAACGGACTACGAGGGAGTTGGGAAAGGAAAACCATAGTATTAGCGAAATATGGTGGCAGTCGCCTACACGAAGCGTAACGTTAATGTGACTGGGGCGGTAATCGTGGGTCATTCAGAGCGCAGTTTAATAATTTTTAAGTAAGTCGAAAAATCTTGGACCACATTTCACTGAAACGCATCGGTTAATGCGATGCGTTTCAGTTTCACCATACAGGCAGTAATGGACATGATACAAGAATTGTAATTTTTTAATGTTTCCCTAGAAAAGCATGTTATGACTAGCGTTTTCGGCGCGGTATTCGAAATGTAGACGAACTTATATTAAAATACTTATGTTGTTGTCGAATATTGGACTCGGTGTGACATCTTGATATTTATTAGCAACAATCATAATGATAATAAATGTGTTATTTTGAGTTTATAAAAAAATATGTGCATATGTAATCGAATTATTACGAAATGTATGTAATGTTTCCATAAGGCTACGTGTTGAAATAGCATTGAATTACCAAAAATCAAATCGGAATAATTCAATTTTTTTATATTCATCTATAGATATTACAATTGAAAACACGAATGCAAAGTTTCACGCAAATATGTACGTAAACAAAAATCTCTCTTACCACCTTAAGGATGGGAAGAATCGTGTGGAAGGGGTCGTGCGGAAGGAACGGAGGGAAGAAAACAGGAATGGTAGGCAACGCTGCCAACATGACCGCATTTATCTTGAGCGGGGGAGTAGTGACATGCACCGCGTTTCACGGCAATTTTTCCTATTCAAATATACTGAATAAAAATGCGCTGATATTTTTTGCAACCCATCGGAGAAGCCCATACAAACAATTGAATGAAGAGCTATGGAGAGGTAGAAAGTTGTGGTGAATAACAGATTGACCATTTTAAAGTTGGCAACGAGGGTTTGCGACTTTGGGAACCCTGGTTGTAAAACATTGAGGCTAATTTAAACTCCCGTGTGGAGCCAGTTTGAAGGGAGCGGACTCCTCTGTAAAGGCCCTTCTGCGCAACTGCCACCATGTTTCGTTACCACTGTAAAGAAGTTCGAAGTACCTACGTTGTAGGGAATAATGGATGGTAGCACTTGATCAATAGTAGGATTAAAAGACATGATGATGATGACATTCTCTATGCTTGTGCATTTCGACGTCAATTTCTAATCGTCGTGATTCTCCATCTTACGTTATGCTGCAATTCCTAGCCGAGTGGCGACGCGGGGAATCAGTGACCTACATCACACCCAGCGAGCCTCAGCCAAGGACGGACGGCAACATGTCGCCGGCTTTCAATTATGTAACGAGGATAGTTGAGATAGTTTTATGCAGCGCGGGCAAAGGAAGAGCAAGGTTGACCACCCACGACCATGCGTCTCTAAAAGATGGTAGATTCGGCTTCGCTGTTTCGCCGCGATTGCGTGTTTTGTGAGGTTGAAAGGAACATTTGAATTACAGACACATAATACATAAATAATTAAATTAGCACCCAATTCAAAAATTAAAAAAAAATTAAAAATCTACTAGCTACGATGGACAAATAAAGCAACCTGAAGTTATCGTTTACATTATTAGCGAATTCGATCACAGATGTTGTGGTCCCTAATAGTACGCGAAAAAAATGACAATTTAAACTTGCTTTCTTGCAGTTTTACAATCTCCATGATACTACCTCATAAGGCATGATACGACTACTTGTAGTAGTATCATGCAATCCCTCTCCAAATTTAAGCATGCGATCTAACTTACCATAATAGCAAGGAGTTTTAATGCGTTCTTAACGTCTTCGGAGAAAGAATTCCCCTCAAATTTACTCTGGAGGAAGTATATTCTTTACCCTGCGCTGTGATAGCGATTCCCATTCTTCCGATAGCCTTGACACATTTCTAAACTAAACATAACATCTCTTTACGAACCTATCTGCTCTTCGCAGCAAGCAGTCTAATTTCGATGTCAAACCTGATTTATAAGGATCCCAAATACTGGACTCGTATTCCAGTTGGGGCCTAGCTATTGAAAAATATCATCGCTCTATAATTTTTTCCATAGCATTTCCTCAGCATTATTTTAATTAATCCTAGATTCTGTTATCTTCACCGCATATTTCCCGGATGTGTTTACTCCGAGATAGGGCCTGAGTAATTGGGGCGCCTAAATATTTAACGGACTCGACGCTGACTATTTCCGTTCTACTAATTCAGTAAGATCGTTCTGATTAATTTTTCATTCTCGAAAAGCTTACTACCACGAATTTTTTAGGTTTAGTTCCCACTGCCATTTTTCGCACCAGCATGGATTGTTACTAGATCCTTTGTTAATGAGTCCCTATCTTTCTGTTTAGAAATATCTCAGTGTACAACCTCATCGTCAACAAAAGGAGAAATTTCTCTATTAACCACGGCGCTGGCGTCATTAATAAGAGGAATAAAAGAGGGCCGATAATACTTCCTTGAGGAAAACCCAATGCGACGTTACTGTGTCGGACATGATGACATCGCCAACGACCCTTTGTCCGCGGCCCTTTAAGAACTGATTAATCCAGCAAATGACATTTTTACCCTTCGCGTAGGTCTATAACCTCACGATCAATTAAATATGAGGCACCTTGTCGAATACTTTTTTTGAATCAAGAAATATCGAGTCAAGTTGAACATTATTTTCACTCGGGACTAGAATGCCGTGGACAAAGAGAGGCAGTTCAGTCTCGCAAATTTTACCCTGTCCAAATCCATGCAAGTTGTTTATCAACAATTATTACATATTAAATGCCTCATGGTTGAAATGATAATTTTATGTTCATCTTTCATACACAAGATCAACGTGAGAGAGATAGGTCTGCAGAAACTGGAATCTTCTTTATCGCCGCTTTTGTAATTGTAAGCCTTAATATAATATCTCGTTGCGAAAAGGGGAGCGTGAGGGGTTTGATCTTGAACAGAGACGAGTATTGCATGTTTGGTGCGGAATCACCCCGCGCCACACACCCTTGAGGTGCATTGCACGGGACTTCGTAGATGTTGATGAAGTGCGACTGAAAATTCCACGTCAGAGCCCAATTATCGCATGTAGGTTAGAATGGATAGAGTTTCGCTTTTTTGTCGCATCATCAAACGCCTTAGGGTGGAAAAGTTGCCTTTTGGGGAGTTAGTTCACCATGCCAAATATATGCGGAAGGCTTTCGCACCTCTTGAGTTGTTTCGGGTCGGGAGACTTCCGTGTTCTGCCGCGTTTAAAAAAAATCTTTTAGAGATGGCGCTTCGCGTCCATTGCTGGAGGCATCTTCAGATCAGGATCTGATTGAGATTTCCAGCAATCGGCTACAGATCCCGATCTGGAGATGCGCCCTGCAATGGACGCGGAACGATATCACCAAAAAGATGATCCAACGCACCGGAACCCGGAAGTCCTTCAATCTGAATCACAATGCCAAATTTTAAAAAAATCAAAATATGCCTTACACTTAGCACATGCGATTTAACGTTGAAAAAAGGCCGACAATCATCCGGAATTCGAAAAATCCTACGGTAGAATGAGTGCCTTTTCGATTAAAAACGACTCACTGGGTTATGGAAATGTATAGCTAACCGTACCAACTTATCGACATTTGGAAATATTAATATGCTGCACACAACTGCCTGCCTCCACGAAGCCTCGGAATATTGAACAAGTTCGACATTTAGGCAACCCACACAACCCCTGACATTTGTTTAAATTACGACGCATTACATTGTACGTCGCCTCCAAGATGCGTTATTGATGTGCAGGTTATAACACATCCCACTTTTATTTAGTAGTCCTACGAAAAGCGCGGGAAATTCTCTTGTCGTGATCTGCTTATGGTGATGTCCAAAAAGGTTTGGCAATTATATCTAGTCATATGCCTCATTTTATTGGCCATTTTACCTCTATTAAAAATATATATAAGCTTGGGAAAGCATTAGAATTATTTTAGCGAGGCATTTTCGGCAAAAACTGGGAAAAATCTCGATAAATTAGCAAAGGTATGTTCAGCACATTATTAATCGACATACACGATCTGACACCAAATTGGATCGAGTAACAAGAGCATTTGTCACCAAGTAAAAAAGACGCAAAAATGACACATTAGCTTCTCACTGTCATGTGATCTGCGAGTTCAAGAGGAAATAGAACTTTGTTGAAAGCAGTATGAGCCAATTGTTACCTAGTTGTGAATAAGTTATATACCTATTTAAGCGATACCCTCCGTAACACAGTCACTGCCGCTTTCTTGATATGCAAGGTGGCATTAATTTGAGAGAGGAATGCGATCCAGATAAATCGCCAAAGAAAATATTTTCACCGGGAACGGTCGTCCTTAGAATTCGTGTCCTTATACTGTGATAACTGGCTCATTCCAGTGGTTTAAGAATATATGCAGCTATTTATTCACTGTCTCATATGAAATGAAACTTACGCTATTAACCAATTCTTCCCTGCCATAATAACCTTCTTGTCGAATTTTTTACCCTTTGATCCGTAAGGGCATTGAAAATTTCGGGCCTACTGTAACACCAAGAAAAAATATAGTAACTTCCACAGATTTTTATTTATCTTCAACCAGATTTCGTAAAATAGCCGACATCATTTGGTGTACATAACCTGATGATGTCGACTATTCGGCAAAACCCGGTCGGAGAAAATGGAAAATCTGTGAAGTTTCAAATTTTTTACTTGGAGTTAGACATAAGGAGAATAGCGTTAGCGAAGGAAGCGTTTAGTAATAGAAATGAGCTGATTACGGGGACCTTGAGTAAGAATATAAAGAAGAGGCTGGTGAAGAGCTCGATATTGAGTGTGGCGTTTTATCTGTGCATCAAAATTCGCAATTGAGTTCCTTGTTTAAAATGGGCTTTATGGACGGGATAGAGGAGGGTAGTACGTACGCTGAGATAAATAAATAAATACTAGAGGTAAAGAGGGCCCTGCATATGCAAAAATGTCGAGGATTTTTTCTGACTTCCATTGAAACCTACCTGTAACCAGTAGATTACTTCAATGAATGAACATCGTGAAATTCCACGAGATTGAGCCGGATACCGTTTTCTTTGTTTAGGTCTACTATTTAAAAACAGATGATAATCCCAATTCGAGTGTACAGGCCTGCATATCTCGGAGGCTGCGCATTGCAGATACTTACTTCCAGACCCAGCGTTTCCAGGGGAATCATCCCCTTCTTGAGCTCTGAAGATGTCTTCCTGGAGTCCACGTCGATTCTAGGCAAGGTGTTTACGTGGTACACGGCGTTGGGGGAGGCGCCGGCGTTTAGCAGCAGCCGTAAGCACTCATCGCTCCCGGCTGAAGCGGCCATGTGCAGGGGCGTGCGACCCAACTTGTCCGCTGCCGCCGGGGTGGCTCCAGCCTTGAGCAGCATGCTCACGATGTTATCGTCCCCGTAAGCGGTCGCGATGTGCAGCACCGTGACGCCCATGGGCACGCTGTGAGCGTGGACGTCGGATCCGTCGTGAAGGGCCCGCCTGACGTCGTCAGCCTCCCTCCTGGCGACCGCGGAGAACAAGCTGAAGTTCTCCCCAGACGTGGAGTCGACGGAGTTCAGCTCCGCGCCGGTGCACACCTGTTGAGAATTAGAATTGATTGTTTTCATTTACTTCCGCAGAACCTGGAAATATCCTTCTCAACCGGTGGGGAATTAAGATGGGTGTAGGGAGGGAATTGGGACCATTATTCAGCAAAATGTTGTGTGTGAATAAAACTATATTCGGTAACTTTGTGGTACTCCTTATTCAACGCATATATTTGAAGACAAACTTTTACAAATACCACCACAGTAAAAATTACACACGACCCGGTTTTTTGATGATTGATCGTCATACTTGTAACATTTTGTCTTAAAATAAAAACGTTGAAAAAGTTATGCTACGTAGATTATGTAAAATCTATGAAATTGTAGTTTGTTGAAATTTTTTTGGTGGCGTTAAATTAAGCTTATTTAATGCCACAGATTAAGATCAATTCTTAAACATATTCATCATTTTCATTTACGCTTTTAAATTATTAATTAGTTCCTAATTAATATTGGGGAGTGGGAATGATATTCTGAACTATTGTTAAATGGGGAAATTGAGTATAAAAGGTTGAGAACCACTGCCCAGAGGAGTTTTTTGTTGGTTGGTTATTTGGGGAGGCGACCGATAACTGAGGTCATCTGCATCTGAGGAAGGGGAGGACTGATTGAGGAATGGAGGAAGGGTGAATAGAAATCAGGCGCTGGCATTAGATCACTTTCAACGAAAGGCGTCCACAGTTTTACGCCTTATCCGACGGATGGAGTGGAGTTGTTCCTTGACACACTGAAGTGCTCCCCGCCCAGCAACCAAGAGAGTATTGGGATTTGAATGATATGTCTTTATTCCCGCAGAGATTTAAACCCGATTGGGATGGGTAGCCAGTACTTCAGCCATCATACCAACCCGTTTGTTTTCTAATTCATGGGGTATAGGATATCATATTTTGCAATAACTTAGATGGAACGATTTTTTATTGTTGAATCTCAGATCACTTATTAATTAGACGGCATAGGTATGGGCGGTTATTTGATTTAAAAAAATGTGTTCGGCTAACCCGAACGTAAGTATAGGGAGAGCAGCTTATTGAATGGCATATAGCTGGTGATTACCGAGAGTTAGTTTTCCTATCATCCGAAGGATTGCAGTTATTGGTTGGTGCAATAGAAAATTACTGCCAAAAATACGGAATGGATTGCACCAAGGGGATCCCGGTTAAGCCAAATAATTTTTTCATGGTGAATTTCATCCTCTAGGTATCTTTGCACCCGTGTGCGAGACTTCGTACCACGTCATTTGTGCATTTCCGCAAAGATTGAAAAGTACGGAATGAAGATGAAAGTCGAAAGGCGAAGTTGACGAAAAAGTAGTGAGGCGTAAAGTTAGTAAATTGAGATGGAAATGAGCTAAGTAGCGAGGGCACCAGAGAGAGCATAGCACTGGCATAGGAAGCGTTCACAAATTGAAGAGATCTCTTGATCTGGACCTTTAGTAAGGTCCAGATCATAGATCATTTTGTAAGAGATTTAAGTAAAGTCTGGTGAAGGGTTTGATTTGTGGCATATATATGTGCGGTGCAGAAACGTAAACACTGAAGTAAAAGGATGAGAATAACTTTCAGGTATTTCGGATGTGAGTGTGCAGGAGTCTAGAGGAGGTACAATGGACGGAGAGGGGAATAAGTAAAAAGAAGTATATAGGTGAAGGTGAATGGAGAAACTGCCGTGGACGGAAAGGAAGATAAACGAGAAAGTCCTTGGTATGCTGGGTGAGATGAGAAAGCAGCTGTAGCAGAATACGAGGAGATTGATGACTGTTAACTTATAATTAATAAACAATTCAAAGGAAATATTTATTGATTATATCCTTACTACGATAAAATGCTCTTAACTTATACATCGGAATAATAATATCAATCTCCATTGGTGCGCTTGGTGAGCACATACAGAGTGAGGTCATGGGCTCCCTCACAAGGCCGTTCGAAAGGGAAAATACCTCAAGCACCTTCTGAGAATTTGCATTATTTTCCTATGACTCAGCAATCTAAAATGTTTTTTACGTAAATATTTAAGGGAGTGAGCGAAATTTTTTGGACAGGCAGGCAGAAGGAAGGATTCAGGTGTTTTTATATTAACCAAGAAGTAACCAGGTAGCTAGTACCGCTACCAATTCAAATTATACTGAATAATTGAAAGTACAAGTTGTGTACTGCTTATTTTTTGTACCTACTTTCCTGTTGCGTACTCTCTGGTTCAATAATCAACTGATACACTGGTACATTGTTGTGTAGATTATTGAGTCAGAAACGTTCTCCGAAGACCATGTTAGACAAAGGCATTAATCATGGTACTTTTAGCACCACTACTGTAATAGCTTAACAGATTTTCGGTCAATCGTTGGTTTTTTAAACTTATCTGCCATCCAGTACTATGTTTTCGAAAGTTAATAAATTCATTACAGCGATTTTCACCATAAAATTGTTTCAGTTTCACATAGTAGTTGTTCCCGTGTTTGTCGTAAAACGAGCAGTTATCTGGGTCTTCGCTCTAGTTAGTTTTCGGTAGTAGCTTAAAAACTCATTTTTCCTGTGAACATGATAAAAAATTAACGATTTTCTACCGGAAAACCTAAGGATAAGTACCTGTTTAGCATATAATCGGTTTTATTTGCTCTAACTACCTCCTTTAGCCTAACTTTTTCGAAGGATGGTTGGGCAGATGAGGAGATTAGGAGGCGAGCGAATGATAGAAATAAAGTCGTAGATGATGATACATATTAAAGATGGAAACATATGCATCACATCATGGCATGAATGTTAGCCTAAGTTAGCAAAAGTAGCGGTACAGTAAAATGCACTACACCCCACGTTGTTGTATGGTAGTGAAACTGAGTTATGCTAGGATAAGATTGAGTGTCGGCTAAAGAGTGGGTATGAATTATCTGATGAGTGCTAAGGGTAAAAGCAGAAGGAATAGGGGACATGATTGGGACGTGAAATAATGTGGAATAGATGCTCCGGTAATGAGTTCATATGAAAGGAGCGTGCTTCGTTGGTTTGGCCATGTGGAGATAATGGATTGAAATCGGGTAACAAAACAGATTCATTATAGGGGAGTGAATGGTGTGAGAAAGAGAGAGAGACCTAGACCGAGCGATTCATTGTTGAATGTGGAGGAAAATACATTGAAATAGAGGAATATTAGGAGTCTTCAGACCAAGGGAGCGTATTCGAAGCAATGAACAAATATCCTAGAAGCAAAAGAGCTGTCCATGAGGAGAAGGGAATGTGAAGGAAGTTATGGGGCAATCTCCAGTGCCTAGCACCAATAATTCCTTCCTCTAAGCTATTTTGACTGTGTATAACCCGAAAGGGAACTATGTAGAACGTCATGAGCGCGATTCTAGCAACTCAAGTAGGTTGATTGGCTATGTGAGGTGTCCGACAACCAGAATCATTTCCATCATTCAGATTAGGTGGGTACCTAGGTTATTAATGGTAGTATTATTTGGGGATGAGAAAGGGTAGATCATAGACCTGACTGGCATTGGCATTAGGCTTCTCTTTTCAAAAGGTGCCAAGGAGTCCACACAGTTTGGTTGTCATTCAATCTGATGGACGAAGTACTACATCTTGAAATGCTCTCCGTATAGCACCCAAGTAGGGAATCGACATGCTTCTAAAACATAATTCCGCCACTGTCGGGATTCTAACCCGCACTCTCCAGATGGCAACCCAGAGATTGCGGGATACGATCAGCCGTAAAGCAATGTGGGCCAGAATGGATGAAAAAATTATGTAAAGAGGTGGAAGGTAATCTCTCGCAGGGAAAAGTTAAGGCTGCTCACATAACTGTTTGGCGTTACTTTAAAGGACGTACAATCAAAGGTAATGTAATCGAGCCACTTGAAGCTGGCTCAGTTGCACGTAGTGCTAGAGTTTGCCGTAAGATTGTAGTCATCCGATTCTTTCCTCGGGTTATATTTCGGTGTGGCTTAAGTACACCGAGAGGTACAGCGAAACAGGTCAACAAACAATTGTTTTTTTTTAACCGGTTAACCTAAACAGAAGATACCGACTTGAATACGATCCATTTATCAGGCTACTTCTACATTGCTCCGCAAGCCACTTCGGTGTGTGACAGGGGGTGATTACCAATGATGAAAAATAATTGATTACAAGTAATCCGATTGCCGGTAACTTTTACATTTTACTTACTTTTACTTGTAATCCTTACTTTTTTCAAATTATAATTTTACTTTTAATCTACTCCAAAAGTAATCGTAAAATTTGTGTAACAGTTACTCTCACTGGGTAGATCCACGAGATTTAGGTATCTCGAATTTCAGCAATGCTTTTTATTCGTCGAGTGATAGGATACCATATTTGCCAAATTTTAGGTGCAGCTATACATATAAGATATATAAAAACTTTGGTAAATATTATAAAGTAACATCATGTGTCACTGATAATTGTGCAAAATTCCTGATACCCTTGCGTAAGTACTTATTATTTGATGTGATGTTTCATTCTATTGCCATTAAGTTGAGTGCAATTAAAATTCAAAGGACCAAGAGGACCAACACTAACGCATTGACTTGCAATAAGTAATATTCTTGAAAAATAGGCTATTTTCTTTAGGAGCGCGCACTTCATAAAAGGCTGAATTTCTAAGGATCATTTTTTGGATTTTATTAAGCTGTCATCACCATTGCTCGAGATCTAGTGGCTGGATTACTTTTTAATTGATGAGTTACACCATAGTATGGTTTCGTTTCAATACGGCTTTCTAAGCCGTAATAGTAAGCTATTACGACGTAGAAAACCGCATTGAAAACCGTAAGGTACCTATACAGAAGTCTACCTAGGATCAAATATCATGTATTGATAATTTTGTTCTATTTTGGGGCTAATAAATATAAGAGCTCGGCTCTGAGTTATGCCAAGATAAATTATGTTTTTTTTAGGACTGGAAAAATTGCAATTATAGATTTTAAAAAGAGTGTATCATTCTTAGAATTCAATGCTGTGGTAATCTAAAGTTGGTGATTACATGTAAAGTAATTGTAAACTACTTGTAATTATAATCGATTAATTTTGTGTAAAGTAATTTTTACTTGTAATTGGTTACTTTTTTGCGGATGTAATTTTAATATGTCCCAGTTACATTTTTTGGGTAATTTACCCACTGGTGATTACCTACTCACCAGGCATGCACTAGCCGTTAAACACAATGGCATAGTGTTATTAGCTATTATACGAATTATACTGTTAGGTAACATATGTGTTAGGAAATGTCACGTGCAATATGGCTCCTATCATTTTACTCATGCGGGATGGGCGGTGTACTCATACATCAAGAGAATCATTTGTTGGAATTCAATATTGCTAACATGTGACATTCTTGAGAATGACGTAAAAATTCACTGTTATAAATTATAGTCATGTTAATGCAAAAATTATCACAAAATTAGATTAATAGAGCATAAAGTTAATTAGATTTCCATGCAGGAATTAAATATTGGAAAATAATGACTTAAAGAAAGCATTAAAACAACACTACCTATCGTAATTATAGGTATACATTATTCGCAAAATTTACCATAGCTGTTGTTGCCCCTAATCGAACTAAGAAAAAATGACATGTCAAACCCGTTCGCCATGAAATCCATCTCTCTTATTTTACGTATGTGATCTAATTGCTATAATTTCCTCTGCTTAGGCCACATCTAGAATATGCGGCGAGAATTTGGGACCCTGCACAAAGAGATTTAATTCTCGAAGTTAATTAAATAAAAAGGAAAGCTGCACGCTTCGTTAAAAATGCTACGAGCGAACAGGTGTAATACATCTGATGAAATGATTAGATTTGGAACCGTTAGAGACAAAGAGACTACACGCTAGGCATAGATTACTAGAAAAATTCAGATCAGGCGAGTTTCAGTACGACACGGAGGATATTATTTTGACCCCACGCTTTCTCTCTAGAACAGATAGAAGCGACAAAATAAGAGAGATACACTGCCTAACTATGATAGGTAAAAAAATCCTTGTTTTCACGCACCATTAGTGATTATTTGATGATTTCAGGCTTAACTTTGTGGAAACACATTATCACTGAAGTAAAAATACAATGCGGCATACCTAATGATGACGCCGATGCGTCGAAACAAGTAGTGCCGAAAGAAATATTGGTGGAAATTAACGTTGTGTTCATACTTCAGTAAATAGTAATGAGGACAACAACAGCGTGACATTAACATAAGACACATCGTGAACATACAATTCACCTCTGTCTTCTCTCCCCCCCTCCCTCCTTTTCTCTATTCCCTCCCCTTTCATGGCTGGTGTCCTAAAACACACTTCTACGGTTGGTCACAGGCTAGTATGTAGATGAACGTACCAAAGTAGTAGATACGGGGTTTTTAATGTGTTCTTTACGTCTTCGGAGGAACAAATCCCCTCAAAAGCCCGCCCTTACCTCCTGGTCTTGGACCGCTTCGCTGGCTCGGATCGTCTTGAACATCCCTGGTTGCCCGAATGATATTCTCTCCTCATTCATGTATATCATTTCCATCGCGGTGCCGTGGTTCCCCCTGGTCTTAAACGCCCCGTTCGCATTCCGACGAGGGAAGGATCAGTCCCGAACGCTCAGGCGTCCATTATCCGTCGAAGGGAACATTTGAGCCGCTATCCGGTGCTCTCAGTCTCGCGATAGGAAAACTATTGCAGGGCATTGCGAGTCCAGGCGGTTAGTTAATATGTAAGCGTCGCAAGGGGATGTGGTCGCGGTCAGGAAATAAGGTGACAACACGCGTGATAAGGTGTTTATGGAAACGCTGCTGCTCTCAAGTGCATTGTTAGTTATGTACTGCGAAGTGAAACACGGAACCTTGACGGAGAAGATTCTCTCTTGTCTGGCATGTTTTTCATGGTATCCGTCATCTTTCTAAGACCTACTAAGAATGAGTTTTTTTAGAAGACGAAATATCTGATGATTCAGTGGTTGCGAACTTTCGAGATAGTAACCTCGAATTCATTCGCTATTCCTTCAATATTCTGAAATAAATAGTTTCCATGATAAAGTAGACGAAGCATTTCTTTTTTTTTCATCAATAATATATGGTATCCATTATGCTTGACTAAAATCTGGAATAATCAGAAAAGTTTTCATTAAAAACCTCGATTATTTAGTGAATAATTAGCGGGAAGTGTTAAAAAATGTATTATTTTTGATACATTTTCACAAATCACTTTCTTCACAAATTCAGAATGTTTGCCCCGGAGAACGCCCAAAACTATATTACGCGTGATGATTCAGGATTTCCTCCGAGATTATGCCTTTTATAAATAGCACCTATATAATATTTATTATTATCAACATTGTAGTTAGGATTGGCCCTAAAAACGGGATAAAATTTATTTACCAATTAATTTTTTCCCTAATTTTAAGGGACCTTTGAAGGTCCCTTAAAAAGAGAAAATTTTGGAATCAAGATTAACTTGGGACTTTTTGAAATGAAAATATGACTGCCCTGGAAAAGATGGAACTTTATAATGCTGAATAGGTGCCGCACCGACCCACAAATTTGAAATGATATGTGATGATATATCACAGTGTCATCAAATAGGGAGCAGCAGATTTTACAGCAAATGATTAATTTTCAGTGATTCCTTGAACCCAAATATTCAAGTAGAGTAATGAATAGGTGATTCTGAATACTTAATTTGGCATTTCTTTGGAATGCTGCCCGGCGTGGCAGTGTAGAATGAATTACGTAGAGCTGGAGTGGTGGAAATTTTCAATTTCATGTACAACTTCCATTTCAATCCATTTGAATTGTAGCTATTTCAGTGAAGTTTTGTTTTTGTTGCTGAAAGATTATGAAAAATACGTAGATCTGCAGGTGCGTACTTAATATATTAGATTTTTATGGAGCTAATTGGATTATTTTAGGCATAGATAGACAACTAAAGACCATACTATTGACACAGTTGAGCGAAATTCATAGTGAGGAAATAATTCGCCAGGACTAGTATTCATGTGTATCAACCCAGTTTGCACTCTACGCAGCTGTAATCGCCCATATCATCAGCATTCAATATGATGAAAAAATAGTGCTTTTCACCGGTGTGCTATTGCACCAACTCCATTAGAAGCACTCCAATATGTGAAGGTTCATGTGAGATATGCTAATGGAATCACAGTTTTTGACGCATTACTCTTTTTCTTCTAAAACTAGATCAGGTCATATTGTCAGTTTCATCTCCATCACCAAAACGCGCCTCCATTTAACCCCTATAGAAGTATTCTCGTAAATATGCAAAGGTATTTCCCTTAATGAAGACCGAAATTGCAGTTGTCCACTCGTAAAATAGATTTATTGCAACCTAGGTTTCAATGTACTACATCACCAACTCCTGATGATGATTTAGCACATCGAAACCTAGGTTGCAATAAATCTATTTTACCTGTGGAAAATTGCAATTTCTGTCTTCATCATGTTGGTATTCCACCACGTCACGCCTGATACTTCTCTTTTGGGCATTTATCCTGCTTATACGTTCATATCGCGGTAATATTTCGTTCTTCGTGTAGTGCCTGCAGTGAAATCAGTTTTTAAAACCCTCTCTGGAAGGCGTACCGAGTCTATGCTGAAGATACTACTGAATGGGTTAATATTACAGAGCAAGTTACCAACTGGGCCGTCCCAAGGGATTTATTGGCCCTGTGCAAACAAGTCGGGGCCCCCCTAACTTAGCATTCCCTTTTTGATATTGTAGCATCTTTTAAGCATATTTCATGGAAAGAAAAATTAACCTACAAAATGGTTAATGATTTCAAGAAATTTACATACGTACTAAGTAGTGGGCAATTTCGCGAAATGGGTGGGTTTCACCGCACCGTCTGAAAAAGGCAAGCCCGTGCCGGGATAGGCGAGGGGTCCAGTGCAGCGGCACCTGTCACACAACCCTAGGGTTAACAAATAATATTACCAACAGATATCCCAAAATGTGGAAATCATGTGAAAGCCACCATTTACTGTTTCTCAGCTCGTAGTAGGCTCTCTCTCTCTCTCTGCATCATGTCCAATGCATCATCACGCATATGAAAACGAAGAAATATCTCTTGACCTTCATTTAAACGTGTGCATCACTACTTGCGAGGAAGGTGATGAATGATTGCGATGTTCATCCAAAACGTGAATGGAAACGTGAATCGAGCTATGGAGGAAAGCGACGCAAAAACTGAAAACATGCTAAATCTTTCATCCTAAGCCCAGAAAGCTATTTGAACAATGGTATCGAACTATATACATCTTCATTCTACCCTGCGAGCCGCTGCAGAGGTGTATTAGGACACTAGCCATTAAACCGGAGGGAATAGGGAAATGAAGGTGGGAGAGGACGGAGTTAAATTGCATGATAACGTTTCTTGTGTTAGTGCTCCTGTTTTTGTTAAAAGTCATTAATGGTGCCTGGAAAGGAGGGATGTTTACACCTGTCAGTTCGGGGGTGTATCTCTCTTATTTTGTCGCTTCTATCAGTTCTAGATATAATGCGTGGGGTCAAAATAATACCCTCCGCTTCGTACTGAAACTCGCCTGACCAGAATTTTTAAAGAAATCTAATCCTAGCGTGTAGCCTACGAGTCTCAAACGACTCCCAGCCTAGTTATTTTGCCAGAAATTCATTCCATACATGAATAGAGAGATCGCAGGCTTACAAACGCATGATGCTTTCTACCATTTGCATGATAAACTCTAAGTTTCTCTAATGCAGTGCCGCAAATGTTTGGTATGCCCCCCCCCCCCACGCTAGGTCTGAAGTTACATTATGATTCCCAGGTATAAGACTTCATTTGACTTCTTTATGCATCTTACTTCGCCCAGTCCCATGATGTCTACACCCACCTTCTCCATTTCTTGCTCCACCTTTCTTCGTTAGTCTATTAAAAATAAAAAATGTCCCAATGTCCCTAATTTAATATTTGGAGGAAAACAGGAATATGGCTTGTTTGTTCCACACCTCTAATCGCATTATCTGAATTTCTTCCGAGGTTACCACAAAAGTAGTCCCTCATTCACTTTGGAAATTGAGTCAACAGTGAAGAACGTAATGAAAATTCTTCAAGCTAATAATAATAAATGTTTTTCAATTAGAAACTATTCGTTTCTTTTGTTGTTATATTATTTATATTGCCGGAAAGGATTGGTGCAATGGGGATGCAGACTCTGTTCCTGTATTAAGACGAAAATAAAAAGTCTCTAATATCCGTATTCTAGGCAGTGAAAATTCCATTATATTCTGAATCCTGCTAGAAACATGTTAATTGAGAGCGTGGAGCTGTGCCGTCATTTTGTTGCATTATCGTCTGACATTCTACAGGAACGCACTATCCTTGACATTCATTAAAATTTTGAGGGAGCATTTTTACAAAACCTCTGTGCTTTTATCGATCCTCATGCAAAAAATTAATAAGATTTGAAGACTGCAGAGCCGCGAAGGTCTTGCCATTTGATTGAGTTTGCATGCAATTCCCTAACTCAGAGCGTATAAATTTTTGAAACGACAGTTATGTAGATTCAACTAACTACAGCCGTTACTAAGTTTGTATGTATGAGTTTGGGTAATATTACGGGGGTAGAACATCCTTTCGTTAATCGGTGCATACTATAAATACATTAGGGAGACGCGCGACCGCCAAGGTCACTTGCGTCATGCAGGGCGAGCTACGGGTAATCTGGGGAAACGAAGGAGAGCAAGGCTTCGAACGAACGGCCGTGGGAAAGGGGAGAAATCCCGTGACGGCATGATCCTTGATCTTGTGGTGCCTTTTCAGTTGCTCATAAAAAATTCTCGCTAAAATGCGTGATACATATTTTCATTCAGTAGATGACCATAAATTGGATCTGAAGGGATTTCCCGACCTCCCACCAGCAGCAACGTACATATTACCCAGCAAGCTGCCGCAATGGCGTGTTGCAGGGGGCGCTAGTTCACCAACCATTGCGGCTGTTTTACACGGGGCACATTATTGCAGTCTGGCTTATAAATGATGAAGAATCTAGTGCTTTTCCGGAAATTATGAGATCCTGCTGGAAAAACGGAATTTCAACAGAGACGCGGGATACGGTTATAGGCCAAGCTTGGAAACCAGTCATCAGCAACATTCAGGGAAAACACAGTTTTTGGCGCAACAAAAGTGTCCTCTCAACAGAAAATCAGTGACATCCTGACCAAAACTTTACAGTACAAGTAATACGGAAGAATCGACGCCTTGGCATCAACCTCCTTGAAAACGGTTAGTCATCGACGCGTCGGTACGTGAACTCCTGAGTGCTTTCTTACTTCCAGGCCTGTGATGCTAGCTGTCAGCAGACTCCTCTTCCAACAGAATGCCTTCATTTCTAGAGCAAATCTGCTTACAATGTGTTTATTGCTCTTCCATCGCACTCGATCCTACTTCCCAGATGGCAAACTTCTTCCAACTTAAATTTTTGCTGTCGAAGTTCGAACGTGGTTTTGTCTTTTTTATTTCTTCCTCAAATCATTTCCTTAGTTTTCCGATCATTATTCTTCTGGTTGTATTTCTTATTAGTTTCTTCCATACGGCTGAGCACCTTCGTAAGATCTTCCTTCTTCTCAGCGAGAATTGCTGTCGTCAGCGAAGCTGATGATGAAGAAACGAAACATGCTGATTTTTCTCCATGCACTTTCCGCGCGTTCCTGTTCTTCCTTCATTTCATTCATTGTTTTTTCAATGTAAATATTGAATATCATGGGTAATAATATAACCTCATAAAAACAAAGTTTTTATGATACTACTCCCTTTATGTTCATATGCATTACGTCACGTTTTAATGTCTCATATTCTCAGTGCATTTTAATATACTTTTTTATGGTATCTTTGCCATTAAATATTGTATTATCACATTGCTAATAAATTTAATTTGTGAATGTAAATCATTCTATCTTCATTGATATGTCAAATTATTCAGACATTCAACAAACATTAGGAACATTAGTAATTCGATATGGCATTTATATTCATTGTTGAACATTCAATAGCGATAGTCACAGTTGTTGGCTCACCACAGTCCATCTCCTACAACGTCCAAGGGCCAAGTGCTAGCTTTGATCGCCGTCATTAATGAATAATTATCGTGTAAAATATTGCAAAAAAAAGTTTAGAGGGTAATGCGATGATGAAAACAAAATTTCTAAAGATGTAAGTGAAAACGGCTATGAAAAAAATAAGAATATTAATTTCCCCAGCAGGGAATCGAACACCACGTCTCCGCTCCCCTGAATTTGTAGGTTCAGAGACAAGCAGACAGACAGTATGAGCTAATAAGAAGGGAGTAAAAAGCACATCTTTGTTGTACTAACTTTCCTCAATAAAGCTTCCTTTGCTTTACTACCCCATTTTATCACTGCCAGCTGCTCTTCGTATAGTCTGCATACTATTCCTATGCCCTTCAATGTAGTCAGCGTTCTGTTCTAATCCACATTGTCAAATGCTTTCTCTTGGTCAATGAAGCAATATGTTGACTGGTCCATCTGAATCCTCTTCTCTATGATAAGTCTCAGGGGTGAAATAGCTTCTCTCATTCCCCTACTCTTCCTGAAATCGAATTGTTCTTTATCTAGGAATTCTGCCATCTTCTTTTCCATCATCCTTTAGCTAATTCTGGTCAGAACTTTCAATGCATGATCAGTAAGGCTAATTGTTCTGAAGTTTATGCTCCTCTTGGCTATTTTCTCCTTTTGAGTAGGGATTATATATTATTATTATATTCTTTTTAAAGTCCATTAGCATTTTTCCAGTTGAATAGATGTTACAAATTAATTTTTACAGCCTATTCAGGGTCCTCATTCTCGCATTTTTAAAGAACTTAGAGAGAATTTAATAAACTCCTGGCGCCTTTCTCCCTCTCTCTCTCAAGTCATTTACTTCAGCATCAAACTATAATCTTAATATGGGGTATTCTTTTTCATCTTCATCCACAATCTCCAACCTCTAGCATCCTATTATTTAATGCTTTGCTACTACTGTTTTTATCTCTTCGCATTTTCTTCATTTTCATAGAGAATTCCACAATCTTCACTCCGTATGACAATAAACCTTTGATTAGACGCTTGATTTGATTAACCTTTGATTGGGAGAGATTACCTTCCACCTCTTATAATATTTTTTCATCCACTCTATCTGGCCCGTACTGCTTTACGGCTGATCGTATTTTTTGGTTCATACATCTGTTTTCCTTCTGTTTTTAAGTTTGTGTACTTTCTTCTTTCATCTATTAAGTCCAGTACTTCCTGCTCAATCCAAAGCTTCCGATTCCCAGAGTTTGTCCTTCATACTTTCTCTTCTACTGCATTATGAAACCAATTTCCTACAGTTATTCTTCCTGCCAGCGATTCTTCGTTGATTTTCAAAGTTTTTTGTTAAACTTAAGCAGACATTTCATAATGAACAAATTGTGATCACTATCGATATGCGCACTAGAGTAATATTTGCAATCTTTTACTTAATTTTTAAATAGCTTTTTCACAAATAAATTGTCTAACGTCGCTATTTCACTAATACTTTCGAATCCTCTTCTTTCTCCTGGCATTTCCACGTTTATCTTCGTCGCGGGTGGTTTCAAAACAATGTGTTTTTGACGAAAAGGCCATTTTGTACGTAAAACTCAATCAATCTCTCTCATCCATCGTTACGTTTTCATAACCGATACTTCCCTACTTTCTTACCTTCTTGACATTCCCCTACTATAGCCTTCCAGCCTCTAAGAATAATTATGTATTTCTCCCCGTTTATAATTCCTTATCACTTCTTCTATTCCGTTATACATATCTTCTACGTCGTCATCTTCGTAATCTGATGTGGGCATGCATACTTGTACCACCACCGTACCCTTAGGTTTTGTTTCTAATCTAACCATGATTATCATTTAGTTGTATTGAAGACAGCTTTTCACTAGCTTATCGCTACTTTTATTTATACTTATAGGTGTATTATTCCAACACCCGAGTTTGCATTCTTAGATCCAGAGCATATAATTCGGTGGCTGCCCATCCCGCTTCACAGAAATATGAAATCGTCCTAAGAAGTCTCCTTCTTTAGGCCATTTCATTTCGCTACTACCTAAAACATCCAGACCCATTATTCTCATCTCAATTTTTAGGTTTTCAAGTCGTACACAGCCTCTAAGCGATCTTACATTCAAGTGACCAACCCTTAAATGCAGCTTATAAGATATATCTTTCTTGGCTGCTGCACTCCCTTGAGTAGTCCCCCTCCCTAGAACCAACTGGAGAACTAGTTTACCAGGGGAATATTTTCTCGAGAGAATTCCATCACGTATTTTACTATGAAACATATGAGAGATGAGTTGAGGAGCTGCTTCTCCTCGAAATAGTTAGCTGGTGGCTTCTCGTTGCCTTCCATCTCGCAGTACTTGACCCTTTTAGGTAAATTGGATATCTTACCGCGCCTGTAGTGTAATGATCATCGCGTACCGACCCACGCGGTATTCACCTTCACTTAGGTGGAGGGCTGCTGCCCCCTCCGCCGGGTATACGGCTTTCTATTTGTAGGCGGAAGCCATTTGCCATGTCACGGCATCTTGATGGGTTTACGTAGCGTTTTTTAGTTATTTTACCAAGGGTGGCCCCCTACACTATCTGGATACCGCTGCTTTTTGTCCACGACTGCTTGGTTGTCTAGTTAACTCGAATATTTCGCAGCTATCTATGTCTTGAGGACGACCCACCATCCTCAACTCGAGGAACGCACTCTGTAGTGGTAAGATAGCTCCGAGGTAGCTGTTGTACACTTATAAAAATTGCGTATTTCTAGCGCCATGGTGGAAAACTTGGAAGTTGAGATTAAGAGATAGAGCTTGAAATTATTTATACATAGGGGGACTCAATAGTGGGTTCATTTATATGATGTGCTACTGATTGATTGACGTGGATTTGGACATTCCCTTCCCTAAATTACTCTATCTCAAGGTGGAGTATAATACACAATTTACCTTACATTACTTGTTTCCTTAAAGCTCCTCGTACTTTCTGCCCTCCTTTATTGTATCAAAGATTATTATTCTCTTCCTGGCAATCTCCCATATACCAAGCTCTTCAATATGTGCTCGCCTCTTATTGTTAGTGTGTCATCCATCCATTTTTGCAGTCACCTCAGAATCTTCACCTTCAACTTTCTTTCCTTTCTCGCAATCCTCAGCACTTCCTTGTAAGTGATCCTTCCAAGCCAGCTTAATCTCTCCATTCGCCTTCACCCTCCCACCTCAAAAGCCGTCAGTCTACGCATATTTGTCCGCTGAGACCTAATTTTCCTAACCATACATCGGTACGCTTCAATGTAGGGTTTGACCATTCTGGTCATTTTTTTCTTTATCTCTCAGAGTCAGCCTCATTCATTTATTTCCTCTCATAAACGCGTGGCATGCCAAGCAAAACGTGCACTTTATGTTCTCGCTACTTAACCCATTCTCGACTAGAATATTTCCCAGATTCTTAAACTGACCCTCCTTCTCTAACCTTCCTACCTTTACATTTTTTCATCTTTCTACTTCTGGAAAACTTCATCGCTTCGTCCTATTATGGCTGATCGCCATCCTATTATTTAGCACAAAGGTTCATTAAGAAAATTAATCTAGAAAAAAATCAATAATTATCCATTTTTCTGAGCAAGGAGGTGTGCCACTTTTCATGTACACCTCCGCAATCAAGTTTTCGATACATTCCTTATTGATAATGTCGGCGTACCCTTATTAATAATAATACTGACGACTTTATTTGAGCGAAATTAGGACTTTGCAGTCCTTTCTGATATTTAACTCATACATATTTGGTGTATTGCGGATGTGTTCCACAGATTTTGCGATTCAAATGTGTCGCTCCTCTTTAAACGTCTTCTTATGTTCTGAATAGTTGTTATTTTTAATATAGGTGGCGGACGGGTGGTGATTCGATTCTGCGCATTGCGTGACCTTCTTGTCGACCGTCTGCCCGTGGAGTACGACACCAATATTCGATAACAAGGGAACAATTACTTTGTACAAAAATGTTCTCTCGTGTCGCTAATCCTCAGGCAGTAATCGCAGCAGGCAAGCATGCCAAGAGCATATGTACATCGGCACAGGTACCGTAATGTTTTTTAAGACATTCTTTACATTTAATCCCTTGCCTTTGTGAATGCATAGGCAGTGAATAGGATATTGTGAGTCCTGCAGCAGAGTTACTATTTCCTTAGTTTGTTTTACTGTGATTTCGCAATGTTATCAATAGTTCATTTGAGACTAGAAGTCCTATAATGCTGAATTCCACATACGTGTTGGTAATAGTGGATAGTAATCGCCACCTCTAACCTACCGGTACCTTTGTCCAACCAATGAGTTCGGCGTATTGCTGATTATGTTGCTTTGGTAATGGTTATAAAGTATTATTATTTAAAGCTCCTAAGGGTGTCCTACTAGAATACGTAGTTAAACCCTGCATCTCCCTACACACTATGATGAACCAATCAATTTGGATAAGGATTCACAATTGGATAATATTTACGTGATGATTCTTTAGAAATCAGGCAGTGAAAATGTTGATGCTTAGCCGATAAACCGGTTTGACTGGTTAAAAATAATATTGTCGCATAAATGTATGCACTAGTCTGTTAATTAAGGTGTGTTTTCTTCCTCACCATCATGACAAACTATTTATGTTACAGAGAAATGCCAAAGTCGCCGTTTGTGGTGCAAGTGGAGGCATTGGACAGCCATTGTCGCTTCTGCTGAAGAATTCTCCTCTAGTTTCAGAACTTTCCCTCTACGATATTGTGCACACACCTGGTGTTGCTGCTGATCTAAGTCACATTGAAACTCGCGCTAAAGTGACGGGACATAATGGTCCTGAACAGCTAAAGGTAAGCTCCTACGAACCCATACAATGTTAGCTAAAATAGCAACTCTACTATACAACATAATTTTATAAATTACTTCTTCAGGATTGTCTGAAGGGTGCAGATGTGGTCATTATCCCAGCTGGTGTTCCAAGGAAACCTGGAATGACGAGAGATGACCTTTTCAATACGAATGCAGGAATTGTTCGAGACCTTGCCCTAGCAATTGCGGAAGTAGCACCAAAAGCTTTAATAGGAATCATCAGCAACCCGGTAATTCTGGATATGAAATTCTTTAAGGGTCAAATAACCTTCTGAGTCGGGCATAAAATGAAGTAATGTGTATGAACGAGAACTGTTCATTAAAATGTTGATTTTGAATTTTATCATCGTTTTATCTTTTTTAGGTTAATAGCACTGTTCCTATTGCTTCTGAAGTCCTTCAAAAAGCTGGAGTGTACGATCCAAATAGAGTGTTTGGAGTTTCCACTCTTGATATCGTGAGGGCTAATACATTTATTGCTGAAGCTAAGGTAATAAAATCCATGCTTGTAATATATATATATATATATTTATTTATTTATTTATTTATTTATTTGTTTTACTAGTGTATAAGTTTTAAATTTCTCAATCACAATGAAAGCATGTTAATCACAAATGGCTCACACATTTCTCTGGAAAATGGTTCTCAGAAAGTTCAAGTTTACAGTATTCAATGGGGTGGCGCCTTTGGGAAACACCTTTTTATTAATTTATTTTACCAATGAACGGCATACGCCAATTCACAAAAAAGCACAATATATGGAAACTCATATAAATCTCCACCCTCAATACAAATTCCATACAGAATCTGGAAACACCACGGGTACAATTGACCAAGAAAACAGCCGCAACAGCTGGCCAGCCACCTATAAACATTTGAAAGAAATACAATATATTATGAATATGCCCCCTCTGAAAATGGGCTGAATCTATTTTTCTTGCGTGCCCTATCTGCTGTTATGCTCAATAATTCTTGTATTGTTCGTAGTGTTTATTGTCTTAAAAATGTAGTCTTTAAGTGAATTGCCTAAAGGAAAGAAAAAATATTCTTACCACATCGTAAGTAAGTCACCTCAAAAAGTAACACATCTCTTATCTGCTTGCCTGTGATTGATTCTGTAACGAATTAGAAACATAGACTTTTTCATTCCTGGGCTGTCTGCGGTGTCTGCATCATCATGCATGTGTTTTTAACAGTGCACGATTACACGGAAGTATGTATAGAAGTTACCATACAAATGTTTTTCCTACCTTGAAGCTACCATTAACATTATTTTCCAGGCCTCATCATGCCTTACTTCAACCTCTCCTTGCCTCAAACCATGGCTTCCTTATCTGTTTCATAAGAGCAATTTCAATTCATATTTGCTTATTTCAAGACAACACAGTATAACTTTTATGAATGCATTTGTTTTGAGAATCATTGCTGGCTGCATCTCACCGAATCATTTTGTGAAGCAGCTTATTTTCTGTAGTTAAAAATTAATATGTTTAGGAGCACACTTTGAAAATAAATATATAGGAATTAGAGATGAGTCGATACCAAAATTTATCGATGCTCGATACCGATTCCTATTCCTGAAAAATCTATTCTCGATACCAATACCATCGACCTATACATATATACCTATTTTTACCTAGTTTTCTTATACATTATGGTCAAAATGTTCCATGAAATCTTAAAATACAATTTTACAATACAAAAATTTGAATATACTACTAACTTGGGGAAACACTTCTGATGTTTCACTCTGTGGACATTCTGAATATAAAAACTGTTTGATAATACAGCTCTATTTATATTTTTTCTTAAAAAGCATGTTAAAAACAAGACATGTTTAGTTTCAGATAAAAAATGTCTTAACAGACCGTGGAAGGGCTATATGTAAGCCGATATCGTCTGCTGCGGTCGTAAAATTATCGCAGTCAAGTTCCTGGCACCCTATAACAACTACCTGTAGTGCTTAAAGGCACTACCGAAAGCAGAAATCAACCGTTAAAGAATTCCTTATGGCTGAAACTGCTGTATGCTGCTGTTACTCGGATTTCTTTGGAAATAAAGATTGCGATCACCATGGCAACCGGCCGTGGTGAAGTAGGCATTACCAGTCATGTTTTGTATAGGTATCGCCAGTATCAGTGTCGATTTTAGGCTATCGATTCTCGATACTAATCCACGAGAATCAGTGGAATTGAGAATAGGTATCGAGAATCGACACATCCCGAATAGGAATGTATTATCGCTTATGATCTTTACTATTTATGAAGGAAGCATGCCATAATGAGGGTGACACCCTGTGCTTTTCAAATACTGTAGTCTTACTATGTGCAGGCTTATTGATACCTCACGTAAATTTTTATAAATGAATTCATACTCCTCAATTGGCAGTTCTGTCCATTGTTGGGTCATATTTTTCTCACATTTCTTTGTGTTTTTATTTGCAATGGCTATTCAATATTTGAAAATGATTATTTTTTAATCATTATAAGATGTTCATATTCATCAATATCATCATAAATTCAGTTGTCCATCAAATTGTAGGCAGTTACTACATTTTGGGACTTATTTTAACAAATATTTGTTGAAAGCTGTGCAAAGTTAAGGCTTTCATCTTAGTTTCTGTACATTTATATGTTAGACATGTTACAGCATGAGAGGCAGGGAAGGGTTGGCGAACTTCAATACAACTTTGTTATGCCAATTTATCTCTTTTCATCTTTTAGTTTTAACCTGTGACTCTCCTTCCATTTTTTTGTTCTTTCCTTCAAACTCAAACGAGACCTAAATGTCAGAGGCAATGAAAAAATCTCTATTTATCCCTTATAACTGTTTGCCATTGTTTTTGCTGGAACTGATGATTACAGATGTTGATGACCACATTTTTCCTGCGTTCCTTTAGGTATAATTTGTTTGTTGCAGTTGAGTATTAGTCTCTGTGGGAAATTCAACTGGGTCACCCATGAGAAAATTTTTTTTGGGTGGCCAGTTGTCTCTTAAAAATTCTAACCATTTCTAACCGAAATGTTTTTATTGGAATCATTAACTTATTTGGATGCCATAAACCATCATAATGTAATGAAGGATTCCCACTGTCATCCTTTCTTGTAAAGTTGGATATTATATTTAGCATGTATGTTTTTAAAATAAGAAATAGTAATGTATTTTTTGTTAAAATTCCATAGTAATGTTTTTTACACCTGAAGAAAAAAGTTATTGTGAAGGAAAAACATGGTCTCGTGCAAGAAAAATCAGGCCTGAAAAGTGAACACCTTGTAGGTCATCCAAAGAATTTTCAGTGTATATTTTTTGCTTGCTTAGCTGATTAAGACTTTGAAATATATTTTGATTTTAAATTTATCTTTTTTTACTCTTTTATAGAATTTGGATCCAGCTCAGGTGAATGTTCCTGTCATTGGAGGACATTCTGGTGTTACCATTATTCCTCTCATTTCTCAAGCCAAACCATCTGTGGAATTTCCTGCAGACAAACTCAAGGCCCTAACTGAGAGGATTCAGGTAATAAGCTTCTTCTTCACTGCTGTTATATTATATGTGTAGTGCCAAATCTATTTTTTGGTTATGTATCTCTTGCAAACTGATCTTGATATTTAAGCCCCTTCTATCTTACCCCAGCAAAAATTGAGAGCCCCAGCGACCCTACTATGAGGATACAAATAGAGTTAGGGATGCATTAATTCTGAGATACAAGGCTCTTATGGGTATCCCTGTACAGAATTAAAGAGAATGAACTCAATATTATAGCGAATGTAAGTTCTTTTCCCTCTCTCATTCTATTAAAATCTCCACCTTCGTGTCACTCGCCACCACTTAGTGCATCACTCTTACCTTCCCCCTTAATTGCCATTGCAGAACTTGCTTGCATGTCATGGCATGCAGAAGACCATTTTTCATTACGGTTTCCATTATTATTTAGGTTTTAATTTTTGTATATTCATCATAGTGGGGCATTCAGAAATGTGTCCTCCATATTTATTTCATTTGCATTCCTATTTCTACAACTTCATCTTTCTTTCTCTTTCTTGCCTTGCCCAAACTTCAAATTGATAATTTATGCCTAATAGACAATTGGACAAATACAACTTAATTATATCCTAAAATAATTATTTGGGGTATGGACTGGTAAAGTCTGACGTCACATCCACCGGTTGCCATGGTGCTCGCCATCTTTCTTTCCCAACAAATCTGAGTTACAGCAGTTTCTCCCATAAGGAAAGAATGAATGTATGATTTCTGTTTATTATGGTTGTGTTAAGTACTCTTTTCACTGTATATATATGTAGTTGCTTTTGGGTGTCATCTACTCTTTTAATTTTTTTATTTACCTTGTGACCAATGTTGATGTAAAAAACGCATTCGAATGACCGCAGCAGACTATGTTGTCTGCAGCAGTCATACGAATTACGATAGTATTAGAAGTGGGCATGCCACTACAAAATGTGGATTTAATTTATTGTTATACATAATGGCTTAAAGACATCTGCAACACCTAGTACTTCCTCTTAAATGCATGCTATGTACTTACATATGGTCCCAAATGGTATTTACTATATTTTGTTCTTTATCATGCCAAAATGTACCGACCAACCATTTTTCCTATGGTCATCATATATTCTGAGTAGGAAAAGTGAAGTTGTTACGTTTGGAACTCTTTTGAGGTTAATTGTATTTTTCTGTTGATAAACTTGACCTGGCAGTGTATTTTCACCAAAGCTATGCATTGGCTGGCATTTTTGACCCTGCCCACTTTGCATACTTCTATGGAAATTTACTTATGGAATTATATCAACAAAATGGTGGTGTGTTTGGTGCCAGATTGCAAATACTTTTTATTTTGCTGGTTGGAGAAAGGTTGACCCGAAGATAATATAATATGCTTTCATGGAGTCAATCATCTTATTATCATAAAAAAGTAGTGTACCACAACTTGGTCATGTCCTTCACAATATTGTTTCAGATTATTTTAGTACTAATCGATTGAATGGCTAAATGGAAATGCATTAATGTGATAACAACTAGTAGACTCTTCAACATCGTGCATAACAATGTAAATTACTTGAACCTTGAAGTTACTAAATATCTCATTGCATGTCACAGGCAAGCGTCTAATTTACCATCTATAACTCAACCCATATACTCTAGTTTAGTATCGTAAATTTATAATAAAATTCAATACATCTTTTCATGGAGTAATTTAAAATATTTATCACAACAAATTCCGCTGTTACAGCAGGTCCATAGAGCAGCTAGTAACACTCATTTAATTAAAACTAATTTATAGCCATAGATAAGAATCCTCCCTCTGGGTAACATGGCGGTATGCTGTGGAAATTGTATGTTTTGAAAGCAAGGTGTGGTAGTTTATAATGCCTAATGATGCCAAATAAAAACAAATTATTAATGCCATGCTTAATTATGCCATTTCAGTTAAAATTAATGCTAACGTGTCTCTCTATGAGCAAAAAAAGTGATTAACTGTCAAAGTTCAGAATTTCAATGCCATTAGATAGGCCATCTGCAGGGCTATTCCCATTATCGTATGGCCGGGCCATAAGTCGAAATCGACCATAACTACGGCCATACATACGGCCTCGAACGATTCCCATCTGAGCCAAGGGCCATAAGTCGGGCGGTACATATGGCCTGAAGGCCGTAATATTATGACCTGCCTCGGAGGCTGACATAAGACGGGCCATACAAAAAGAGAGTTGCCCACCTCGGAGTTATAAATTGATTTTGCGCATCAATTATTGATCTTTTTCTGTTATAAATATACCAGATCATTGACCTAAGTTAGCAAAATGACGAAAAACAAGGTTTCTCTAATTTATAGCCACGCATAACGAAGTTATCAATTGCAATCTAAGTAACCTTCTTCTTCACATTTACCACGATGCATCATTTGTGCGACTATTCCTGAATTTTGCGCCTTTCCCTAATAAATCTCTTTCGGAACTTTGTTCCGTCTTCCAATACTCTCAACGAGGGCAGTTTTTCGGGGAAGTAATGTGCTTGCCAGGGGCAAGACGTTTCTTTCACAACGCTGAATTGATGACAAGGGAGAATACGACCGTTGGGTGGCCAATCGAGCTCATAATATCTGGTTCGGTAGTTAGAGATTATTAATTCGATATGCCGAAGTGAGACGACACCGCAATTGTTTAAGAAAAAAGCATCTAAAATCTTAGAAAAAGCAAGTTGCGATATGTAACTTGTGTGAAGCGACTTGCAATGTTGGAATTGTGACAGCCCAGTGGATAATGTGCTCGCCTACGGTAGGAGTGATCATGCGATCGATTCCCGATTGATGAAAATATTTTTTTAGGTTTTTATTGCTTTTATTTTTATATACTTAGTTCTTATCATGGTAACTTCACTGAAAAATATTCTTAGGCAATTTAAAAAAATAATTAAGGAGTTGTTGACTGGGTAGGAATTGGAGCAAGGGCGGTTATATATTTCTTTTTTATATTAAAAGATATATTGTTAATTATTGTGATTGTAAATTATCATACATAGGGATGGGGACAAAATAATGGCATTGGAATAAATGATAGGGGGTGAAATCCACCCTAAACACTGCTTATGCTTCCATTGGGAATGGATCAGCTTGGGCTTGGGAACATATAGGATGAAGGGTGGATAGAAACCTGGCATCAGCTTTAGCCTAGTCTTTACGAATGGTGCCAAGGGGACCACGATTTAACTGGTTTAACATCCCATCTGAAGGACGGTGTACTGCACCATGGTGTAATTCACATTACACGCAAGGATCAGAATGAATTTCGGAATGCTCTGCAATTCGTACACGAGAATAGGATGTGGAAGGCCAGTACACTACCTAACCACTTAAGTCACATCTTTATTTATCATTCGCATGATTCAGGATGATAGTCATCGTAGAACAAACATCATATACATAGAATCTTGCAAAGAACGTCGTAGAAGCACGCAAAGCACAATGATTGTCGGCACCTCGAGCAAATGGAGAACACGTTCTTCGAACACCTTATTAATGCATTAAAATAGCACTAAATGTCATTAAGAAAAAGTTAACAACGGGTAACTTACTCCGCTCCTTCCATTTTCAGATATTTTCCGATCAACAAAAATTCCACAACGTTTGTCTAGGTTTATTTACCACGATTTTCGCCGTTGTGCTTTGTGATCGTCCAGGTTTTTTTTGTTTTTTTTCCGATATACTTCCAGTAGCTGCCGCAAAAATGACATTTTCAGTAGCGCTGGTAGTGATTTCAAAGCATTTCAACGTACTGTACCTCAAAAGATTCTCATACTCACCAGTGAAATCGGCGTTAAGACTTATGGCCGAGTCATACGATATGGCCCCTCGAGATGGGAATCGACGTAGGCCGTAATTTTGGGTCTGGCCGTACGAAACTTATGGCCGGCCATACGTATGGCCCCGAAAATCAGAATAGCCCTGCTTAAGTTGTTTGGAAAATGAAACAGTTTACTAGCATTTGGTTGACGCCGCGACTTTACCGGTCCATTCACTCCATTGGTATATACTAAGTCATTGTTTTTGGTATAGTGAAAATTTTTGAGTTGACTGATTTACCTCAAACATCATTTAATAGTTATAAGAAAAAATCCAACATCCATTAAGTTAGACTGTGACTGTATTCTCTTGCTAAAGATGAATGATTATGTATGTGTAGCTGTAAAAGAAGAAAAATTTTCTTAAAAAAAGAAATGTTGTCATCAGATTCTCTAAAGTATATCATGCAACCATATTTGTCTTCCCACATGATAACATTTCCTATATGTATGTACCTACTCTTTTAGTTTAAGTAAATAGGATATGGTGGTATGCTTAAATTTGTTCTATACATTTGTGATCTCTTCTCAGTCACCTGTTTCATGATTCTGACACGATAGAGCATTGTATGATGCATTAATTGCACCCTTAATGAACATTTTCTTATTCCCTGTAGGAAGCCGGTACAGAAGTTGTGAAAGCCAAGGCTGGTGCTGGCTCTGCCACATTATCAATGGCATATGCTGGTGCACGATTTGCTTTTGCTCTCTTGAGAGGACTCAAAGGAGAACCAAATGTTATTGAGTGTGCTTATGTGAGGTCAAATGTAACTGAAGCCAAATACTTCTCCACACCACTGCAGCTGGGGGTGAGTATATTTCCATTCTACATCATTCCTACAAGAATGTGACATTATTTCCCTTTTACTAACTGTGAATTTCTTTTGCAGCCAAATGGAATACAGAAAAATCTTGGATTAGGAAAATTATCAGATTTTGAGAATGAACTCTTGAAGGCAGCTATCCCAGAGTTGAAGAAGAACATCGAGAAGGGTGAAAAATTTGTTAGCAAGTGAACTCCTGATTATTTAATTGTGTGTGGTAGCAGTGATAAATCACAGTGGATTGGAGTTTTATCTACGATGCCATGTATGTCTGGAAGCTCTTAGAATGTACCATAGCTCAGCTGTGAGTGGATGTAGAGAATTCAATAAAACAGCTCCACCATGTTCAATGTTTTCCTATTCTCATTATTCATCCGCATGTCACTGATGTAGTCTGTTTGCAGTAGATGGAATATTTTAGATGTTTTGCATTTATACCATGAAAATGTTACCATTCACTTTATGAATTTGTTATTTTTGTGCAACAATAAACTTTTATATATGATTTGTGTTTGACATTTCGCCATTTATATGGTGGTGACAACTTGAAGTTGATGTGTGTTCAACCCCTACATATTTGTCCGCAGAGATATCGTGTAAATCTAGCGCCAAACAACGCAAAACTTCAAGAGAATCTCGTAGCTTTGCGGGTGATATTGCGTTCCATTAAATCCACGCTCTCTCGCCTGTGATGATAGAATGATGAATGCAAGTGCCCAAAGAGTAGTTATGTTCGTGGAGGTTAAATAACTCAAATTCCGTGGTGTAGATGTGCAACCACAGGGTCTTAAAAAATAGTAGCGTCTCCCCACATTTACTGTCCACGTCACGCAATTGAAGTATATTTTTTTACCCATGCTGCTCGAGTTTTTTTTCTTGAGCTGATATTGGGAACTGGCATCGTAGTAAATACATAAAAGAGGATGCATATTGTTCCGTCTCAGTCAAACTATAAATTTCCACCAAAGCACTAGGAAATTCACAGCTGTTTTCCTGGATGTAATTTCAAATTTTGCTCTTGTTTGCACGTTGGCTGTTGCGCGTTGTGGCGATGGTGCCATATTAACATCACAATTGTTACAAATAATTTATGCTGGATTTTACCAGTTTTTACTAATATCAGGTTACTCTCACTCCCCATTGTGGATAGGTGATGGCATAATTTGGTTAATCCATCCGAAAAGATTTCATATCATGTTTCATCTATTCGGAGTTAGGCTTGTGCGATGACCGATTTTGGTCATCGATTTTCGATGAAAATATTTCATCGAAATGTTTCGATGACGATGGCTGTCATCGATCATCGATTCATCGATGATCGATGAATTTCGGTGATCGATGAATTTCGATGATCGATGAATTTCGATGATCGATGAATGCCGATGATCGATGAATTACGATGATCAATGACTCTTTATGAACTGTGCAGTAGTGATGAGCGATACATCGCTGTGATTGAATCACCGATACTGAAAATTAGCAATCACAGCCCGTGGCTAAATATTCGAAATCACTGTGACTGTGAATTCGGTGAATTTAGCCGATTTAGCTCAGGCTGCTACCGCTGCTACCAACTGCACCAGTGCAACCAACGAATACAATGCTACCACTGCTACTGCGTGTTAACTGTGATTGAACGTGATCGCTACTTCTGTATCGTCTACCACAAACTTGACGAAAAACATGAATTCCAAACATCCCACTGTGACCCTGCCATCGTCCTCAAGGCGCAATAGCTGGGGTGTTTATACTTTATATATACATTTGAGATAAGGCGTTCAAATGAATGGAGAAAAAAAGAAGAAAAATTAGTGATATATGGAACTGTACGTGAAGCATAATTACTTGTTCGTGACATACTCGTATAATAATACGTAACTTGACTCATATAATCTACCGTAAACATTGATTTGAAATGTGGAATAATTCTGAAATCATTTGACGGGGTAGTTGACTAAAATGTTCTCATTGATTTCCATCATGCATCTATTTAAAACAATTTGCATCTCATTTGAGATACTTTCCATTTATTTTTCCTAATATCTACTGTATTTAAATTGTCCTATTCTCCGTGAGTCGAAGTACGTAGATATTGCTAAATTTCAATATGCTTATTGCAGAATGTTACACTATCCTGTGAAGACGATCCACCGGCAGAAGATGTCGGAGATTGTGTGACTTCGATGGATAGAGCTACTCCATCAACAAGTAATGATGGTAATGATAGCTCCCTTCAAATGCCAGCCGCCGTCCCACGTCCGTCTTCTTTGACCACAGTTCATTGCCAATTAACAATTCCTTCTTTTGGTTCCTAAATGCTCTCTCTCAAAAGAAAGCCGTACATTGAACAGAAGCTACTTGGATTATTCATAATTGATTTGCAGCCATTCAGCATTGTGGAAGATGTTGGGTTTAAAGCATTAATGGAAGTGGCGTAGCCGAATTATGAAATTCCTGGTAGGCATCGCATTTCGATCACCATGATCCCTGCCATGTATGAGGAATGCGAATTTTGCGTAAGCCAATTACTCAAGGCAGCCAAAAGTGTGTGCAACCACAGACTGTCGGTCATCCTCAAGAAGAAATAGGGTGATGATAAAGTGAACGCCATTCACTTTTTAAATGCGAATTCCATATGCATGGAAAACGAGTGACATTGGCGTTTGGCATGTTTTCTTCCTTAATTGTTTGTTTAATTCTTTATTACTTTGTGATATTACGTAAGAAATGGAAATTTTTATAATTTCATTTCAAGTTACCATTTAAGGAGAAGGGTTGCATTTCTCAGCCATATGTATACGTATAGGTATATATCTCCAAAAGTTTATAATAAACAGTATTTTTTTATCACTTGATCGAAGAGTCTCTCTCTTTTATTGTGCAGTTGAACTACTGGAATGCTGACGTACCGACATGGCCAGTCCCCTAATATGTGATTGCGATTGTCATTTCCATGCCGTGTCAACTCTAAAATGTGATCGCAATTACATTTTATAATCACAGTTATTGTAACGAAACAGTCACATTTAAGGCGGTGACAATAAAGTCACAGTTAAGGCCATCCCTACTGTGCAGATGTCTCGGTTGGCAGTTTGGTGTGGCTATTAAGTGAATATTGAATTGGGTCAACCGTAATTGAGTAAAACAAGGCCTATTTATGATAGAGAGAAACATGATTCATCGACTCATCGACATCGATGATTCATCGACTCATCGACATCGATGATTCATCGACATCGATGGTCGATGACATTCATCGTCATCGATTACAGTCATCGCACCGCGATGACTAAAATCATCGTCGATGACTTCGATTAATCGACTCATCGCACAAGCCTATTCGGAGTTCTTAGAAATTGACATACATATGGCAACTCAGCTTGTGGCCACGCTCATTTGTTTTAGATTTGAAAATGTAAACATGCGTGGGTTCAGGGAATCAAATAATCCGTAAATTTTATTATTAACCTGCTTTTGGATTATGTTTGTTTGATTTTTATATTCCATGCTCTCTGGAAAATTTGCTTTTAATCTTGACTTCCATGCGATGATTCGTTCTTGTGTCAAAATATTCAAATGTCAACGGTGCCAAAATGACGTAAGATTTTTAAATAATAAAATGACTTAGTGAGATCCAAATCTGTCGGCCGAGTTTAATAGACTCGTGCTGAATGTTGACTCCGGACCTGTCATCATATCACAAAGGTAATTGGTATGCATCAGAAAGTGTCATCGTAGCTTTTGCTCACAATTCGCGGAGCAATGTATGCTATGTTTTTTTTGTTGAAGGCTATGCAATCGTCTTTAATTTTTTTTACTGACATTGGTATGTGTATATTTACTCAACAATTGATGAGATTGTGTTTTTACCGATCAAGCTATTGTATATGTTATGCGGAAGATTAACACCGATCCCGTATCATGTTCCATGTGTACACGCGAGAAATGCATTTTTATGACAGCCTTAGAACATTTATTTGATGGATATGCAGGCGCGTCTAACCATTTCTCCTTTATAGCATACATGTATGCATTAATCAGTGAGATGATGTAATTTCGTATCTAGGTATATTTTGGATTAACACTTTTCGTCCCATGTTGTGTTTTATCGAGAAATCTTTTGAATGACAACCATTGGATCTATGCGATATACTGCCTCCCCGAAATAAATATCCCACGAAGGTGTGTTTCCATTTGGAGGCCATATATTCAAATTTGGATCGCCTTCACTTTAAAAAATGCTGTTAATTATACAGTGGCTACCTGCTGTTTTACTTAAGTGTTACTTATTTTGGGGATATAACTCTCGAATTATGACAGTTAATTATTTTTTTAGATTTTACTCCATCATTTGCTTTTGGTTATAAGATGTTGAGCACTTTTCCGAATTTATTTATCGTTGAACTATGCTAACAGGATATTTCTTTTTGCTGTAAACTCACCTGAAAATTCTGTTGATGTCAAAGACCCACGCAATATTATTGGTTCAAGAAGCAAATACCCATTCTCTTTCGCCACGAAAAGCGTGCTGAACTTATTCTTCATAGGTATCTCGTTATGAATAGCTGCTGCTAATATTTCTTACAAATCGGTTTCCTTTGAATCGAATGGGTAATGCTAGTTTCATTACGTTCCTTCGAATCTAGGTCCCTAGAGATTAAATTTTACTGCTCTGTAAAAATATACATATTCTTATACATACAATGAAAAACAATTTGGAGCTAGGTGTCCCCCAAGGCAATCGGCCTGAGGGTGGGGATACCATCAAAATGAAATAATGCACTACTGCTGACCCAGCTCTCCTACGATGTCCAACATAACACCCATTAACAATGATATCTTGTACATTGCACCATACATACACATAGATAACTAAGGATTTAGCACATACCATAATACAGGCGTATATCGATACACTTGGGAGTACAATCAAGAGCTTATTTAAGGAAAAAATAAACAATTTACATTTTCTATATTCAATAGCCATGATGATTTGGTGGATTTTTAATGCCTATAATACTATTCAGTGAATGTACATTTTTGCCCTTCATTTGCAACAGTTCACATCTTTTCCCATGAGCATTTCTTCTGTGTGGAGAAAAGTGAGTCTCACAATTATTTCTTCCAATCATGGTTTTGATGCTGTGCCTCGTTGATATATTTTAGATATTCGATGGCTATGGTGCTTTCACCATATACTTGATATAAAAAAGAAATCTTCGTCTCTTTGTTCTCAAACCATCATCATTAATCATGCAATCCTAAGGTTGGTTGACTGTAGCTTTCTTTTCTAACTCTTTAATGTCCGAGTAGCTACTCTTTTTCATGTGATGATTTCGCTGGCCCTTTGAATTTGTCCCTCAGTCTTCCTCTAGGAGCCTTCCCTTCTATTTTGTTTCATACAGATTCCTTATGTCTAAAGGCTGTTTTACACAAGGCACTTAATTGCACTATTTGAAGTAGCATCTGTCTTGCAATGCGAGAATTCAGGCTCTGAAGCCGAGGCTATTTTTCCATGTCTCATCTATGCATTTGTGCATGCATTCTAGTAATTCATTGCTTAACATGATGCAATTTTCAATGCACATCCATACGTAGGTAAATCAGATTGTGCAAATAAGTGCGTCGTGTAAAACAGCCTTAAAAGTGTGGGCTATTCATCTGGACCTTATCTTCCTGATAGTACTCCAAATGTTAACCATGTTGGTGAAAAATAAGCTTTGTACTGTTCCTACCAAATTTATTTCACCGATCAATTTCAATGGTTAAAATGCCATTTTCAAGGTGAAACAACTGACCGGTGAGTCCCTTATTTATACATTGGCTGGCACTGGGTAGACAGGAGGGGGAGGCAAATGGGGGGGGGTGGAAGGGGGGAGAAATTGCTTGGATAGGTAGGGATTAAGGGAGGGGTGGAGAGTAAGGAGCAGAATGAACAGAAAAGCAAATTCAAAGAACTGTGGAGCTGACCGTGCAATAACTTCAATGAAGTCACACGCTGATGGTCACACACAATGTTGTGAAATTCATAGTGATAAAATCATTCACCATAATTGAGATTTGACCCAGACCCCTTGATGTCATACTAAGACCTTTAATTCATTTAGGCTACCTAGGCATCTGCTTCCACCGTGAATCTCATAGGGGCTTTAAGGAGCAAGATGTCAACTCTTGAGAGTTCTTGAATTCCATCAAATTGTTAAAAAATTTGATTTTTTAGAAACCTATGAAATCACCAGATAATCACTCTTACCGTATGTACCTACTCATTTTAAACAATGAATAAGATCAGTGAAAGCTTTTTTTCACCAAAATGGTCAACATAACTTACTTCCGCAAAGTTATGCCTGATTCAATCATGTCTGTGTGCTCCATATGATTTTCTCCTCTCCTATTCTATTCTGCATTCTGATCATATCCGCTCATTTGATCTTAAGCATCTACCTCCATCACTAAGTTTCGAAAGCCTCTATTCTTTTCTGTGTCAGCTATCTAATGGTTGAGCTGCTTGAGAGAGAGGTGTTTGAGTTCCTTCCCTTTTGCATTCAATGGCCAATTTGGATTTATCCTCGATAATAAATTCCCTAGTCAATTAAGCTCCTTGTTTTCTGATTAATTTGATACCAATCAGTAAATAAAGTCCTTGATTTTAGATAGACATAATGTTATATTAATGCTATTAATAAGCAAGTTAACAATGCAGCCTTAAACCTCACCTGAGTAATGTGGGCACTTGCCTAATTATCTAGGAATAGAGGACCCCACTCCAGGATACATATGTATTAAGAAAGTATGCCCATTCAAAGCATACTTGGAAAAGTTGGGCCATAAATTTTTAATAAGGTTGTTCCAATATACCAGAACGTTTTCTCCACAGTCACACTAGCAAACCTATAAATACACTACCTGCTGCCAGAAGGTTATTTTTATATGTATGAATTGCATTTTGTATTTGTTTAGTATTCCAATTTTTATGCTTAGAGTGCATCCAAGATAATGGCACAGGTGGTAGTCAGAAATGCAGCCAATTTGTAAAAATGTCCAATTCCGTTTGGGGAATGGAATCACGTGAATGAAGAATCGATGATGGTGGCCTTGGTTGAAATTATAAGATCGTGAAAAATTGTTTAGTTTTCATTTCTTTCTAAGTAAAATCAGCATATTTTAACTGCGCCATTAATTTGGACGGACTTTAGTTTCGTTGTTAATTTATCAGAAACCACTTAACAAAAGTTGAACTATGCCCCTAAAACATTTTCACAATTAATGATAAGAAAATTATGAATTGTATTTATCTGTATTTAATTTCTGTTATACCTACCAAGGCTTTGACAGGTAACTGTCAATTTCACCCTTCGAAACCAGGGTTGGTAATTGGGTACAGTTGATAATTTTCTTATATTTTGCTGTGGAAATTAAAATATCCTTTGCAGTTAAACCTGAAACTGTTTGTTTTAAGCTTCTACAACTTGTCTCAGCAGTATGTGGTTTGTGTGATAAAGCAGAGTCACATTATAAATGCTGAATTGAGTCAATTTCTTTCACTATCCTCCATTGAATCAAGTTTACTGTTGGAACCCAAAGTAGTGTGTGGAATTAATTGCCATAATATTATTTCAGGACCTACGCCAAAATGCCTTTCAGGAAGCACAATAAAAAATCCCAGAAAAAAAGGAGACAAAAGAAACTGAGATACACGAGAATCAAATTCCAGCAAAATGGTCCTACAAAAGGAGAAGTGGACCGAAGAAAGGAAAATTCATTGTGTGATGCTGGTGAGCGTAGTGAAAAGAAAACAATTGTCTCTGTTACTAATGTAAAATGTGCTTATCAATCTGATGATTACCTGTCATTGGAACTCGAAGGTATACTAGAGGAAAGTAAATATGAAGACTTCTTTAATTGTCAAAAATTACCTGATATGAATGAAACTTTGGTCAGTGATGAACTTACAGAAAGTGAAGGTCGGGATATTTTAATAGGCTGTAAATTGACTGCAGCAAATGAAACAGTCACCAGTGATGCATTTAAAGGTAATGAGAGTATGATAGAATGCAGTGTTCTCCAAGTTAGTATTGATGAAAATCAGCCAAATGTTAGCTTTTTATTTCCTGAGCATAATGCTAAAACTCCCTCATCAATACCAGATGTTACTTTCTTTCTTGAGCAACATGCTGACTGTAGCATGATGCTTGATAACTCAGTTCAGTCATTATCTCCTATTCATGAAGTCACTCCTGAAAATTCACCTGAAACTTCTGAAGAGGACACCAAGAAATGTTCGGAAGAGCATACCCTGTCTCCTAACAAGACAGTGCACTTTGATATTGAAGATGTAAATCATGATGACAAAAGCTTAAGCAATGTAGCTGTAGAACCACAAACCACTGAGAGTACTAGGTCAGAGTCTTCTTTTCAAAGGAATGTTAATTATTTGCAAATATCTACGTATGCTGATGAAGAGAAATTCAATTCTGTGCAGAAGATCCCTAATAGCAACTTCAATGAGGATGATGTAGACATTGGGGAAAGTGTTTCTGATCTAAAAGGTGCTGGAATAGTGGCCAGAGAGAGCAATTATTTCAATATTCAGCGGATCTTCTTCAAAACTGAGAATATCAATTGGCCTTTTTTGATTTCATTGTCATTCATCTTAGCCCTTTTGAAGTGGCTCGCTGATCAGGTAATCAAGTTATGTTATTAATTCTGTACTTGTATTCAGGAAGTGAATCTCACATTTTAATTCTGCTTACCTCTCTTTGAAGAGTTTGATATCCTTGAGGAGACTCCGATCCTTACTGGGTCTGCAGACGATAGAAACTGAAGCCAAGCACTGCCCCTGCTGTCTGCATCATGGAGAGTTGCAGGTGATACGGAGATTAGAGGTGGTGGAGAGGGAACTAAAGGAGCTGAAGACAGGCATGTCCAGTATGACTGCAGAATGCTTTTCAAACAAAAGCAGAAAAGATGAGGGTTTGGCACCGATCCTTCCACCACCTCCTCCCCCACCACCTCCCCCACCACCTCCTCCACCCCCTCCCATGCCTAATTTTAGTCAAAGCACCCCAGTTGTATTCTCGAGAGTGAAGAAAGATAATCAGAATAGTGATGCTGGATCCATCAGACCATCCATAACTGTGGAGGATTTGAGAAAAGTTCAATTAAGGAAAACGCCTGCTTCTTCGGTAAGTGAATCCCCATTATTCCTCATCCCAAGGTTTATTTGAGGTATTTTTTATCAAATGATAAAATTTATTAGTTGATTTTAATAATTTATGGTTTTTATGGGCAAGGATATATTGTGACCATGGTGTACAAAAGTATGCATACTCCTATGGTGATTTGTGGGCCTATTATGTAACTCATAACTCCGGAGTTACTGAGAGTAAGGAGTTATAATGGCTGCCATAGCTCCTTTGGCTATTACAGAACTGAAAATAGCTCCAATCGGAGTTATGAATTGGAGTTATAAGGGTGGGTCTTGGGTTAGCATTATCAAACCTCTGAGATAACTCTAATTCGAGTTATTATCAGTTCTGTGATAGCCGAAGAAGCTTTGTCGGCCATTATCACTCCTTATTCTCCGTAACTCCGGAGTTATGAGTTACGTAATAGGCCCCTTGGTGGTGATATTTATTTCTCCATCTTAGTGCTGGCAATAATAGCATTTTTTTAGCCAATTTTTTTTGCATCCAAATAAAACTTGATTCTTTTTAATGTGTCATAGAGCATATCACCTAGTCATTTTTGGGATCTATTGCAGTCATCACAAAGTCTCACTAATGTGATTGCAGTACTGCTTCAGGAAAATTATGGATTTATACCCTCTTATTTTTCAAGTGCATTATTTTTTTAATAAATATATCTCTGCCTCTAGCTTAAATGTACCCATTGACTTTTTTTTTACATGATCAATCATTTAGAGGATGGACAGAAACATGTCTTCCCCAAATGCTCCAGTTGTTTCTCTAGAAATGTTGCAATCTGTCAAACTGAGGTCTTGTGTCCAAAGACGGAAAAGCTGGGATAGAAAGAGAGCTGGAAAAGATGATACCTTACGAGTTAAGTCTCCTTCTAATTCACCCAGGTTGGTCCAGTGGCTAATGTATATTGTGACTTGTATTTTTTTATATCTATTGGCGATTGACTGAAAATTGTATGCAATTATGTATTTCTATATTCAAAGGGAAACTCCATTCACGTGGGTGTTGCGGAAGAAGGATTCTGCTGTCAGGCTGCGGGGGAAAAGTGTCATATCTACCAGTCTGGGAAATCAGTTCAAAGAAGCTCTTTCAAGTGATATTTACTGACACTAATAAACTGACTAACCTGAGATATTGATGTAACCCTTTTAAGTGACGTGCTTTTTGAAGTCTTCACCTGAGGTGCTAATGTCATGTTATCTTAGCATTTTGCTGAGAATGGTGAAGGGGACTGCTAGATTCTGGAACTAAATAATATGTGATAATAGAAGGTATCAATATGTTTTCGGAAAATTAAATATAATTGTAATAAACAAAACTGGATATGTATGCTTGTTATCTGAAAGAAGACATATATTTTTCTAATATATAATCATTTATAAGATTCAGTTTTTCTTTTCACTTAAATAAAACCTGTTTATTAAATGTTAGCTGTGAATATTTGTATGTACATACTTAGAAGTTTTTAATGTAATTCTCAGTTTTGATTTGGCTCAAATTCTCAAGAAAAATCTGATAAAATCCCCAGCCAATGAAATGTATCAGGAGTAAAATGTGCATGTTGAAAATGGCTGGTGAGAACTTTATTTTTGGCTTTAAAGTAGTTTGTTAGTGGGTACATAGTGAAAGTCATTGTGCATGCTAGCGTAGATGAAAGCAAATATTAGTTTTTTTTTTAATATTGTTCATTAATTAGGTCAATAAGAGTTCTATGGAAAAATCAAAATATTGTCCATCTTATTAATATTGTGTTTCTAATAAGTCTCTATCTTTCACTTTTTAGGCTCTTGCTGCCTACCTTTCTATACTTTTCTTGGAATTTCTGGATTTTTTTCTCGGCCATACCTGTCTCATTTGATTTGTGCATGGAATGTCTTTCATACGACTATGTACTCATGGCTTTGAGTCTAAGTTTCTCCCTAGGTAATACAGCACTAATTTCTTATTTATTTACAGCTCCATATTTTATGCTTCACCAAAAGGATGATGTTTTTATGGAGGAAATTATCTTCAACCATTAACTTGTAGACATTATTTATTGCTGATTCAATAGATGCACAATATGGGAGGGTAAAGTTTAAGGGAACTGGCATCCTATACATAGAATCTGTTAATTTTTTTGATTAAAATTACTTGTCAGTCAGAATATTTCTCTGATCATGATGACTTAGTAATTCTGGGAGGAGATTTCACTTATTTATCTATAGCTATGCTTTTTTTTAGTATTGCATGAACTTACATTGCCCAGAGGGAATAACCTGCATTATATCCCCATCCCCATATGCTTTGAGAGCAAGTTCATTTTTGGGCCTTGGATTCCATCAGGACTGAGCAAAAATGCTGCTGGGAATCAATAATATACTTATGGAATAAAATGCCTACACATGGCCATCTACTTGTGTAATTCCTGGTACTTCCTCTTGCCTAGGTCTGTGCTGATTTTTTTCCTCATCCTTCTCTACTCCATTTTCTTAATAACTTCTTCCGTAATCCACTACTTCTTTACACGCCATGTTTCCACTGATCCTTTTGTTTTTTCTGTTGCTCTTACTATGCCTATTATATATCCCCCTGGGGGAGGGAGTGGAGTGGTAATGGCAAGGTGTAACACGACATGTACTTCTTATGAAATAAAACTCAAGTTATTGGAAACATTGCTGGACAGCTAGCATAGAAGTGTACCTAAGGTTTGTGGTGCCCCTGACAGAATGGAAGGGGAGGGTTTTCTAATTTTATTATGCAGATGATATTGTTTACTTAAACATTTAAATCTCTTTGAGGGGGAAAATTTCCATGGTGGCACACCTGGCAGGGGCTAGCCCCGATGCCTGTTAGGTACACCACTGGCAGCTAACCATACCCGCACCAACATGAAACATGATCTGAAGCAATTCTTTAAAAATCACTTCCATCTAGTTTTGTTTATTATTGAGTTCTAGGGGGGCAGCTGCCCCTCACTGGGTACGCCCATGGAGGAGATTGATAAAATGTCCTCTTCGTTCACTTCTGCGTGTTTCAGAAGGGTGAATGTACTGACATCACAATCCCAAGACGCTAATTTTGCCACAATATATTGTTGCTTTTGCTGTTTAAATCCCTTCTTTGTGAAAGAGTGCCCAGCCTTAGGCCTATTAGAGATAGGATTGAATCTGGCTACTAGAGGGTTAGTTAATGACTGGAGTCAAATGTGGCCCTGAGAATGGCAGACCTTTTCTTCATTTAGTTTTACCTTCCCTTAGTCTACTCCAAGGCACTCCCTCACCCTGCTTTCTTAAATTATGGTGGTGAACTATTCTACAAGCGGACTTCGGGGTGAATAAAAAATACCTGAACAGAAAAGTCCTATGGCGAGGAAGGCAGAAACTTTCAGAAAAGATAAGAAAGTCAATCTTAAGACATTAGATGACTTATAATCATAAGCTAGCATCACAGCGAGAGTGATTGCTGATTTAAAAAAAGTTGGCAGCTTGTGTCTAATCCAAGGAATTTTTCCATGAAAGACTTTGGACGAGAATGATGAGGGGAGAATAAACGAGACAACGAATGGTTGCGATCATTTCTTTTTCAAACCGGTTGTTAACCCATGTGAAGTGTTAGCGCTTTCATGTAAAAATTTAAATAAATTGAATTACTCTTAGATCCATCCAATGCAGGTTTCGGTCATAGCCGCATGTCCACAGACTTTCCACTAGGGACTCAAGGAAGCACAATTTCATATGGATTCGATATCGAAGATCAAGGGGTTGATAATAAAAATCACGGAGATAAGGCGAAATCTCGATGGCCTAATACAGCGCGTGTAAAGGCCTATGTTAAACTTATCCTTCCCACTGTTTTTTGACCACCTACAATAACAGTTAAAGAAAAAAACATGAACATGTATGTTCATGTTTGTACATGCATGTTCGTGGAAAAAAACATACGAAAAAATGTCACCACATTAATCTAATTAAGGAAGTCGAGAAAATACAAAACTCAAGTGCCTTGTATCAATAAGTGACATTGCTTATATTTAGAAACAAATATCACAAAATTTCATGGAAAGTGAAAAATAAACAGCTGTACAAGGATTTCCGCCTAAAATATTTAATAATCATCTCCAGTCGTGTATCGACAACAGGCGAATTGCATTCGTCATCTTTTGATAATGATTAGCAGCCATCGTATTACGTCATAGATCCATACGCCCGATGACATTACGATCTTTATGCCCGAATTTCTTTAGAAAATTGTGATTAATTTCAAAATAAGTATGTCTACATTTTGGAGCATATGATAACTGTGCATGCACGTGATATCTTGCCTCGACTTCGAGGCAGCAGCGTAATATAGACCTAACACCTGATTCATTAACGTCACCTGCCATCTTGTAGAAATGGTGGCCTCAGACTGTTCGTAGTACGAAGAATGTTGAACATTTCGTCTACAAAACCACAATGACCGAAGGAAAGGGGAGTGATACTAATATGAAAGGATGGCTTTTGAAGTGGACGAATTACCTGAAAGGCTATCAACGACGCTACTTCGTGTTATCCAATGGAATGCTATCTTATTACAGGTAAGAAAAAACTTGGCCTTCAGTATTTGATTTTAGCCATAAATACGTTCAATTTGGGAGTGATAATCACTATGTGCAGTTTAAATTACTGCAATGAGTTTTCTTACTGTTTGCATAAAGACTTCACTCTGAATTATTCGATGTCATCCTAGTACTTAAGTTTTCATTCCTTCTCCTTAAGTTATTTTTGTTGAGGTGGTCATTTCCATTTTATTGACCATTAGTGCTCTAAGTTATGAGATTCTGCATTGAATCGACCTTAGTAATCATATTTCAAAGTTAAGTACTCCTATGGTTTTGATAATTGGCGAAGTAGTACATTTATTATTTCACAGTGCTGTTAATCATAGTTGTGTTATTACTTTCGGATATTTGTATAAAAAATCGCAATGCTGTTACTTGGTATGGGTATTCTGCGTATTCATACCATTTACTGAAGCTGGAACATGTTTGTAGGACCTTAATTGAGCATGTTTAATTAGAAGCTTGTGTCTTTTTAAGTTGGTCATGACACTTTAAGAGCAGTGAGTCATATTCTTTGCGCCCTGTACCTCTGTTGTCATGCACTGTACAAATCAGGGTTTATTCTAGGGCCGAATATACAGGCGGAACCAAATTGTCAATTCGGCGTCGACGAAGAAGTAGAGTGGAGGTGTAAGTATCTGATCATTTATTGAAAGCCTACCCTTTTAGTTTGGGCGAAAAAAACCTTTCTGTACATAACGTGCAAACTGTATGGTAGATTTCTCCTTTGTGTTGCTGCCGAGGGAACCTTAATGCAAAATTGGTGTATTACAATAACTTTATTGCCTTGTTTAATGTTTACTTAATAGAATTTTCAAATTCCTAATGAATTTCAGTGCTTGTATCATTCGGCATGGACATCCCTCGTATGCCATGGCTTCAATATCTATCATGCTTCAAACAATTTACTCATCACTTATTTTATAAAGATGCAATTTTATATATTATGCTAAGCCTGTGAATTAGACTGAATAGCTGTCAGATGTACACATCTAGTTCTTCAAATGGCGAAGTGATTTCTTTCCTTGAATAAACCCTGATATAATTCTTGTGGCTTCGAATTTGCTTACATAAATCTTTGTTAGAACCATCGAGGCTAGGCAAAGTAACATTTTTAAATCTCAATATTTCATTTTAGCTAAAAAGCTGATGCATGTTTAATATCATAGATGCCACAGATTGCTGTGCACACCATTTTGCTCATTGAGAAAACAATATGTCAGTTCTAAGTAAAATATGCCCTTATGGCGGTTTGCATTGGTAATTTGATATTCCATCTTGAATATAGTCCAAGAGCCTTTAATTTTACAAAACACTTGTATGAAGCTTTAACACAGCTTTGCTGGTAGTTATGCCGCTACACAATTTGTCTTTTTGCACTATTTCATGGTTTATACCCTATTTATATATCCATTATTGCTCACCTTATTTAAAGCTCTCCACTAATTTGTTGCTACACTAATCAGTAATTTGTTTCTCTTTGATTAATTACATATTCAGATAATGATCACCATGTCTAAATTTGGTGTACTAATTCATTCCTACCTTGTCTGATAAGAAGAGAAGTTCAATTCTTTCAGTGAGGCTGCCATTTCAATTAATACCTAGATGCCATATAGTAATTATGGAAATCAAAGAATGGGCAATATCACTCATGAATCTCATCCCAAAGTGCCTGAAAAATAAATTGAAAAATCTTGCTCGCAAATCTTTTCCCCTCAAAAAGGGAGGTATCAGGCGTTGCTGTTATGGAATTTCAACATAATATAGAATTTAGAAGATGCAATTTTCCACAGATAAAAATTTATTCAACCCAGGTTTCGATGCACTGCATCATCATTGATGATGATGAAACTCAGGTCGATTAAATTTTTATAAGTGGAAAATTTGCTTCTTCTAAATCATTTCCCCTCTTTCATTCAGTTGTGACCTGCAGATGTTTTATGTGTCATGGGGTTAATGTACCGGATCATAATGTTTAACATGGTGATATGAGCATGTCATTAGGATTCATTCTTTTATTTAGTATTTTTAACTGTGCTGGCTGTGAATTATGGAATACCATGGCATGTGATTGCGTTATTTTGACCTGACAAAAATCTTGGATCAATTTATTAGTCTGTTGGAATATATCGATGTTCAAGAAATTTCGTCATTCTTAGTCTGTAGGATTTTATTCTCTCCTTGTATTGTCATTCATTCATGAGTCTAGTGCAAGTCCGTTCTGTTATAGTCCATTCTGCTATTCTGTCAAGTCCAATCAGTGCTGCAGACTGAAAGAAATATTATGTATTAGGATGAGAGTGGAAGATAGAGTTGAAGGGAGGAAATTAGCTCAGTGCTGGCATTATCCGACTCTTAAGCAAAGACAGCAAGGGGACAAAGATTAATATGGTAAAGTACTGTACTGAAAGTTCTGTCAACATTGCACTGGTGTCAGGATTGGATCATCAAAGAAAAATCTCTACGGACCCCAGACTCAAACTTGGACCCTGTCTAATTTGGAAGCTAGTATTGATGATATTTCTGAATCAAATTATGATAATCAGTGCCATGATAGTAGCCAGAAATTTGATGGGGAGGTAGAGGCTACCATGCTAAAAACCCTTAAATCAGAGAATCAGCATATATCATGAAGCCTGCACAACCAGAATTTCAAGGGGGATGGGGGTTCCAACTTTTCCTTCTTCTCTTTCCCCCTTCCTTCCGGCTACATTTTTTAATAAAAGCTACATTATGTGAAGGAAACGGAAAGAAATGGGCAAGTTTTGAGGGTACCGGGACTAGCCACAGTATTACCCCTACGGAGTCGCCTGCAAGTGTGTATAAGTGTGAAATTCGACAGAGGAAAAGTCATTTACCTTGACCGGGACTCAAACCTGGATCCCTCAATATCTCACTGGGTGCTTTAGACACTTAAGCTACTGAGGTGCCCTTCTTCCGTCTGAATTTTTGAGAGATTTAAAGGAACAAGAGCCAGTTAGCTGCAAGAGTCTTTAGCCAGAAGAAAGCTTCTCTTGCAAAATGCTGTTATAATCATTCAACCTAAAATTTCATCAGGTTAAATATCAAAACTATTGAAATCAAATAAGGGTGACAGTGGGGGGTTATCATAGGGTATCAATAAATGTGATGTAATCATCTCATGCGGTCATTTTCACCTCCTGAATTTGTTCATAGAGAAAAAAAGACAGACTCATGATTCATTTAATCAATTAGTTTAAAGGAAAGTTAAGTGTACTGATGTGAGATAAAATACTGATGTATAGGTGTGCAGAACCAAAATAAATATTCATATGATTAGGGAAATCAAAAAGAATTGGTGACCTCGGCGCTTATTAATATAATGTGTCTAGAAAATGTATGTAGCCTGTATTTATGTGCCTCTAAATATTAAAGGATGATTATAATTGTAGTAGGTACTCAGAACAGCATGCCTAAAGGCTGCACATTTTATTAGGCTGTACCTAAGATTACAGCAAGGTTTCATAACACTTATAAAGCTGTCATTAAGTGCAAATTGTTATTAATTTTATGTTGATAGAAGTGTTTTACAAGTGAAAATGATTTCATTTTCAGGAATCAAGCGGAAGTAATGCACACATGCCGTGGCTCTATTAGTCTGCACGGTGCCATAATTCACACAGAAGAGTCGTGCTCATTTGTCATATCTAACGGTGGTACTCAAACTTTCCACATCAAAGCCTTCACAGAAGTTGAGCGCCAGCGTTGGGTAACTGCTTTGGAGCTTGCTAAAGCACAAGCCATTCACCTTATAGAATCTGGTGAGATATAACTCATAGATACATAGTTAATAATTTACCTTATATTTGTGGAAGTGCCTCTTTTCCTTAGATTCTTCTTAATTATTCCAGTGATTTTTTTATTTTATCCATCATGAGTGTAAACTTATTATGTATATTGAATGTGAAAATGTTGATGACTAAAGTACGTGATGTCACGCTTATGTTCTTGGCTATGACATTTTTCAGAGTAGGCATTTTTCTAAAGGCTGTTCCTTTTGCAGCAGTATTTATTGTGGTGTACCATTGACTCTATCACACTTATAAACTTGATGAATTTTGTAATAGGTTTGACTCTTGGCTCTTAAGTTTAAAAATTTTCAGTTGCTGAATAAAGGAAAAGTTTGTCTTCACATATTTCTAACACATAAATTAACCTCTGTAATATTCAAATAGGTCCATTTAGTCAGTTACATTAAATCCCTGGGGCTGGAATCAGAATTGATTCACAGTCATGTCTTGTTTTTTCCTGTGTGTATGGTGCAATTTTTGATAGTGCAAATCTGGTTGCTGGCAGAAACCGCCCCCCAACTCCTCCCATGCTGGAATAATAATACATACTTTCCAGCTTATGAGACACACAGATATTAGACCACCCCAGTTTGGGAAACATTTTTGAAAAAAATAATAACCTTTCTATTACATGAATAACCTATTGCCACTGCTTTCGGTGAAACAGAGAAGTGATCTTTTACCAAATGATACAAAGAAAATCGACTTTGGCATGATCCAGGGCATTTTCTTGCTCTTCTTTACTTAAATATTTATTGTGAGATAGTTATCACACAGATTTCAACAAATTTTCTGTCATTAAATGTCAATATGGCCAGCGTAGATGCCTAAGAATACAATCATTTATAATTGATTAGTGTGTTATTTCAGCTGATAAATCAAGTAATATTGGTGAAAATTTCAACAATAAGTTTTCTGTATTCAGCTAAATGGCATCTCGTCACCTAATGCTCACAGCAAGAAGTCTTTAAGCCAAATCTAAACTTTGATCTTATTAGATGGTGGGTGATATTTCATGGATATCCTTAGGAAATATCATGTCTTACAATTGGTATAAGCGAGAAGATATGGTAATTGTATCATAGTCCATTTAATGTTGCTATAATTCATGTACCAAGATTTAAAACTGAAGAAAATGTACATCTTTCGCTAGTATTTCCCTCATTTACGTTGGTTTTGATTGCTCAATACAGGCATCTTCATTTTCTACGTTATATTTACCACTACAGATTGCCAGTCAGTGTAATGCATGATGGCATGCTTTTCAGACACTGAAGGCAGTGCAATGCACTTCCTTACTTTAAGCATCAGTTATAACAGTCTTATCGTTGAAATAGATATTTAATTTTTTCTCTGTGATGTTTTTTGTGTACTCATTAGTAATGTTTCCACACTTTTCATTCTTATGAAATATTTAAACAAAGACAAAGCTATTGGAAAATGGTGCTGATAAATACTACTCGATGTCTCAGGCAATGACCAGTACTATGCCCAAAGAGAATTAAGCCTGAAGAGAGAATTTTAAAATCTTGTGTGGCAAACTTATCACCTTCATTGACATTGTGTGTTCACACTGCTTTTGAAGCTATTATTAACTATAAATGTCATAAATGCAAACTGTTTCAAAGGCTCTCGAATGGTAAACATTTATTTTTTATGACGTAATTCACTTGATTTTCATGTTACAGGGAACACATCCCTGTCTCCATCTAATAGAAATGTTCTCATGTTTGTCTAATTTGAATTGAACAATGACTCATAGAAAAGCATCCCTTGCACCAAACAAGGCATGGCTGTAATTTATATATGATTTTATTCAAGCTTGGAACATAATTTCCTTGTCATGCTATTCATCAAATAAATATTTTTATCACAACTTGCCTGTGAATGAGCACCTACAGAGTACTGCAGGTCTGCAACTTCAAAGGATTTATTCTCTGAGAGGAAGATGACTCTGAGAAATTCATTCACTCACTCACTCAGGGATTCATCCCGAAGGTTGGTTTGGATAGTTCATGGTAGAGCTCAACCAGGGTAGGGGGGCCAGTTCCTTTCCCTAGGCCACCTCACACTCCGAGGATTTTTGTTCGGGGGCGTTCAAAGGCTTCACCCGGATTTGAACCCGGGACCCTTCGATCAGTAGCCAAGCGCTCTACCCACTAGGCCTCCACGCTCACTAGAGAAATTCATTACCATATAATTATTCTAGTCCTGTTGGATTATTATTTTACGGTGAATTTTGACATTTATGTGTGAGATTAATAATTATTAGATCCTAGAAAGAATGAGAAAGGGAAAATTTATCTTGCCTATACATATTTCATTTAGTAATTCATGTCTGTATTGACATTTGTTAAATTTTTTGTACATAAATATAGTGGATATTACAAGTTCACTGGATCATTTGGTGTCAGGAACCCTTCACTTTGATGGTATAAGGGGGTTAGGGTTTGTAATGATGTTTCCTTGTTTTAGTTGAGGCCAATTTTTCTGCCTGGCATACATTATTTCATATTAGGTCTATTCACTCTGTGAAAAAGAGTTAATACATCATACTTATGAAATCATTTGAATATGAAGTTTTCTCTAAAATTGATAGTGATAGAGAAATACTAGAAGTAAATATTTAACTGAAGAGCAAATTAGAAGAAATGCTAAATAAATCATTTATAATTGTAATGAAAACCCTTGTACTTTTCTACAAATACATGGGGGGGCTATTACAAACAAGAGGACCGTATCACACCGCAGAGTGGAGTTTCCTTTCTGCCGACGTTGAAACTCCGACCCCTGCGATTATGAACTGGGGGGTTGGAGAGTTACAGCCGGTCCATGCAACACATCTTGGGGTCGGTGAGACCCGACGTCGTAGAGGTTATGGTTGTATGAAAAATTAAGCTTTCATTTTATACAGAAATAGCATAAACCAATGGTGAGCATTCCTAGCAGATGAATTCTGCGAGATGTTCATTACTGACATATTATACGCTAAGTTCTTAATTAAAATAATCTAGTTTAATATTTCATAGGAATTATGATGAGCATGGTGGTGCATTATTTTCAACACAAAGGTCACATTGTGAAATCATGAAAGTGGAACAAATATTTCACTGTAAAACATTTTTAAAACTTCGTTGTGTGACACGTAGAGATCCGTGAAATTCTCAATATCGCGAAATAATGCAAAATACCATGAATTCGGAAAATAAAACAAAATTGCGCCTTTCTCAACAATTTTACGTGAATTACCGAAAACATTGCAAATATTGTGAGTCAAAATCGATTAAAGCCTAGGCCTTCATTGCTTAACACTGCTGGAGTTCATTAGCGCTATCTCATTATGATCCAAAGGCAGATAACTTGCTTTTTCACTCTCATCGCATTCGCGTAATATATATCGCTCACAGAACTATATTGTAATCCCCTTCCCTTCCTTAGGTTTAGCAAAAGAAAAATGTACTCAAATTTTAATAATTCAGGTTCCACACAAACAACACCTCACAAACTAATTTTATAATCTCCTGCGATGCACTACTTTGTGAATATGTGAAAAGACCGGTTGTGGTGAGCTTTTCTTACCGGAACAGTGCCGTATCTCAGCGCCTTCAGCGCTGCCATTCCCCACTTGACGTGATGTCTCCGCCGGAATTTGCCATTTAATTAATCACGGACTCTCTCTTCGATTCCCATTTATCAATCTTCAAATTCTCATATACATCTAGAACGACATGCCTTCTCTCCTGAAGAATTAGATATTCTGCATCAATAATGTGCTGAAAGAAATTTAACAAAAATAATACGGCCACGGAACAGCCGAAATATAAGCTCAAGCGCCCGGAATGTGTCATGCTGAGCAGTTTCTGGTGACTCACCTTAATGCAGTAGACAGCGTCATTGAAAACTTGTTGCAAGAAAACCGGCCCGTTTCACATGGACGTGGACGATCCGCACTATGCATGCGGACTACTAAAAATTAAATTACTACGCTAAAGCAGTTTAATTTTAAAAGAATATTTGTAATGCGGAGATGTCGTTCTCTTCATTAAAAACAATAAAGAGCACCAATCAAATATTTTGGCCGTGACGAGATGACGACTGTTTCGCCGTTTAGTTTTTCGCATGTTTTCCTTCACTCATTCGACTGTAGAAGCTAAACGTTTTCATTCAAACACTTTTCAATGAATGCATTTTGTAGTCAAATTAACAAAGAGCAAAACAATATATGTATTACACGACTCTATGGAGCTCCGGCGGAATTTCATACAAATGCTTTAAGTTCAGCGTTCTCCCTTTTTTGCGCCGATTGTAAGTTCCATTGGTAATGGAAGTTTTCACATGAACGCGGACCGCCGCACGCGGTAGAGCCATCCGCGCCGCAGTCCATCCACACACGTACGGGCCACGGAGACAGGTTGGTGCATACACATGAACGTGGATGGCTTGTGTGGACGAAGCAGGTTGTAGTTTGTTGTGAGAGCTCGGTGAAAGGCCACTGCGAGTTGCGCTATAGATGGTGAAATAGACAGTCTATCTCTCTAAGATCTCTGTACCACTATAGGGTGCACCCAAAACGGTGAGTGGTTCGTAATAGCCCCCATGATATGATATGATATAAATTTGTTAATAAATAAGTTGAGTATATTCACATATTGAAAAACAAAAAATCGAGGAAAGTACAAGTTTTTAAAATTCCAATCATGGATATAAAGTACATCTATGAAGTGAAATCTGATGTATTGGAGTTAATTGAAAATCAATATTTATTTTAGGTTTATTTACCAATAGTTCCCTGTTACACTGTCACTCAGAATGGCTCAGTGAAAATATCCTTGAGTCTATAGTCTCATAGCAGAACTGATTTGCACTACTATTTTTATTTTATTTTTTTGAATTTTCTGCATCAGCACTCTTTAAGTTTATTGAAAAAAGCACACTGCGTCGGCATGATTGGGGAATTTCAGGAGCAACATCCACATTTGAACCTGGTTCCCACCAAATAGTGGCCAAATGCTCAACCTCTGAGGTCACCATGCTTAACTCCTGTCTTTAAAAATAAAAGGCCTGTCTGTCATCTTCCTGCTGAATTTGCATGTGATTTGTTGAGCTCGTCTGTGGGTTAAGTTTCACGCTATCCACAGCATTCTCAATGGGAATGAGGCTCAACAATTGTTCGTGAAAGTTAATAGTGGTTTTAATTTTCAAAATTATGCAGATTGAGATGAAACATTTCGTTTTTTTATTTAGAATGTTTGTGAGAAACTCTCTCTCTCTTAAGTCTACATACAAATGGTGATATATGACTTTATCTCATATTTTGGGGTAGCAAGTTTTGGGGTTTTGAAGGATAAAAATACACATTAAAAGTGGAACATGGTGGTTAGATCATCAGAAAAAGACTTAGTGAACAGGAAGGAATGGGTTTTTCTTATCAGTTAGGGCTAGTATGAGGAATTTTATGTTGTATATTTTTCTGAGATATTATACTTTAATGTACTTACTTATATTATTCATATGTCGAAATCTGTGGTTTGAAGGGTTGGAAATGCATTAGGTTAGTCTTTGAAAAATAACTAAAAATCGTCATCCATGAGATTTGTAATTTGACTATTTCAAAAATTCTTTAAGTGTGTGCATAGTTATATATTGAATGTTAGCTTGCTTAAAATATAATTTAAGAATCAAAATCTTCATTTGTACCCTCCTAGTATAAATTTTGAAAAAAAAAGAGTAAATTTTGATTTTTGAATAATTTAAATTGATAAATTTTGATTTTTGGATTGAGTAATGAGGAAAATGAAGAAGAGGTAGTAATAGCTGCACAGATAAATTTATGGGGTTGGTAATATTTTTTTATTCCTCCAAAGTACCACGTACAGTAAAACCTCAAATGAAATTCAAGTGACCAAAAATTTCTGAGTTCCTTGATCAGGAGTTCATTGCTTGTAGGTGTGTGGGGTGTTGCGTAGGCCAAGGGGCTAATCATAGATTTACATGACTCTGAAAATTGCACCCAACTGAATACCAGGTAAAATAAATGATCAAAACCCTAAAAAAATAGAAAGAATTTTGCACTTGCAGTGCCTTAATGTAGAGAATATGTGACATAATCCTATCAGAATAATAAATTCAGGGGAAATCAATATTTAACCTGCAATCATCCATCATCATTGCCAGCAGTCATCGATCTGAGGTTTGTTTTGCTGCAGCTCTCCACTCTATTCTTAGCCAACCCCTTCATTTCTACATAATTTTTCTCTAATTATGCAATGGCATTGAATTCAAACGCTGCATTGGAAGCTGCACCTTTTCGTAAAAAATGCTTAAAATTAGGCTTGATGGCATTACAAGGTCGCAGAAAATTCAGCATTAAAAGCTAAAATTAACCAATCACTCATATAAATGAGTAGAAATCAAAGGTACATTAAGCAGAAGTCATGCACACTGACACATACCTTCATAAATGCCTCCACCTAAACTGCCAATCACCATAAGAAGAAATGCAAATGAGTAGGAGATTGAATCAGGTTAAAAGCAGTAAAAATAGTACACATATCTTTTAAAATGCTTTATTTATGTCCTTCAACATCACTTAAAATATGTAAAGAAAGTTGTTTGTTTTGTATTCCTTTGCATATCTTTCCTTACTGTAATCTCTACTTCTCGAAAAGCAGTAATTGCGTCCGAGCACCCTTCCGAACACAAAAATTTTTTAATCAAGTCCATTGCTGCACTTATGGCAGCAGATTTTGGACGAATAACTTCCAACTCCTCCTCTTCATCTTCTGCAGGTTCCACTTGCAGACCTTCCCCGGAATTCGTTGGTTCATTATCGCAAGTCTCCTATTGGTCGTCGACCTCGACATACTTCTCAAATGAGGTATCGATCCCCTTGGACTTCTGCAAACCCTCCCACAACTCAAAAACACAAGGACTCAGCCCAACATCACTACTTTCATTATTGCCAAATGACACCAGCCGAAAAGTTTGCTATTTTGGATGGAGCCACTGTTTTCAACAATTCACACAGGTGCTGCATTGCCTGCAGTATATTTCATTTTAAAGATTCCATATCGGTGTAGCTGTCCATTCTGCAAAGCAGAAACTCGACCAACATTTGGCGGTACAGCCTCTTGACCATAGAAATTACCCCTTGGTCAAGAGACTGTAATTTGCTTGTGCAGTGTGAGGAAGATCTTATCAAAACGATAATGGTGCCGATACCATAGATATGTAATGCACAGGAATGTAAACACTACAGAACTATAAGCCTTATCTCACATGTGGGCAAAGTTATATTGGAAAGAATGAGAAGGAAAATAGAAGAAAAATTAGAGGAAGACCAATTCGGTTTCCACAAGAGCAAAGGAACGAGAGATGCTATTGGATGTATGAGGATGTTAACAGAAATGGTATTAGAGTTGAACCGTGGGATATGCGTATGCTTTATTGATTATGAAAAGGCATTTGATAGGGTCAGATGGGATATCCTCTGAGAGAGATAGATATAGACTGGAAGGATAGTAGATTAATAAAGCAGATGTACATCCATCAGAAAGTTTCGGCAAGAATTGGGGACGAGGAAACAAAGGAAACCACAATAGGAAGAGGAGTCAGGCAGGGTTGCTGTCTGTCACCATGTCTCTTTAACTTGTATGCTGACAAACTGCTGGAAGAAGCTTTAGAAGACATCGGGGGGATAAAAATGGGAGGTGAGAGAATAAAATCCATCAAATATGCTGATGAACAGGCTATAATAGCAGAGAATGAAGAAGAACTTCAGGAAATGATGGAAAGAATTAGGAAGAAAAGTGAAGACTATGGAATGAGAATAAACCAATAAAACTAAGGTAATGAGAATAGCGAAGACAGAAGGGCCCTTAAATATATGGCTGGAGGAAGAAAAATTAAAACAAGTTAGCTCTTTCAAGTACCTGGGAAGTATAGTTACACAGAGTGGCAACTGTACTGAAGAAATTAAAAGCAGAATTGGGCAAGGAAAAGTAGCATTTAGCAAGATTAACCACTTCCCTGACAGTTATTTTGTTACAAAAATGGTCAAAAAAGTAATATTTTTTAATTTCAGATTCAGAAGCATTAAAGGGAGGCAAATCCGAAAATGTTTTCCTTAATTTTTTATTCCAAATAATTATTGATTTATTCAATAATTTCTGTTTGTTGTGCCTTAACTTAAGAGAATTAGGCCACCTGCATATCAGTATAACTTTCCTTCCCGTAAACCTTAGTTAGACATCTTTTGAGGAATACATTTAGTTTATATTACAATAGTATATACTTTGCCGACAACGTTCATGTTAACTATTAATTTTAGTCCATAGTAAATCAAGAAACAACGTACAAACATTCATGGGAGTTAGGCAACCCACATGATGACGACTTTTGCCCTGAAAATGTTATAGCTAAATTCATTTTATGGCAAAAATCAAGAAACTTTCTATACTTGATTTTCTTTGAAGAGAGCTGGAATCCCTTTCCTCAGTGTTCCATACAAGTCAGTAGAGTGTGATGCGAGTAAGTCTGCTAGATCTGGAGACGTATAAAATTATCCGTCGTCAGGCAATATCATAGGCCAAATAATGGCTTCATTAGAGTCTGCATCACTTTTGAGGACATGGGTAAATGGGCAAAGTTTTTATCTAACACAGTCCCCTTTCCCGTCTAAATTGTTGTTGACCACACGCATCCAGTTCTCGATTCACAAAGAACAAATATTTTTGCCAAATGAAGCTCTTTTCATAGGCATGAACTGCCGCCACCCCAATCTTCCCTTGTACAAGAGCAGGCTCTTGTCGATGGTAACGTCCGTCTCTGGTGTATGAAGTGCCTTGAACTTCTCTGTAGCATTACGAGGTCAAAAAATACGAATTTCTGAGGTTGTCATTACGAGGTCAAAAAATACGAATTTCTGAGGTTGTCACAGCTCGCCACTGATTTACGCTAGTACTGGTCGGCTCCGCTTTTTCGCGCAAAGTGTTACTGGTGCAGTGATTAGTTTCCCAAGTTATAAAGTCAACAATTTCATCGTTGAAAAAAATATTTTAGGGAACCACAGTCGGGAACCAGGTCGAAGTTCATCGAAGAATAGCCTTCAAAAAGAAACCTAGGTGGTGTCGGAGGAAGGCTCGTTGAAAGCATTTCCTCCCACTCCGCTTCCCACGAATGTTCCCTGCACCTTCTGATTCGGAGCTTGTTTCTCCGGAGAGAATCGTCTAGGAGCCAGGAACTTCAATGTCCATAACCTCTGAATCACTGCTGGTCAACACTGATTCCTCTCCGGAATCATTGCTAATTGCCAAATGTTACCGAGCGAAAACAAAGAATTTGCCGTAGAATTCACTCCTACTACACCGCTCATAAAAGCACGAAAATGTTCTAACTAAAAATGGAATGTTTGCATCGGCGGAAATTCAGAGAAAAAGTGCATGCGCTCTGAAAATCAAAGATGCGTATTCTCTGAAACTCAACGAAAGACTGTCACCATCGTCCTTCCAACAAAGTACTCGTGGAAACAATCACGATATGCAAAGGACCTCGCCCCTAAGTGTGAAAAGCCCATCCCATGCTCATCATAAAATTTTTCTTTTCCGTTCCTACAATTTCTTGGAAAATAAACAAGTGTGCGTACCGCAACAGCATGGATTTTTCAGCTAACGGTAAATTGATATCGGGAATAGCCAATTAGTAAAGGGTTGGCTGGTGGGAAAGTAGCCCGGGGAGCAAAGGGTGGCATATTAGCATGACATGAAACCGGGTGCCAGGTTGCTTAGCGGGCCATCGGCTCTCGAGCGGGTGTTTTCTGACCTCAGAAAAGTGTCAAACATGACAATAGAAGGCATTACACATGTTTGGGATTTATCTCTATCTCTCCTTTTTTCTCGTACTCATGTGAGCTAGGATAGCACATACAAAGGGCTCTTGTGTTTGTTTCTATTGAGAACGTACGACCTTTAGACGTCTTCATCGTATAGCTGTTTCCGTAAATATGTTTTGCCACTTCCGCCAGTATTCGAAGTAGAAAAATAAAAGGGGCTGATGAAATAACATTCGCAACACATCTAAACATTTACGCTTACGCCATTATATCTAAAGAGAACTGTTCAATAGGCATTTCCAACATGTATAAAAATTACCGGAAGAAAAATGTGCGGACGAATAATATAGAATCAGATAATATATATAGTAACAAATATATAGATGTAGTAACAAAAATATATGGTGACAAATATATATATCTATAGTAACAAATAAGGCAAGGAAAGGTTCATGTTCTGTTGCTAGAGAAATATTTTATTCCAATTACTGTGGAACTCATCGTAGCAGTGAAAATTAGCGCAAAATTGAAATTGCAATTTTTATAATGACCGCTAAAATGTTGAAGAAAAATGTAATTGAATGCTAATGAAGAGTGAATGACGAAATATAAATGAAAATAACTAATTTAAAAATTATTTACTCATTTACCTATAAAGTTTTTTGTCATGTGAAACGGAAGTTTTACATCATAAATTTGCAATAATTATCTATAAATGACAAAAATTGAAGTTGTAAATTTCATAAAAAGTTCGCAAAAGAAACTCCATGCATGAAGTAAATAGACTGATAGTTATGAATGATAATGTAGGTGATTGAAACTTCGTAAGGGGATAACTTATCAGTGCGTAAAAAATTATAACCCTCGAATTGCTAGAAATATTATCAAAAAATGACCATTAATTTTAACATTAGAAATCACTATTTGAAAAGAGCGCCGCTTGCCGCATCGCTGGTCCTGGACCTTCAACAGTGCAGGAGGCGGCAGGAACGCAAACTACTAGCTTCAGCCGACTATATGCGGGCGTAAAGAAAAATATACGGACTTCGCGGACTTGCCCGAATATATGCGGGCTTGTCAGGGAAGTGGTTAAGGAACTGGTGACAGCAAGGAACATCAAGATGGATATTAGGAAAAATTTGCAAAATGCTTTATATGGAGCATTGTGTTGCATGGATGCAAAATGTGGACGTTGAAGAAGAGAGAAGAGAAGTACTTAGAAAGCTTTGAAATGTGGCTATGGAGAAGATTGGATGGAAAGATAAGATCTCGAATGAAGAAGTGCTAAGAAGGATTGGAGAAGAAAGAAGTATACTGAGAGAAATTAAAAAGAGAAAGGCAAAATGGATTGGACATATTTTAAGGAATAACAGTCTACAGAAAATAATAATAGAAGGGAAGAGAGGAAGAGGAAGGAGGAGGTACGGAATGCTGAGGGACATAAAAGAAGGAAGGAGTTATGCAGAGATGAAGAAATAGGCCCAGGATGGAATGCTGTGGAGACAGCACTACCGTTGAAACCTGTCTGCGGACAGATGCACCAATGATGATGAATATGAGTGTGAGGGGAAGAAAATGACCTTAGTGTTCCTTAGTGTTAACTTATCTACACTACAGCTTGGCACTATTCCAAAAAAAAGTACATTTTTTTTTCATTTTGTCCCCCCACTCAAGCATCAACTACTGTCAGAACAACGCTGCAGACAGCCTTGCGTTCTTGCTGCTCAAATAGTGTTATGGTTATGCTTTACATTTTTGAAGTTTCGGGGCTTGGCAAATTTTCAAATAACAAGTGGGAGTAACTTCTCAGAACCATCACTTTTGGTGCAAAAGAGCACCGTAAACCTCTCCTTACTCATCTTCCCCTCATGGCAGGGCTCTCCTTTCGAACTCAGGGTACGGTCGGGCAGCAAGTTAGAAAACACCCCCTCCTTATCAACATTAAAAATGTCTGTAGGACTATATCCTTTACAAAACAGTAACGGCTATCTCTCCCTCCAATGCGCCACAGCATCTGGGTTGACTGGGCCTCCTCCCCAGAAACTTTAAAGATTGTCAAATTCCACCAATTTTTAAATTTGTCGAGCTGAACATTCAAGGCAACAAAGTCAGAAATTCCCAATTTTAGGGAACCTAGCCTAAACCTAGCTAGCCTAACCTGCTCCGGCAAAATAGGTCCCTGAGACCGGGATGAACTTATCCTGTGCCTGAGACTGCCAGTTGAACATGGCCTGATCAAGTTCCTGGTTGATGTTGGAACGGAAACGCTTCCTGTCAGGACCTCGAGAAGCAGAATTAATTATTTATGCCCACAGAGCCAGGATAATAGACAGGGTTAATGACCGAATGCCAAATTTCTGGACCTTCTATCTTCTTTTCGTGGTCCACTGTTTTCAAAATTTCATTTGTCTCCTCCAAAGAAAACCGACACAGTTGACTATTGTACAGTTTAAATAAAGATACAGCATACATAGCATGGTTTCATGATATACAGAAAGTATTGCCTGCAGTATTATAAGTACATATTTTAACAACATATTTGGGCAAAGAGGTACTGCACATCAACAATGATAGCAAAAATACTTAAAAGAGATAGAAAATATTATCTCGTCTCCTCGTAAGTGGTGGATGTGAGTTTTATGTTGTAACATCTATGACCTGGCATTCCAAATAATTGTATCAGTGAAACTAACAATATGTGTTGATAAATTTTTGTTCAAATAAAATGTATCACTTTCAGCTCCATAGAAGTGTTCAAAGTACCAAAAACTCATACGTAATACAAATTGCTAATTCTTAAAGACTAGTTCAACCATGCTCACTTAGTGAAGTAGGTATGCAGTTTACTTGAGCGATGTTAGAGGGGAGACAAAACATTTCTAGCCTTTCTTCAAGTAATGAACGACTTCATGTATGGATTAAACGAAACTGCTGAGTAATTTTCGGCATTCGAAAACAAATTACTAAAATAGCTCACCACATTTATCGTAATACATAAAGGCACACATCCAAAAAAGTAATGAAAACAATGAACATTAAATTGAGTAAACAAAATGTGTGTATGCATGACCATTTAAAAAGCCATACGAACTTGAAAAAAACAGCAAAAGATTGGTGAAAACAAGCTTCACTGTATATAGGTAAGAGCAGTGAACACTCAGAAGTTTCACTTGTTCAAGAACTCCTGAAATCTATAAAGATTCCACAAAGGAATCACCTCTTTCGTTGACACCTCTAGATGCCAACTCCGAAAATTCAATGACCATACTATAAAACAAAAAGTATTTTCACCTAGACCGTAAATACTCTGGAAACCCATTGATGCTCCTGATTTTTGCTCATTTGTAACCATGACCATGATAGGTATGTAGTATTTTAAAATGTGCTTGTGAAAAATATCTTATACATGTAGATAACTTTTTAAAGAAATGTCGTTCCCATGACGTAAAAATCATAGGTTGGGGCCAAAATTCCTTTATGTTCATCAGGAGTTTTCATTGGGTGGGAGTTCGTTCATGAGTGGTATTTTCTAATGCATTTCTATAGGAGTATGGTGGGACCAATGACGTTTCTTTGTTAATTGGAGGTGTTTGTTCAGCAGGAGTTTGCAAGGCAGAGGTTTTACTGTACTTCAAAACCCATTAAACCATGCTCTATTTACTGACATTGAGTCTTTTATTTCCCTGATCTCGTGAACTAACAAGAAATTGAAACTCAGTTGTTTACTAAATCAATTCCTACCAGCTGAACGTGAGTACATAATCACCATTTTTTCATGAGTTTTTATTAATATCGACAGCTCAGTCAGATGAAAAAATTCGGGAATCGTCCTTGTAAGACTGGGAAAATGAGTCTTTTTATTGGTCAAAAGACCAACAAAGTTGTTATTAATTTTCTCCATTTTCTCAGCTGTTAATGTTTTCATCTCTCTATTGGGATTAAGATCCTCCCATGTTAGATTTTTCTCAGCTTCTTGGCCTCTTGTCAGGTTTTTCCTCAAATGCATTCAGCTCTCAAGCATATGCCCAGGTAGTGCAAACCTTGGAATCCAGCAACTTCCATGCCTCAAAGTATAATCTATGATTCACATGGTGCTACTATTTTTCATTATTCATTTCATTCTCTAGGTTGTGATTAATGGTCTCTGGAAGAGGAAAAATTGTGTTGGGTTGGAAACCTTCTGTTCTCCTTTATGATTTTTTGCAAGATAGGCGTGGTCCCAGCTAAGCCAAATCTCACTCCGTTCAATCATAAGAATTGTCTAGCATTGATGCATTTTGGAGCAAGTTAAATCTCTTCTGCTCTAATTTGCTGTATATATATTCAAGATAAGTGTAGAGGTGTTTGTCTTTCCTGTCTATTTGCCTTCAGCATTTTCTGGTTTTAGCAACAGGCTCTCCCTTGGTATACTACAGGCATTTTCTGTGCTGGATTGTTGTCTTCCCATTTATATTGAGGCCACATTTGGGCTCCTCTTCGTCAACTTTCTAATTGTTGGTGGATGTGACTTTTTTTATACTAATTTTGTCAATATAATTTTAGCTGTGTCAGTCCTTTCCCTGAGCACACGTTTAGGTCATCCCAGCTTCTTGCTGAGCTACTCTAAAATGGGTTCTATTTTAAATTGAAATGGTAGAAAAAGTTCAGATATAAATTCTGATTAGTCTCAAGGGCATTGTATTGCTCCTAATGGAAGTCAGAGATATTTGAAAACCCTATTTGTGAGCAACAAATATTTAAGAATGGTTACTGATATTGGAAAGCTATTCATGGTGCAAATCCACAATACTGTTTTGACTTAAGTGAAGTTGGGATGTTAACAGTGAACCTGCTAGATTACTTATTGTTTTGCTTTGATAAATAATTATTTTACATAATCATAGTTGAATTTGATTAATCTTTGTGTGGAGCAATGTCTTTGTCACAAGAATTGGACAAAGGATTGTGCAGCCTATAAATAAATCACTCTAATTGCAGCTGCTCTCCCAGCTGCCACTTACGAAAATAGTTTATTTCTTGTGTTACTAATGTAGATGGATGCCATGAAAAGTTCAACCCTTACTCATTCATTGTCAGGGTAGTTTTAAACTTGTAGATTATACTATTAAAGATTTGTAAATAGGGAACCTTAAATTTTCAAATTTCTTTCAGTAGGTGACTGTTTGCAAAAAAGTTCCTTGCAGTTGACACGCCAGACAAAGAAATTTGTATTGATGAGTTGCTAGGAATTTGGAAAGGTAGGCTTTTATCTGCAGTACATTCTTGTGAAAGCTTTTAGTTTGGCATAAACAAATTAATTATTTTCCTCATAATATCTAAAATTCATGGTGGATCAATAGCAAACTTATGGTGAAATATGACTAGAGAAACAGGCAACATCGTTATAATTTTTTAAAGTTTATTTGAAAAGGTTTTGTACTGAGGGAAATGTATCCGAGTAGCTAATTGTGAAGTAGTGTCATATATGTAGTTGGGGATTGAATTTGGTGATGAGGACAGATATACTCTTGGAGCAGTATTAATCTATTTAGTTATACCTAAAATCCTATTATTTTTACAATTTAAGAAAAAGAAGTGCCCATTGCCGGAAAATAGTGGCATTGAAATAAAAGAGCAAGTGCATTTGTGGTGTAAAAAATCACTTAAATAATTTTTTCAATGCAGTTATTCAGTTATTTGGATGCCTTCAAATCTCAATGTGTGGCAGCTTGTGAGAAGGACCAGTTATGTTTTATAATGAAATTTTTTAAATGACTATATGTAGAAAACATGAGTAGATAATTTTGCAAAAAGGATGGCAATCAGATACCCATTATGACTTGACTCAATTAATGTAATAATTTTGTGAAATGATGGAACTGCAACGAATTTGTACTAAGAAAGTGTATGTTTTACACAACACAGAGAAAAGAGGCAAATTAGGTAACTCTATAAGAGCCACCCTGATCCTCTCCTTGTAAACACCAATTCAACCTCACATACACTAAATTAATTGCTAAAGGAACAGTAAAAACATCAAATTTGAAAACGTATGAAAGCATATTATTTTTTGCATTGCAATAATTAGGATAATTTCAAATTGAATTTAATATGTTCACAAAATAATGGAAGTGACAGACTTGATGTGTTTAGATGACTTACGTGAATGCACACATGAAAGAATTGACATTAGCAAAAAGGAGTCACACTGCTAAAAAACTATGCATGTACCCCAGTCTGAAAGCAGGATGTAAACCTTGGAACTACGATGAATGAAAATGAATATACCAAATACTTTGCAAACACTTGTTAGTTTTGGTGGATTTGATTTTCTCTTCTGTTGACTTTAGTTGTTACATCAGGTTTGCTATAGGGATGCGTGTTATTCCATTGCCAAATGATCAGACTTCAATTTATTCGATGCCTATCAAATGAACTGTTTGCCATCTTATGACAGCTTTGATATAATTTACTATGGGGGTGTTAATGCTGTTTATCAATGCATTAGATGAAGTTGAGGTTTTTTTCACCCTTTCAAAACATGACTTTTTTTAAAGGGGCCTCTCGAGTAAATGAAAGGAAACGATAGGTGCATTTTTGTTGAATATTAATATGAATAATATATTTATTGAACCTGTATAAACCCTTTATTTAGGTACGCATTGAATACAAGTATAAGGCAAGTAGTACCAGCTTTACTGTGTATACATGCACATAATTAGAGATAAAGGTGAATAAAAAAAACAATTATAAAAGCATATAGATATGACTTAATTAAATGAGAACACCAAAAGATACACAACTGAGTAAGGCATATTAAAATAAAAATATAAATAAGACCAAATGAAACAAGGCCAACAATCAGGAAACATTGCTTCTCACATATCTCTTAAAGGCACTTGAACATCAAGTAAAAAAGTCAACATCCCCTGAGATTGCATTAGCATCTCTCATTGCACAGTGCAATGGCACAGAGAAGGAATAATTATTGGATATAATGGTATGATATTTTTGTTTAGAAGTAATAAGCAATGCATTAAAAACTGTGTGAAAAGCTTCCTTTTCCCTTCTTCTATTACCAGTTCTTTACTTTGCTGTTTTTCCTCTGGGCACCTTAGCTAATGGAGATTTGTATTAGCAACAAAAGTTCTAATGAAGACATTGATGTATGTGCTACATTCATAGACAATGCACATCACTCTATTAAATGGTTGTTAATATTTATTTATGAGAAAATTAAGACTTTAAGTTTCTAAATATTTCATTAGGGCATACATACTTCAAACATTTTTACTCGCTTAAATAAGCTTTTATTCCAATATAGTAATTCTAGTGTTGTCATCGAAAAGTTGTATTCTTGAGACAAAATAGTTGTCCGCGTGGCTAATTTTACGGGATTATCTCCGCATCGATACATCTTAGATGACAGTTTTGCCGATGTTTCAGTAGGTGTCTTTAGGTGTGAAGTGTGGATGGAGGTTTCTGTCCATTTTTTATAGGCCTTTGTTTTTCCCACGCTGTGTTCTGGTTGGCCGGACGGTGAAAGAGTCACTTCCAGGCGTTTGAGAGCGGGTAGCCGTCCTCCCTCTTGAATGTGGGTGTTTTGGATATTTCGATGGCCTCTCGAATGAGTTTAGGATAGTACTTCTTCTCTTTGGCAATAAGTTTGGCATTCTCAAAGTCTACATTGTGCGTGGGCCCTTCCCAAACGTGTTTAGTGATAGTAGATGTGCGAGACTGCCTGTTTTTGTTGGCCCTCTGGTGTTGGAAATGCTGAATCAAGGAACACCAGAGGGCCACCAAAACCAGGCAGTTCTGCGCATCTGCTATCGCCGAACACATTTGGAAAGAGCCCACGCACAATGTAGACTTTGAGAATGCCAAACTTATTGCCAAAGAGAAGAAGTACCATCCTAAACTCATTCGAGGGGCCATTGAAATAGCCAAAACACCCAGATTCAACAGGGAGGACGGCTACCCGCTCTCAAATGCCTGGAAGTGACTCTTTCACCGTCTGGCCAATCAGAACATGGCGTGGGAAAAACCAAGGCCTATGAAAAGATGGACAGAAACCTGTATCCACACTTCACACCTGAAGACACCTGCTGAAATGCCAGTGACACTGTTGTCTTAGATGTATCGATGCAGAGAAAATCCCGGAAAATTAGCCACGCCTTTTCCACCACTCCACGGAAGTCTTCATCAATAAACAAAATAGTTGTATTCATTAAAAAGCTAAAGAACATAGCTGGCTCCAGTAGTGGAGAGGTAAAGTCTTCCTCTGCCAATCCTGGGGTTGCCGGTTTGAGTCCCACCTGGATAGGTTTTTCATTGCCAGGGGCATGGGTGTGGCTGATTGTATTTCATCGTTTAAACCGGCAATGCTTAAGGCCTATAAATGTGAATTACTAGGAGAAATATAAATAAAAAATAAATTTATGCCTTGATACGCATAGCCAGTGAATAAGGTTACAAGTTCTTTGTTGCTTAGTTTGAGTTGGAAATTAATCACAAACGTCAATTTTCAGTGTATCTGATGAAAAGTTATTTACTGATTAATAATTTGTGATAACTATTGTCATAAATTCAATTGGTCTAGTATCTATAAGTTCACCTCACATTTACTTAATATTTTAAGTTAGGGGATAACAAATAGTTGACCATATTGAGCATTACTTCAAACAGCATTTTCAAATAATGAAAACAGACTTTGTACTATCCACTTATTTAATTACAGATAAATTACAACAGGTTTTTCATCTTTTACACCATCAGCAGGTACACTACATATTATTTGAATTTTGATCAGTGAATAGCCATGAAAACAATTAAAACTGTTGCAAAACGTTTTGTCATATTTCATGTTTAGATAGTCGAAAACACAATAGCTGGCACATAGGTCATGAATCAGAATCCAGCTTTTGGCATCCATCTTTTATTGTGAAGTTATAAATTTTTCTCAGTGGAATTATAGATAGCATATTTTTGGTGTCATTTGAGTCCCATAGGTAAAAATGAAGCTGTGTCATTTTAATTTGCCATCTTAGGAAGCATGGTAGAACCATGAATTAGATCTAATTATTCAGCTTAATCTTTGATTTAGTGCTAATATATTTTAGAATTCCTAGATTATCTGTGTTCTGCATATCATATTAGTAGTTGTAAGTATAGAGATAATTCCATCAAATGCTAACTTTTGTGTTTTGAATCCATTAATAGGAATGCAGTAGAATATTATCGTGTTAGTTTTTTGTTCCTGCTGATAGGCCATGTTTGTATGCTTGCATGTCTGTATTTAGTGTTTATTAGAAATAGTCATCATTTCTAGTTTATGTGACTTGTATTCATAATTTTTCAGCCGCCATTCTACTTAGAACCATACTATTGTGTCTTGAACTAATTTAAGTGTCTAAAATTTACTCTCATCATATATGATGCTAGTATCCATTTCAAATAGCTATTTCCATGCAGGCACAATCATGATCTCAGATCATTTCTTGGGTGCTCTCTGTTTCTTTTTTTTAAGACATGTTTTTGAAATGGATAATGATTAATCCCATTGCTGCTGATCTGCTTGGGTGTTCAGAAAATTGGAGAAGTGCTTTGACCTATTTATGAGAAGTTAAATTTGATCATGGACAAAACCACTTGAAGATATCAAATTTTAAATATTTGATATTCATTTTGTGTATTTTAGTAACACACTGCAAAGTTTTCCTGGCATATCAGGAAGTATTTAAAATGGGACCGTGGAGGATCATTTGGAAGTTTGTGTTTTGGAGACTGGGTTTTTTTTCCATTGAAGTCACTTAAGATCACACTTTTTCATTAGCTATGCTTTTATTATATTGCTGGTTTAATAATTTTTGTTTGGCGTAAAGATAATTTATATCTGCTTTTAGGCTAAAATGTTACATCCAATTGTTAACATCCTCATCTAAAACAGCTGTTTGATTTCAAATGATTTAAATGGTAGTGGGAAATGAAAATAGTTCTGCCCCTCTCAACTTTGTTACAGTGTACCATATCAAGATGTTTTTTTTTCAATGAGATGGAGGAGTACAATATCTGCATTTGCATCTTTGTGTTATATATACTGAGATTCGCTACAAGCCTTAACCGCATGGTTTTAAAGTTCTTGCATCCGGCAGCAATGTATATATTTAGATTGCTCTGTGTTATGCAATTCACAGCTCTGGCAGCAAGCAAGGTGTTTTTAATACAGTATTGTTGAGATCTCTTGGCAACGTAGATAAACAGCCAAAATCACATAAATATTTTAGTCAGTCTCAGTCAGTATTACATAGCAGGGCATCTGTGATGCAGTCATTTAGTTTTGCTTTTATGCTTTTATAAATATTTTTTTTATAACTTTCATTAGCTTATTTACTTTTATGCTGCTTTGAAATTATAAACAGGTTAAATGTTCCAGGGAAAGAATTGAAAAAGTTGATGAAAGCAATTATAAACATTCTAATAAAGGTTTCATAGTTTTGTTATGAACAGAAAATGGATAATGAAAAAGGTACGACTCGTCTATTCTGTATTTATTTGTACTAACACCCTCACTTTGTGGCAGTCCTGAGGTGATTGCACTACATTTATCATCGTATGGAAAATTTTAATAGATCTATTTCGGAAAAACTACCCTTTTACTTATGAGTTTATAATTGTGGTGTTTTAACACCACAATTATGCCAATATAGCTAAATTAATATTTTTCAAGTCCATAATACATTAAAAAATATTCATATAATGTGGTATACCATATTTTTAAATGTCTATTATGAACTTGAAAAATATTTTTCTAGCTATATATTGATACTTTTCATTTTATTTCTTTTTAAGCATTTAAATCTATACTCAAGTAGGGCTTAGCAAGCATGAGCAAATTCTATGCCTTGATTACTTATTTCCTACATTCTTAGCTTCACTCAATCATATAAGCTTCTCCTCGACCAAAAGTGATGCCAAGAGGTGAGCAACATTTTGAATTTGATATATCTGTTTCATTTACTTTGGGCTCCTGTTCCTATTTGTCATCTAGTTGGACATTTCTAGCCAAAAAGTGCTTGATAATTGTTAAGACTTCCATCATTCCCAGTTCATGTTATTCCCATGATAACTTGGTAGTGCAAATTACATTACTCAAAGGTCGTACCTTCCTGGTTAGAGAAGTGTGTTCCTTCGTTCAGAGCTATGAGTCTTAAAATTGTTTTGTATTTTTGCTCTTTTTTGAGAGGCGACGATTTAATTCTCTCGGAATTGCTTAAGTATGTTGGCAAATTGTCCAAAATACCTCCACAAGAAGTGAATAATTATTAAAAATTAGTTGGTAACACAATATCAGTTTTCCAATTTTTCAGCATATACAGGGTAAGATACCTGGGCTAACAGCATAGGTTAAAATATCTAGATCTAATGTTTAATTTTCAATGATTTTGGTGTTATTAAATTACTCCAGAGTTCAATTTCTGAATATTAATTGTGATGATTATACTATTTGGCCTTTTTGTGTGTTACCTTATTCTCCTTCTTAATATTGAGAGAAAATGCTAAAGCATAACTATTTATGGAGTGTGTAGCAGATTTGGACTAATATAAATGAGTCCAAAATTTTAGAAAGATGTATCAGCCTCTGGTGCCTGAAATATCAGACATTGACTATGTGCATATACCCAAGCCATTTTATCATTGTACATTTGTTTGTAGGAGAATCAGGTGTAGGATTTTGTGATTTTATTTGTGCATAAAAAGTATTTTGGTCTCTTTGGTAATGGGGCTTAGCTTGTGTATGTTTGAAAATGCTGTAAGGAATTGTGATGTTTCAAGTGCAATACCTAATGAACATGATTATCAGTGATAGGGAAGCTTCCAGTACATCCATAGCATCCCATTTTCTTTTAAAATCTTTTCTTAACTTGTTTGATTCTTTCTAATCATGGTGGCCACAGACCTGAGAAACATGAGATTCCTGCTGTAATCATGGAACTATGATTCTCGAACCTTATGGAGTATGGAATAAACATGAGTTTGTTAGTCTCATTAGGCCCCTGAGATTTTTTCCCATGTGCTCCAAAAGTGTCAGCATCGATCTGAAATCAAGGTTCATCTAGTTATATGGAAGAATGAAATTGTAAAGAACATAATACTTCTCATGGGTATATGAGCATCTCATTAGTTCACATCGCCTGCTCAACTTCTCAGCTGCTTTGTCATATGTTTAGTTGTAGCTGTGTTTCTTGTCTCATTTTTTAAACTTAACCAGTAAGCAGTAACCTTTCCTGAATAATGTTGAATCATTATGCTCATTGCCTCTGTTCTTGAATTTTTGTGTGAATTTTTCTGTCTTTCCTGTTCTTTTCTTTAATCACCATATCTTCAGCTTTTTGTCTAAGTTATTTGTTTTTATCCTCCTTATTGATGAATTTTGTAGTACAATTTCACTCGATCATACCTTTGATTTTGATATTCCACAAAACGCCTTCATTATTCCTATGTTCTTAACTTCACTTGTAATACAGGATGTATTTTTAGTATGACTTTTCTCGCCTTTTTCTCATACAAACCTGTTGGATAACGTTTCTTTATTCAAAACTGTTTTCATTGCCCTAAGTTTGTGTAGAAGACTAGGGGTATTACTCCCACTTCCGCTGATACCAAGGTTATGGTGTTTCCAAGTTTTTATTCCTCATTTTGATAGTTTTAATGAATGGTAAATCTCAAAATCTGATCCGTTGCTGCTGTAGTGCTTCTTCTGCTAATTATTGACCACACCAAATTTCATCAGGATTTATGTTCTAGGAGTGTTGGATATTTATTGGGAAAATTTTCTAATTGTGCGTATTTAATCAGATGTAGGTACTTAACCAGGGTGAAATAACTCGAATTTCCTCAAGTTTTCCCTAAGAGATGTAAAGTGGTTGAAGTGATCCACACCATATTGTAAAATGATAATGATTAAATGCTGCATTATCACTATACATATTTCTGGTCAACCATGAGACACTTTTGCTACTAAATTTTGATTCTCTGAATGATAACCGAAGACTTAAGCTGCGGGGAAAAACAATAAAATAAGTTTCAAATGTTTATATTATAATCGTGAATACTAAGTTCCACCTGAACATTTTTTCCTAGAATGTATAATGCATGTAATCCTCATGGCTGACGGGTGTGCTTGCTTCAGTTCAGCCAGTTGCTATCTGCTATTAACCCTTAAACGCCTAGTGTGCCCAAAAGTCTCTTTAAATGTTTTTGCTGCATCCATGAGTGCCCAAAATATCCCGGCTCCGGGCGTGCGTCCATTTAAATCCGGCAGCCAGGCGAAAACACTGGGATTTAAATCCGGCGGATAAAGGTCAATGAAATAGTACAAATCCTGGCTGCATAACTCCAAGGGATGACCATTTGTCCATATGGTAGTGGTGTCAGACAAGGAGAAAATGGTAAAAGAGAAGTACTTTTACAAATATATACTGATACAGACCATAAGAAATAGTCTGTGAATCTTGACGTCTTATGTTTTGTGAATCATGATAGAAATGGTCATCTCATGCACTGTGGTGTGATCCTGCATTCAATTTCAAATGATTTTCAAATGCTAGTAATGTCAACACTGGGAGTGAGTTGGCAGTGAATGAGTGTTCTTGGAGCATGTGAGTAGCAGAGTGAGCGGAACAGGCTAATACGGGGCTTTGGCTGACATGGTACATACACACTGTTGATTTTCACCAAATGAATTATTTTGTTACTACATAAGTAGTCTTCAATGTGTAGGCATCATCTTGAGAGAAATTAAAAAAGTGAAGATATATTGAGAAGAGGAGAGATGAAAGATATCGGTTGGATTAGGGTGAAAGCAGGAGGGGCAGTGATCTACTAAACTGGATTTGAGGTTAGGTCTGTTGCTGTTTTTCTATGTCCACTGATGAAGGAGATGGTGTATAACCCAGTGGGTTGAGTCCTTGGCCACCAAATGGAGGCTCCCAGGTTCAAATGCAGGGTAATGTCATCAGCTCAGCCCTTACTTAATCAGAAGCTGCACCATCTTATGGCCACCCAATACACTTTTTGGTGGTGATCCATTAGTGGACCAAAAATCTGGTGAAGACCTAGTAGGGTTTAAAGTCATTATTTCTGAGTACTAAAAAACCCTTTCACTAAACACTTCCATGGTGGTACTTTGATATGAGTTAGTACCTAACTTGCCTGATGTAGATTGAATTATTTTTTTGTAAACAGGAACTCGGTGTTGTTTTTTTGGATAAGGTTAAGACTAAACACTGAATTATTTTTTTGTAAACAGGAACTCGGTGTTGTTTTTTTGGATAAGGTTAAGACTAAACATGAGGCAGCAAAATAAAATGTTTTGACTTCTTGGGCTTGTTTAATAAGGCAATGATATTGTTTGTAAATGCAATTGGTATGTGAGAATATTAGCTTTGAGATTGTTCTCTTGAAACTTAAGGATGTGTGGATTTCATGATCAAGAAATGTGCTAGTTGTTTGTATGCAAGGCATCTGGTCTGATGGCTGTTTTTTTAAGGATATGTAAGAAAGATGTTGTGTGGATTTCATAATCAAGAAATGTGCTAGTTTTCTGTATGCAAGGCATCTGGTCTGACGGCTGTTTTTTAAGGATGTGTAAGTCCTGAAGTATATTTTTTTAAGTATGAATATAGTATAATCTATTTTTGTGTTTTTTTAAAAGAATCTTGTTGCTAATGCATCAGCAATAACTTAAAAAACTGATAAACAAGCCAACTAACATGGGCATCATAATTATTTGCTTTATCTTTGAATTAACTCTTTTGATGGTCTTTCATGCTCACAATGTGTGTTTGTACCCTAGCTTTCCCCGGGAAACTTGTGATATACGGTTACAGATTTTCTGTTTACTTTGTAGTGTGTTCATTCATAGTTTATATCTCGAGGAAAAATAATTATGAGATGTAAAATTCATGTTAGTAAGTATATTTGTGCATTGTGGAATCACACTGGGAATATTTCTTAGGGAATTGGTGAATGAATAATCCTCCTCTCTCCTCTTTTGATTAATTGATGCTTTGTTAGGCATTAAATGAAATGAATATAGGTACTGCTGTAAATGTGAATTTGTTTTTGTTCCATCAATTTTAACTGGGAGTTCTCATGAAGAGATTTGTTGTGATTATATAATGTGGGTGGAATGGTCTAATAAATTAACATGTTAATTTAGAAGAAACATGTCTTAGCACATCTCCAATTTTTCTGTGACTGCTGCTTTCCCTGCTTGTCATGCATGTATTTCTTTAACTACAACAATGTTGCAAAGACTTCTTTAGTCAATGGCTTGCTATGTGTGTCCGTTTTTCCTCTCTTTCTAAACATGTCTTACATTTTAATTATTTCCCATCTATTTCACTGTCTGATTTCATAACTCCCCGCCTGCACCTCTTCGTATTGAAAACTTCGAATCCTTAATGCAAACTGAAATATCACGGATGAGCAGAAGAGGAGGAAGAATTTGGACCTGGTGGTGTTGGTGGGTTAAACACTGCCTTAGAAGGAGGTGGGTTTGGTGGCCTTGGAGGAAGTGGGGGTCGTAAGGGTGAATTGACCGGTGAGGCACAAGTGGAGGCACTGTTACAGCCCCTAGTCTCCCGACTTGAGGAGCTGAATACTTGTTGTGACCTCATTGGCAAGCATCGTTCTACTTTGCAACGCTCAATTGCCGACTTAGAGTCAGTGGCAGGAAATTCTTCTGCTACGTCAGATGAGAGTTCAGAAGCTGGGACTACTGAATCTGCTGTTTCTGTTCCCACTTTACTTCCCAAAGTACGGACTATCATCGAGCGTGCTACATTGTTTCGCATCACTTCAGATGCCTTGCGAACAGTGAGTTGATTTGATTTTCCTTTGTAACCTTTCCTTTTATCATGTGACTAATGATATTTAGGGGACTTGTTAAATTTGTATTTGAAAAGTGAAATCATCCCTTAATATTTTGAAAGGAGTAAGGAAGAATTTTTATATTTTGTGGCTTGTTTCGCCAAAATTAAACTCCAACTATTTTCTCTTGATTAATATAGTAGATAGCCTAATTCAGTTTTCCTTAATTCTCTATCCCAGTAACCTTCAGAATAATATTTTATGTATGTTTTTATTGGATTTTCTCCTATTGTTGAATGCAATCTATAATGAAAGATACATATTTTGTTATCTTGAAAATTAGTCTCATTAAAATTTTTGCAGGCTGTATTTGGCTAAATTTAATTTTAAGCTTGTTATAATGAAAGAGTGCAGTAGGAGTACAGTGATGGTCTAGAGAGGCAATCCAATCAATGTATGCCTCGATTTAGAAAACTGAGGTGTTTACTTGGTGAAAATTATGGAAATAAGAAATACTTCTAAAGCTGCCACGAAATATGTGTCTGGCCAGATGTTGTAAGTATTCCTAGCTTATTGATTCTTCATAGAAAGGTGATGTTTGAGGACCATTTAGTGATGCATAAGTTGCTGTTCTTTCTTTAGACTTGGCAGTTGTGATGGGTCCGTTCCATTCTTTATTTTTGATACCACCATGATTATAGTTTAAATTTCAGTCTCAAACAAGTACATATTATACTCTATAAAGTTTTAGATGCATACTTCGTAAAATATCACAATCTCGACAACATATGTCAAATATTCTAATTGCTGTATTTCCAAACCCATAAGATACATTGTAGTTTCTAGAAAATGTATTCTGAAATCAGTCTGCATCTAATGGGTCAAGGATAAAGCTATGTTTTCATTCATCCAATTTTGCATTGCCATCAAAAGTGTCCATCTCTCTACTTTCACCACAGAATGCATTGCACAGGGTGTCGATCGTCAGGGAAAACTGGGAAAACCTGGAATTGTCAGGGAATTTCAAATTTCTGGAAAAGTCAGGGAATTCTCGTAACTGTCAGGGAGAAACTCGGATAGGAAATTCTCGTTATTTTTCTATTATTATGTTAATCGGCCAGTCTTCCCGCCCTTTATTTCACCAACTAAAACTAATGTCCGTCGCTGACGTGCATGGAATAAGCCCCATCAATTCATGGGGCATTCAGTTGTGAATCTTATTAGTTGTGAATCATAGTTTTGTAGTTGTGAATCAGACGTACAATGTATCCCTTTTGCTTATCCTTACTGCAATATTTGCCTAAAGTGTTAAAATTCATGATCACAATGTATTACGCTCATCACAAGGAATCGGAGGCTATGTTGTTCAGAAAACTTTACCTCACGGGTTTTTTTTTTTACAATATAGACTCAGGTTGAGCGGTAGCTGGATCACACTAGCTCGTAGTAAATACATGCTCGCAGTTCTAAAAATACGAGACGATGATTATTAAAATGGAAAAACAAGTACGATCTCTGTAAACAATCTTACGCAAGATCATCTTCGAATCCCATACCTGCCTTTGTGAGACAGTAAGAAGAGCCCTCCTCCCCTCCCCACCTTTCACGCTTGACGTAAATATTGAATGGCCCCCTTAGCTCCCTCTCCGAGAAATTTAGTCAGATCACAAACCACCTCAAATATGATATTCCTGAATATGATGCTGCCGTTGCTAATTGTCTCCTGTCTTCGCTTGCAGTGGCACACTTACGTTTCGTTTGTTTATCCAAATATTTTTACATATTTTTGTTCCCTCTTGCAATCAAGGGGTTATAACTACGTAAATCAAATTTTTATTTGCTTCAGAAGGTCACTTGCGCCATCCGATTTTGATCCAGTCCAACAACTTGGTTTTGGTTTGTATTTTTCGCACACCTTAGTGGTAGGTACCTGTTCCGGAATCTGCCGGTAAATTGGCCTTTAAATTTCCCTTCGATGCCTTTTCTGTAATCCTCAACTTCCCAGAACTACCACGACACGACTATAATTTGGATGATAGTTTAACTTATGAAGGTTTAATATATTTTTTTCATTAGGATAAACTTGTAGCTTTTAATGTATTGATTTCACCTTGTAACATTTTCTGAGTTTTGACGAAAATTTAATTCAGCAGAAATAAAATATTCCAATAATAGGTGACCTTTTGGCGATCGGTCAGGGAAATTGGTTAATCCATCAGGGTAAAGTCAGGGAATTTAAAAATTGGATATCAGTGGCCACCCTGATTGTAGCAGCTAACTCAAGTGAGAGAGTTGCTATTTTTGAAAGTTGACAATCCCATTTTCTTTCCGTAAATTATTTGCGTTAACGGTTGTAGATTACAAATTTTTCTTCTCAAAACTAACCTGAAAAATGACAGTATGGTCCGGTGTGATCTATAGGCCAGGAAATACAGTATATTTTTTAATACAGAAACTTCTCTGCTCACAATATTTTGATGCGTCTTCTTTCAAAGACATGAATAGCCATGTGCAGTTGTTAAATTCAAACTCATGATTGAACTTCAAATTTAGTGGTAGCATATACGTATGGTTAGTTCATATTGCTGGCATTGGTTGTGCGCTGAATCACATGCCTCTAACTTGAAGGGTTTGAGCATGGGATCTTGAAGGGAGAGGAAAAGCATCTCAGGCAGAGGGGAGTGGGATTGCTCACCTCAGAACAATGAACTATGTATTTATGGAGACATGCATATAGAAATTTAATCCTTGTAAAATTTGTGGCAAAGAAACATTCAATCATAAACAATGAATGAGCTGAACTCTGATTTTTTTGCTGACCCAACAAATCAAGACCAAAATGTTGCCAATTCTCACAAGAGAGAAAATTTTGACTGGCACTTATGACAGAGAGCAAACAGTATTTTTTTGCATAAAAATGTAGTTTGTGGGAAGAAGATAATGTTTTCTTGAGTGGATACCTGCCCTCTTTACTCATAGACATGCAAGATGTATTTAAATCACTAAATGCTAAAAAAATTAAATACTAAATAGAAAACCATTGTGAAAAAACTGTTTGTGTTAATATTACATAAATGGTTCAATTTTAAACAATTTATTGTTTAAAATGAACCATGAACAAGTTGTTTGAAATTGAACCATTTACATGTTTAACACTTTGAGTGCTGAATAGGCTATGTCTTGTTCTTGGCTCAGTGCTGGCCATTTTTTGCATTAATCAAAAATCACTCAATAATAAACTTATAAATATTTTATTTTTCTTTTCGTAGTATAAAATTATAAAGCCTATTTCAAATTCTAACATAGTTGTTTTCATCATTCCATTATGTTTAGTTTTTGTAACTATCTTTTAAAAAACACCTTTTTTCTGATTTTAAAAATTGTAAAAAAGCATATTTTTAGGTTCATTGATTGAAAATAACTATTTTCATACAAAATAAGTCATCAACATCAGCATATATAATAGGAATTGTTTTATATATGTATTTATAAAAAAATACATTTAATTTTCAGTATTCATTTGTCATACACTTTCTTGCTGTGATATAACTTGAAACATTCACCCCGGCAGAATCCCTTATCACAGTCTTTGCAATACCAGCTGGTATCTTTCCTTCTGGCTGTTCCATCTTTGCACGTACCTTTCTCTGAACAAACGACACATCTTCGCCTAGCACTTTTTTTCCTTCTGGTATAGGAATCTTTTCAATAAAATGTTTTTCAGATAATCTTGCTAATTGAGAAGTATGTATTTCGTTTCGTAGGGTGATCTTCTATCAGCACTAACTCTGTACACACTTGCTGTATGAAGGATGTCTTAGCAATACTCTGTTTCTTGATTTTATTATTTAGAATGCAAGCATCGCATGTTCCCATTAGGTTTAGGTGGAATGCCAGCTTTCTCCACTATTTGAAAGATCGGTGACTAAAACTATCATAGGACATCCTCTGGTCAATTAGGTCAACTCCATATTTATGTGTGTTATAATCTATCACACATAATGGTTTGGTTTTTTCTCTTCCTCTTTTGTCCGTATAAGTAGACATTCCTGCTCTCTGCCTTGTGGTTACCATCCAGACATCTCTTTTGTCTTTCCAGTGTGACAGTAGTACATTTCCTTTCCGTCGGAAAACTTGCTCATTCCATTTCAGCGATTTGGGTTCATAGAAAACTCGTGGGAAGCCTCGTCTTGTTTTATTGACAGTAACAACTAGACCTGTATTCAACTTCTCAAGTTCCAGTGCCAAATCAGGTGAAGTGTAATATCTGTCTGTGAAAAGTGTGTGCCCTCTATTCACAAGAGAATCAAGCAATCTCATTTCCAGAGCTGGCACTGAATTATCAATTCCTTCTCCTTGGTACACCTCAAAATTCCAAACATACCCAGATGTAGCTTCAGAAAGCATAAAGATTTTCATTCCTTACTTATTGGGCTTGTTGGGCATGTATACACGAAAATTTACACGACCCCTTATAGGACACATACCTTCATTGATTGTAACGTTTTCACCAACATTGTATGTTGATTTGAACTTTTGTACGAGTGGCGTAGTCAATGGCCTAACTTTATACAGGGAATCAAAACCTGGCTCTCCTTTCCTTTTCAATCTGCTATTATCAGCCAAGTGTAAATTTGATAAAATAACCATAAACCTGTCCCTGCTTAGGACATTTGGGCAAAAATTGCACGATAAAACAGGATCACTGCACCAGTGATCCGATAATGACGGCCTATCACTGATTGATATGCGAAGAATGATGCCTAAAAATTTTTTTATATCGTTCAGAGTTAGGCGGAAAACCCATTTATGGAGTCTACTATTGGGTGAAAGTATTTTCACTTTGTTTTCTTCGAATATTTTGCCGGGCGTAAAGGTTGGTTTCCTCTTTCATTGTATGCCTCATACCAACGTCAACAAAGTGAAGGAAAAAGTCAATTACCTTGCAGGATTTATCGAGGCCAACCCCATCCACCACCCCAATATCTCCATGAAATACAGGAAATACAGGTGTGCAATCGTACTCAGACCAACCAATGTTGCTGTGGTTATCTAAGCGTGGCCGTTTCTTACGAGGAACCTCTTGGAATACTTCCAGGAGACTCTCTGAAGTTGCATCATTGTCATCTTCTGGTTCACTACTATCTGCTTCGGAAGTACTTTCTGATGAAATGGATTCAAATATTTTCCGAATTAACATACGAGAAATAACAACCAATTCTACAAAATAACATATTCAATTAAAAATAGGAAAGATAATTAGGAATAAAAAAAGTAGAGCAAAGGAATAAGAAAAACAGTAACATGAAAATGTAGCTGAAAGGACACAGAGTGACAAAAACACTCACCTTGCTCATTTGGCAGTAACGGAATATACGTTTCATCATCATCAGAATCATCTGTGTCTTCATCAGGACTAATATTGTGCAATAAATCAACAATTTCTTCATCCTGAAGGTGTCTTGAACAGCCAGGATTCTCCATGTTCACAGGCACATAACAAGCTCACGAATGACACACGTGTTCTTGGGATACGTCTTTTACTAGTTTCACGACAAAGAGGGCCATTAGACAGCTAAATTGTGCACTACATGAACCATGCCTACGATCATGAGCAACTGCTCACTGCTAGCGACGCTAGAGAGCGTTACTTTCCAAGCAACAAAACCAGAATTCCAGCAATGCACAAGTGAGTCGCTCACAAATACCGCAAGTCCCCTAGCGACGCATATTTGCATCGCTAGCACTCTTTAAGTGTTAATATTGACACCAATTGAGTTTTTTCACAGTGGTTTTCCATTTAGTATTTTACTTTTATGCATTTGGTGATTTTAATACTTCTTATTTAGAAATTTCCACTGGAAACAAAATGTACTTCATCACCGTATTTGCGGCAGGCATGAATATCTTCATTAATACATCTTATTCTACAATTATTCTAATAACTTCAGGGCTTTTTTTTAATTCATCAGAATTTGATGAAGTATTTATTATATGACTTTCATACTCAAGTGATCAACCATCCTTTCTTTCCGTAAGTTCTTTTTGTTATTGCCTTACAATTTCTATTTTTCCTTATGTTTTTTAAGAATAATGCATGGCAATATCTTAATTAGATAATGTTTAGAACGTATGTTTATTTCATTTGTGTTTTGACATGCATTGTGTAGAGTTATTTTAAGTCTGGTATTGTGCATTTGATGTCAGATTTGATATGCCATGGTAAAAGTGTCATTGACACTCTAGGTTTGCACATTGAGTAAAATGGAGAAAAGTTTGGTATGGCTGTAGGAGACCAAGCTAATCAAAGCGGACTTCAATTCAGATCCAGAACCAGGAAAAACACTGGAAAAAACTGGAACAGACCCATCACTGCTTAGTTATTGTATATTATCTTCCTTGAGAAAGTACAAAGATACAGTTGGTGGCTTTTATTTTGTGTGTAGGCAACTGCTATACTTGTTAAGGAAAAATGATTTGATCTAAAATATAGGATTATATAGGTACCTATAAAGAATTGTGGTCTTGTTTATGTCCATGATTATCCTTATATTTTTGGCAGAATTTTTATTTATCAGTTAATTCACCTTCTGCATGTTCCATCCCTGTAATGCTTGGTCCCAGTTGTGTTAATGGAATTATACTCGTAGGGTAGCTTTAGAATGTGTAGAATGTTCCACAGCTTTTATAGATAAGGAATGAGGTATGGTTTTTACTTATTTTGGGGATTTCTACTTGCAAACTATCACATTCACTGTCAATAACGATTATTTGCAAGCAAATTTTCATTGTGAGAGACCAAATGAAGTTCCTATCAAGTTTTAATCTTTGGTGACTTGAAAACACAACAGATTTTAGAATTTGGAAACTTTTACTAATTAAAATACTCCTTCTGACCTTAATTTTTGTTTAGTTTCATTATGATTGTTTATTTGGTCAATTTATTTAGGAGAGGCTATTTTACATCCATAAATATTGCATACAGATACAGGTTAATACATTACAATTATTGGGCTGGGAAATATTTACGTTGACCTAATATATTACAGTTTTTCATTGCAATTGTTGCTGGCTGACACGTGGCAAACTAACATTTAGTTAAGCATTGTTTTTGTGTGAATAGTATTTGTTATATAATAAAATAGAAACGAGAAAAATAAAAAAAATCAGAGAGTAAATCACTTTGCCCTAATGCTTTATCTAGGAAACATTTTGCTAAACAAACTATGTAGGTACGAGAGATTAGTTTGTAGATAGAAGTTTTATGTCCAGAGAGGCTTTTCTGTGTTTGTAGTAAGCCCTACATTACTTTTATTGTATGTGCAGTTTTGTTCTTTGTCACTAAAGAACTTCACTATCACTGTTCTTCTTTCCTTTTTGTGAATTTTGTGGAGGATTAGATCATACTATTCCATTGCTATTAATTATTTCCTCCTGTGGGATTGGATATGATGTAGCTGCTACAAAAATGCATTGCCAACATTGTGAGGAGAGCGGCAAAAAATATTTAATAGTTTGGTATACAATGCTGCAGCCAAATAAATATTGATAGAATTAAGGGCTGTTGAAATAACTTTTCCTTGGAGCAAATTCATTTTTTGGTGCCTTTTCCTCATTTGTTTGTACAATTTTGCGATAAAGTTCAGTGTTCTGCCTGATATGATTAAGGCTTATTTGGTCAGTGAAGAAAAAATCCTTAAGCTACGTAAGTGCATTATTTCTTATATTCAGTCATTGCCCCCAATACAAGTTTAATTACCTATTTGTGGGATCTTTAAAGTATTCCAGTGTCATGGGTGGATGTTACATGCATTGACTTGAGGTGTCTCTGCTTATATGGGCATATCCCATATGCCATTCATGTGGCCAGTATCATTGAAGATCAATCACATCTCTACAGCTTAGTATTTGAAGTAAGGGGTAGGAGTTTTTGTGTTGTGGTCATTTTGGTGGTGTTGGGAGTGCTTTGAAAGCATAGGTAGTTACGCCATTGCCATTCGTGTCACACCTCAGAGATGCGTGGAGTATGTTGACTTGGCTCGTACGGAACTGCGGAAGTGGCAGCGTATCCTGCAGCATGAGCGGGATCAGCGTTTGAGGTTGGAGGAAATGGTGGAGCAATTGGCACGCCAGCACTCGCACCTGGAGCAAGCGGCCAAGGAGCACCAGACAGTGAAGCCCTCCCTGAGGGAGAGGAGTGAGTTTTTATAAATATAATATATATAAGTATATTAATTAAATTTTTCGCAGCTCACTCATTCAAATTTTTTGTTGCCTTCAAAGAGAGTTAATTTCAGCTGTGTCATAAAGTATTAAAGCTGTGCTTATGGCAGGGATCGGGTTGGTGTGGTGGCTCGAGTTCTGGATTCCCATCCCAAGTGCCGAGCTATGAAGTCAGCTAGTGTTGAAGATTTTTTAGTGGTATTCAAATACCTACATTGGTTCTAATAACAAGGATAAAGAAATACTTCATAATTTTCCACATTTTTTGTTTTGACTTTGACTGGTTTTGATGCATTCACATCATCCTCAAAGGTAGGTGACCTATCTTTGTGAATGATGTGAGAGCATCAAAACTAGTCCGGTCAAAAAATAATAAGTGTGGAAAATTACAAAGTATTTCTTTATCCTTGTGACAAGTAATGTGTCGATTCTGCAAAGTTATGTTGCTGACAATTGTTTCTTCACTACATGGGTGCTATGTGGAGAGCACTTCAAGGTGTCTGTACTCCATATATCGAATAGGACTTAAAGCTATGGATCTTTTGGCATCTTGCACTCAGACTAGACTAATGCCAAAACTTGGTTTTTCCCCACGGTTTCATCAATCAGATACAATTCTTCCCTAATTGACCAATCTACCCATCTTTAATGACACAAATCTCCTTGGCAACCTGTCACCTGCCTAAATTACTAACCAACAATCAGGCTTATGTTGAAAATGCCATGAGAAAAAATTCACCTAATTCCAGGAATCTAGCCATGGAGCTTGGGGTGAAAGATAGATGCTTTCCTGGCAAATTTTGGATGTAAACTCTTCACAGGCTCCCTACCAGGTGATGTTCTCCATATCTGCGGACGTTTTGAAATAAGAATATCCTTTCATCATCAGGGCTGTTAAACATCCATGGAGTTGACATCCATGAAGCTAAGGCTTGCCGGGTCAATGCATAAACCACCATACTATGCAGGCTTCCTGCTTCTCATGGCTCATATTGCTGAACTAAGGGAACTAGAATTTTCAAACTGAGCATTTGTTGGAATCCCAAGTGGCAGTGTTTTTTAATGCTTTACTATCTGGGAATTCTTAGATGCCCAGATCAATAGGTGATAGTTCTGTCTTCTTGTCCCTCTCCAAAATTTATGGACCAACCTTCCCAAATGAGGTTTGAATAGGCACACCCTCTTATTAATCTGGAGTAGGTTCCTCCAATCCATGGTATTTAGAGATGGGTTCATATTCATTCCTCAGATTATGACCAAGTTGCTTTCTTGCTTTAACAGTTGATTTGACTGCAATAAATGGAGGAATTTACGCTCAGTTAATTATCAAATTAGTCATAAAACAGCAAGGAAAGTATTTGTGGAATGTTAATTCAATGAAAAATAATCATTTCTTTGCATTTCCATATCCACTATTGCTTGACATCAACCACTTTTTACAGCCTGCAGAAAAAGGCCAACCTGGATTATGGTGGTCCAGTAGGAGGATACTCTATTGCATGTGCCAAAAAAGGAGAATATGCCCTTTACTTTTCTCTCACACTTATTGGTAGTGGACAAAAAAGACATTTAAAGCTGAGGGGTTGAATGATACATTTGATATGTATCGAAGTAAAATAAATGAACTTAGTAATACAAGGGAAGGAAAAGTAGGGGCTTGGATTTTCGTCTTGAGAATATTAACTTTTGTTCATTGTGCTATGCAGACTGAAAGCTCTGCTATATAAAACGGGTAGCCATTGAACCTCAAAAAACTTTTTTCATTATTCTTCTTCTATAAAATACTTTTTTTTCATAATAAAGAATTGGGTGAGGTTGGTGATTATGCTTTTTTGCTCAGGATGAAACTGTTTTGCATTAATTTTAGTAATAGCTTATTTTTTCATCTGTATCTGAAAATTTATCTTTTCAGTCCTCAATGATTTTTTCGGTGTATTAGCCATCTGTTTTATGTGATAAACCTTAATACCTAACTTCAAGTAATGCTGTTTTTAACCAAAAGTACTTTTTGCTCAGGGATTTGCTTATATTGCTAACATTATTTCTATTGCTTCAAGATGCTATTACTGAAGGAAGGGTGCATACTTACAGCCTTTAGAATGCTTGAAGCTGCTTCATAAGAGTAAGCATTCATAAGAATGTGCATGATATCTGTGATTGCATTTTGCTTGAAATGGGCTTAAGTTGCTTAACAAGAATTGTGTGATTAATTTTAATATTGGTGTTGCAATCTTTTTCATTGTTATTTTTGATACACTGTAATACCCTACTTTCATTTGTTTTTGCTGTGAGATAATATTTTATCTATAACCAGGTGATAGGTAAATTGAGTTAGGCGAAGGAAGTGGCCCTGTGGGGCTGTAACTATGTACTACATGTAGGGACAAGTTTTCCTGCATTAGCAGGATTGAAATGTAACTTGCAAAATCTGTTGAGGTGCAGCTACCAATATATTTTGACTGGTAAATCAGACTAAAGAATCAGGGTAAATATTTTGTTAAATTTGATTGTTTCAGGCTTGACTTTGTGGAAGTGGTAGATATCCATTTTTAATAAAAGAAAAGAACAAAGAAAAAGCATAAAGTTTTTTATTAAAAATGGATAAATATTTTGTAATTATTATTCCATAAGCAAGGTTATTAGGTTACGTCTTAGGTTATTTAGTAGCTCAGAGTGTAGTGTTTGCAGATACTGTCTAGGCGGTTCTGAATTTGGGTGGGGGTGTTCGGGGGAATATTCGAATCATGCTCCCATTCACCCCCTGCCTAACCCAAGCCTTGTGAGTTTTTTATTCCAGATATTCTTTGTGTAAGGTGCTGGTGCAGGAAGAGGAACTGTTTTCCCTGCCTGTTGTGTCCTCAGCCCACTTCTTTGAAGTGTGATCCTCACCTATTTGGGGCTTAGCACTTAGTTAGCACTGCACTCTCAAATGAAGCCATTATTTGTACATGTCAAGACTTTTGTCCTAACTCCATCAATGTGTGAAATAAAAACTCTCCATGGGATTTTTAGTTCAATGGAATATGTAGTATATTTTAGTGGTAACTGAACCAGTGTTATGGGAAATGAGTGGGCTTGGAGTACAGTAAGTCCTCGACTTACGGGTTAATTCGTCCCAAAAATTTCCACATAAGTAGAAACACGAAATCTTACCTATCCATTTTTGAACCATTAGCTATTACATAGCTGGATTAGCTTTTATTGCGATTGGCGACGATTACAAAAAACACTATCTTTTGAGAGGCTGTGAAGTTAACATAATATGGAAATTCCTGGAGTAACACAAGATTTATTTCACTGGATATTTAAATCTAAAATAAGTATAATTTAATAAAACATGAATAAATTGAAAATTTGTTAAAATTATCATACTCGTGTGAATACCTGTTCATAATTGGAAAAAGTTCTCAATAAATATGTATATGCTCTTTAATTCGACTTTTATCATGTACAATTGTTCTAGCTGTTGACTCATTCATCCCATAAGCACGTGCAATTTCAACAAATTTTCACCTTTGTCACGTCTCTTAATAATTTCCAGTTTCATTTCCAAACAAACAAAGCCTTTTCTTTTTGCCACTCGTAGAAATCTCACCACTGTTACTTTTCCCAGCCATTATGAGGGTTCACATCCAAAACAAACACACAGACGATTTTAATGATTTTATGAGAGAACTTTCTCGAACTTGATAAATAACGATCCCTATGATCCAATCACAACAGTAACACAAGTTCGTCTGTCTGCTGCATGAATGTGTTCTTTCTTTGCTGTGAAGGACAACAGGCATCATCTATGGAGTAGATAATTAACTACATGTCGACTTATGCAGGAAGGTCAAACTACGCCAAAAAAGACGTCGATGCCATGTAAGGACGCTGACAGGCTTACGTTTCCTTAGCATTTCTGTCATCGTGGCTGATATGCGGTAACAGCTAGTTAAAGGCCAAACACATAGATTCTTATGGAGCCTGCCAGGCTTGTAACTCGGATCTGCGTCAAGGACTTACTGTATATGCAAACGTTGAAAGATTTACTCGATGAAATTAATGCTATCAAAGCTGTAATGTAAGCATCTTGATTCCAAAATGTATTAGCCTTTTCTGATTCATCGGTATACACATAGCTGTTGTAAACTCATCGAAATATAGGCTTAAATTTACATTTAAATTGGTACCGCATCGTCTATTTTGTCTGTGGACAACCCATTTGTTGGTCACTGTTTTGTGGTACTTGGCATGAGTAGATTAAGGAATAGACCCCAAAACCCTCCCATGTTTAACCATGTAGACCATACACGTTTATTTCTTAGTCATGTCTGTAGTGTATTTTCATGTTAAGTATGCACCCGGGTATACATTAAATTTGAAATCTGTAAGTATGTTTGCTTTTATGTTAATGATACTGGCAGAACACAGATAATTTGATGCACTTTAATTTTCAGTTTGAAGTAGGAAGCAAGGAAGCAATTAGTTCTATGAAAGAAGTGACATGGCCTTATATATTTTGTTAATTCTTTTTCTCTTCCTTAAAAAAATGTTATCCAATGTATTTCAGATGCTCATCACTCATCGCCTTCTGATGAAGATGAAGAAAATGAATTTTATGATGCAATGGAAGAAACTCAATCAAATTTCATATTGACTATTCCTACTGGTCACAGGCGGACCTCATCAGGAATGAGTAACGCTTCGCAGGTTAGTTAATACTTCACTTGGCCCATTGAGTGTCATATGTTTTATACAGCATCACCATCCTTAAGAACAATTCTATTTTGTACGGGGTTTTTATTTAAAATGTGTGTACACATTAGTCTCATTTTTTTCCAAAATTTTATTTTTACGTTTATAACTTCTTGCATTTTACTCCCTAACAAGGAGACATCATGAGACTGATGTTCAGGATCCAAATGATGTAATTATTTTCTGAAACTATAAAGAGAGAATGGGGGAAAATTGTCATGGCTTTCTTCCATTTATGCCCGGGTTCACGAAAAAAATGGAACTTTAGAATTTTCCTCCGTATAAATCCTTAGCTGTGCACACGTTTACCGACAGGAGCCATGGCCAAGCAGTTTGAGGCGCTGTGCCAGTTATCCACATTATGTGGTGCTGGTTCCGAGTCTCAGTCCAGACGATTTTTGTTGCTTTTGAATATTTTACGGAATCACTGTAAATTGCCCAATCCCATACATTTACGGCATTAACAACAATATTTTTTATTTTCAGCCTATTTGCTGGATTGCTAATTTCGGGATTCTTGTTTGTGCGAAAAGAGGCTTCACATGCCGACAGGCCTAATATGTTTACATTTTTAAAATACAAGGATACTTCGGTGAATAGGATGGGCTTAGATTGGTTGTGGGTCTTTCTCAAGGTCGTAAACAATGAAGGGATTATTACTATTATAATAACGGGTGCTGGTAATTTAAGCTGTGGTCCATAAACTGATAGGATATGCTTGTAAAAGCTCAGGGATGAGCTTTCACCTCACAGAATGGCACATATTTGAACTTAGGGTCAAATATATTTTTACTGGAGGCTTTAGCAGCACGGGTATGTTTCAGGTTGGAGGAATTTTGGATTCTGCTGCGTTGCTTCATTTTTGAGGTGACGTTGTTTTGTATCCATTGTAGGGTGCATCTGATGAGCAAAAGTCAGATACCAATAGCTGGTAATTGGCCTGTATTTGTATCATCCTCAGTGTGGCACACCAATTGTTCAGACAGTCAATGACGAGGAAACTGGAGTTGGCAGGTTTATATTTTGGTGGGCATTTTTTGTACTTAGGCATTTCCAAATGTTGTGAAGGCAGTGGCCATTGTCTCAGTTGAAATTATTTCTGTTTCTTTGATGCTATCTCTTTCTGTTTATTGCCTCACATGTGAAGCGAGGGATATAAGCCTTTTCTCAGGCCAGCACTTGTGTATCATCGGAGTTAGGGTTGAATATTTTAGAAAATTTTCACTTCTAATTTCCGAGCCAAGTGAACCACAGATACAGGAACTGTAGACACTGGGGTCCTACTGTATTTACATTTTGTTCCATGTTCTAAGTACGTCCTTGAACATACATATGTTTTTTATGGTGTTGAGTTTTAATTGACATCCTGAATTGTAGGCATCAGATGGGTGTAACCCTCCTGATGGTCAAGATGAAGCCTCGGGGTCAAGCAGTGAAGTTGATGAAGTTGGTGGCGAAACAACTACTGTTTGTGTCATCACAGCTAAGTCATCAGAGGACCCAGCACCCACTGGCTATCCAAGCTCAGATGGGAAAAAGCAGTCAACATCAGCTTCACCATCCTCATCTACTCCACCGTCTCCCACATCAGCTGCTGCATCATCTGTTGGTGTAAGTTTTGTTTGTTTATGATAAAAATTTTTTAGTGTTCTCTGATTTTTATAAAGAATAATATTTCAGTTCTTGGTATAATAAGCATTAAACTCAAGAGGGAAAAAATTAACTCCTCATTGGCATTCTACCAAATGAATGGGAGGTCCTTGGATAGTCCTGACTATCTCTCCAAGTGTGGAGTATCTTTCCTATTGTTTCCCACTCTAGCATCCCTAATATAAATCAACTTTTTTTTTTATTTTATTTGTCCGATGACATGTAGATTGAATACAAAATACATATACAGGACATTTGTTAGGACAGGACATTAACTGCATTTATAATGTGATGCCTAGCACTATAAAGGGAAAATTTAAAAAAATAAAAGACCACTTCATTTTATCTTCATAATATGATCACTTTATAATTTTTTCGTCAAAGCCATTCCAGTAAATTAAGATAAGTCTATCATGAAAAAAATAACAACCAAATACATAAACGTGAGATAGAAAGACTGGGATTCTTAGAATTGATTCATTAATTTGTTTAAAGATAAGGATGTCATCATGATGCTCTCATGAGAATTGAGATAATTTATTGATAAAAAAAGCCCAGACCTGGAAATGGGGCTTTAAGCACCCCTTAAATGTTGGTGCTATGAGCCTGTCATTCATTTGCTTGCCCTCAAGGTTCACACAGTCGCAATACTCCATGCAGGGTAAAGTAAACATGAAATAGGATTTTGGACATATTTATTCTTTGGGCTCGATAGAGAAAATGTTGTGGTTATGTCACTTGTGAAAATATTGAACAAAGAAAGAATTTGGGGAATTACTCTGGCATTATGGTTTTTCGTACAAAAGTGAGGCAAAGACAACATTATGACACTATCAAAAGTATTCTTGAGTAATTGTAGTGTGGCCCAATGTGGACTAGGGTAACAAAAAATCTGTGTTCAGAGCCGGAGTGGAAAAATGATACAATTTCAAGCTCTGGCTCTAGCAAAAATTTGGAGCTCTGGGTAGCTCCAGATCCAAAGCCCTGGTTAAGGCATTAAGAAATGCCATAATAAACCAAATTATTAATTCTTCTCAGGAAGAGAAAACTTAAAGGTATGATACCAGAGAAGGGCAAAATAAAGTTGAAGATGATCCAAGCTATTCTGAACAAAGGCTGGACAATGAGCAGTTGATTGGGACAAGAAAAGCTTTAAACCAAAATTCTGACCTCTTAGTAATACAGTCAAACCTCTTTAAAACGAAATTCTAGGGACCAAGAAAATTTTTTGTTATACAGAGGTTTCCCTTGTACAGAAGTTATGACCCATTTTAAAATCTGACTGACTGAAAATGACTGAAATCCTTATTTCTGATTGGATGGTTTTTCTAAACAAGAAAACCCAATACTCAATTATTTTATTGTTTTGTTGCATTAATTGTTAAAGAAAAGCCTATATTTTTAGTCATTGTAAGCTTCCTCTCTTCATAATTTAATTTGCCTTCCATGTCTAAAGTTAACATAATAAATGTAACTTTTTTCAAACTATGAACCTCTAGCTGATATTCATGGTTGTGATGTCACTGCTACAGCGAAAGCAACGTATTCACCCAAATTAACTATTTTTTCTCTTAGTTGGCTGATCTATTAACCATTGATGTATTGACCATTGATTATTTTTAATACTGACACCAATCAATATATCAGCTATCATTCTAATGCATAAGAGCCCTAGTGTCTTCTATTGGCGTGCTCTATAGGCTACACTTGGGGGGTATATTTGGTGATATTAACGCCAGCTCATATGGATAGCTCAGTGATCTGCAAAATTGGAAAGTCGAGGTTTGATTCCTGGTCCAATCGATTTGGAATCAGTCATTCCAAGCTAAAAAATTTGAACAATTTCAAAATGTGGATATTCTGCTTAATGCTGCACTTTGAAAAAATATCTTCTTTCCCTAATGGCATTTTATCTTAATTAATGGAACTTAAAAAGCAGTTAAAATTAGCCTTTATCAGAGAATGGCCTTCTAAGCTAAATGGTAGAAACAATATTATTGTCATATTTTAGTTCTTATTAATGTCATTTTTTTCCCTTCTAGATAAGGGGATCCTAATGAAGCCCTACCATCAGCTGTGTTACACTCAGTTCCCTCATTGCAGTTTTCCATAAAGCATGCCACTTTCCTTTGTATTTTGTTCTCTTCCTAGATAAATCTCTCTGCCCTTCAAAAGCACACAGCAACTTCTTCCATTTGTTTTAGTGTTAAAAATGTATCATTTTATTGATGATGGCGGTATTAGCAGCTGATATTATTGATATTTTTTTTTACATTTATGAAATTTTCAACACATATTTCACACAATTATGAAATATTGTTCCGTTTGTTTTGAAGGCATGCATATGTTCATTTGTATTAATTAAAACATTGGTTATGCCTTGGTTTTATTAGGTTTTCTTTCCTATTTCTGTTAAAGGGTGCAGCAGGATCTTCCTCTGCCCAAGCTAATGGTAGTGTGGTTACTTCTAGACGGAAACGTCGTACGAGAGTTCCTGATAAGCCAAATTATCCATTGAATTTATGGAGTATAATGAAAAATTGTATTGGACAGGAACTGTCCAAAATCCCAATGCCTGTAAGTATGTCAAGTTCATGCTCACCATATGAGTGTTTTGTATTGATTAAAAATTATCCTAATGGAAAAAAAATCTTAGATTGATGCTCTTTGATATACATGGTGTTAGAATATGGTGTTAGAATTTAACATGTTCTTATTTAGGCTTTTGGAGGGGTGAGATTTCATAACTCTATTGGATTTTAAGTTTTTATGATTCATTGGTATGTTGTTAATGGTTACATGATATTTCATGTATATTGCTGGATACATCTTTAGGTCATAGGTCAGTATCATTATTTAAAATTAGCGTGTATGAATCGTAAGACAAATTTGTAAAATCTCTGTAGGAAGGCGTTGTATTTTTCTAACCACTCTCTTTTCCTGTGGAATATCCCTCCCATCTGACCATACATTTTACCTGAGTTGCACGTTTTCCTCTTACCTTTACCCCACATTCCACCTGTTTCCATTAAATTCACATGCTACCAATGGATTGATCTATTGCCATCTGGTGCTGGCACAAAAAATACCTCAGGTCGATGTATGAACTGATGCATAATATTCATTTATTCTTTTAATTACATTTGAAATACAATCTAAATGGTTAATTTTGCGCCATTCAATCTCCAGACATATGTATAGTCCTTGCAAAATTAAAGTCAGTATAATAGTTAAATATTATAGTAAATTGTTAGATTACTAAAAAATTAAAACTTCACAAAAATGGCCTTAAAGCACCCTACCAGGAATTGCTGGAAGACAAAAGGTTAAGGATTCGGAGTTGGATCCTGGTAGTCCTTGGTGTGATTCCGTGACAGCATTAGAGATGGGAAAGTTACCTTAATTTTCATCTGAGGTAAATTACCACAGTAAATTACTGTAATTTTCAAAAATTACCATAATTTTCCAGTATTTTTTAGTTTTAAGCATTTAACAGCTAATGTGTGGTTAAATGAGAAAGTCAATAGCAATAGGAAAGGAATAACAATGTTTAAACCATACCTAATACAACATTAATCTATTAGAAATTTTAAAAATTGTAAAAAGAACTACAGCAGCAACACGCAATCTGGCTTTCTTTTATCAAAGTATGAGAAATTTTCAAGAGGAATATTTTAATGCATTACTCTATAATGTTATAATTTAAGTAAAATGTTCCAAAAATGAGTTTTACATGCCTCAATTTATTAAACACATAGGAAATGTGAACTTGGCTTAAAAGAACATGTTGGGAATTTATCTGTATGAAAAATTATCTCAAACGTAGGTGAATTATCTAGAAAATTACGGTAATTTTCAAGGGACACGGTAATTTACGAAAAATACCACGGTAATTTACTAAAATTACCGAGGAAATTTTCAGAGTGGCCCATCTCTAGACAGTATTGGCTGCCAATGAATTGTGTCGAATGTTATTACATGGGCACTTGAAATGGTCATTTAGAAAGAGGAACTGCTCATTGTGGCAGTTTGAATGGTGATGTAAAAGGGATCATACACTCAGTAAAATCTATTGAAGTTGTCACCTTTTTTGAAATGTTATTGATGAAATGTGTAGGTAATTGCCATGAGAATAAATCCACCTAAACTGGGAATTGAACCGTGAAACTTTGGCTTTCTGGGCTATTGCACAGGCCACTACACTTCCCAGGCTTCCTGATTCTCAAGGCAAATTTAACAGGTATTAAGGGGGCTTACTCAGGAGATTCAAGAAACCTAAAGTGGGAATTTTTTTAACAATAGAGTAACCAAACAAATTCAAAAGATTCTGACTATAATGTATGGAATTTCGACTTGATGATTGAATGAAGATTTGTAATTCACTACGAATATATAATAATACATAGCTTTATTATTCTTTTGGTCAGTTGACATAGAACATATTCAGAAACATTTATAAATAAATAACCTTTCACAATAGCTTTACAATATTGTCCGAAAAAAACTCATCAGCACTATAATAACATTTATTAAGAAGTAATTCTTTGAGTTTTAACCCTTAACCAGTGACGTGTAGTTTTTGTTACACAACCAGTGACCGCAATAAATCAAATATTCATAAAATGTTGCAATGCCATTTTTATTGCTTAGTTTAGTGTTTCTTTGTCTGCTTAACTATTCTAAAACTTATATTTAATTTTATGCATTACCAATACGAACCAATTTTTCGGTAAAAATAGTTATTTGAAACAGGATCAAAAAACTGATGTCAAAAACACTTGAGTTATTATTATCGTTTTTAAGTATCAATATTTTGCCAGATTTAAAAATAAGGCCTAAAATGTTCATCTACATCTACATACTACCCCGCAAGCCGCCTCAATAGGCGTGTGGCGGGGGGTGTTAGGACACCAGCCGTTTGTATATAAAAAGGAAACGCTCTAATGAAATTACGCCTAGCATTTATTATAGTCCCTTATTGTTCGGGGGAAAAACTAATTTCCATACCTATCCGTTCGGCAAAATATCTCTCTTAATTTATCGTTTCTGTTGTTTAATGTTGTTTAATGTTGAAGTAGGAAGACTAAGTAATAAGAAACAATTGAATTTATCTCATTTATTCCTTTTCTTGATGCAGTCTGCAGGCGATTAAAATAACATTTTTTCACAATAACTCTCATATCTCAGTTTCCACAGCCTTTACAAATTTTCTTCGTGCATTCCAAGTACCTAGGCTTTTTGCATCGGAAACATAAGAAAGAGGTTTTCCGTTTTTTGTATGGCGGGCACAGTCTACATGTTGTCTGCTTCTCGAGCCTTTCAGCTTCTTCAGCCTCTTCCAACGGTAGATGAAGAATTGCGCAATACTTAATTGTACCTGTCTCGGGAATCTAAGATTTGAAATTCTCCTTCTCATATGGGGTCCAACAAGATCTGCAGCTATCGATTAATTGAAATTAAATCGTGTCATATCTTTCTTATCTTTCGCAGACTGCTGAAGCAAAAAGGAGTTGACAAAGAAAATATCTAATATTATGAAAAATACTGCCATTGGCCACCTCCTTGTCCTTCGGCCAGATGTGTAGCTACAACACATTTTGTCTAAAGTATCTACGCCATCCTTAATCGTGTTGTAAAATGCAATAACCTCTGGTTTCCCTGACTCTATATCGTCTCACCTTGTAGTGTATTGATGAAACTAAGAACTTGAAACAGCCTTATTTCTTTTGGGAACATGGGAATCTAGAATCATGTTGACCAAGAATCTGTAAAGTGAAGAGCCCACTATGCGCCTTTTGGATGGTGCAAAATCATTACGTATTTCCCTTTTATTTTTTCTGATTGTACCAACGTACGTCAGCCCTTTTTCTTATAATTTTTCTACCAGTTCAATAGATGTGAACCAATTATCTGCTGTGATATTCCTGTGGGACCCCATGATTGGCTCAGAGAGACGAAGAACTGACTGGGTTGGTTTTGATAGCTTTTTGTCTTTCTCTGTCAAACCTATCCCAACTGTGTCTTTTCCTGCGTACAAATATGCGTTAAACAGATAATAACAAAATACATTGTATGCGTACTGCCTGCAAGGGGTACGATAAATTAACCACTGTTTTATTGTAATTATTAAAAAATCTATAAGAAGCTTAACATTTAAAGAACAAAATGCGAGATATTGACAATAAAAACAGGATTTCATTTGTTTTGCGTTCGCCTTCAGCAACGACTTGAATTGTCATTTATTCTCTTACTTAATGTATTTTAGAAAAATTAACCCTTTTACTGCCAGTAGGCCGATACATCGGCCCACGTTGGATGTGCGAAAACTGCCACGGGCCGATTTATCGGCCAAACTTTAAATACCTGAATTCAATGGCCCAACTTTAAAAACCTGAAAAAAGCCTTGGCAGTCTTCGCACATCCCTCCCGAAATGGGCTGGCAGTAAAAGGGTTAAGTACTTTATTATCCACGTTGTGTAACTAAAAGTGCTTCCTAACAAATTATTTATCATTCTTATACTTGAAACATCACTACGAATTATTTTTAACAACTTTTTGAATCATGTCCACCAGCATTACGTTTATTGATTTTTCCAATTTAGTGACGTGAGGTCTTTCAGACCGCTAATCGAATTCAGTTGCAAATTTACAGAAATAAATGATAAAAACGTTAAATTTTAAGAGTGTTATATCCTTATTATACAAAAATATGAAGCTAACGAGAATTGTAGACATTTTAAAATAGTAATTTTGAAAATATTCGTAATTTTAAAAACGCAGCGGTCTCTCAGACCGCACGTCACCGGTTAAAGGTTAATTTAAAAGAAGACACAGAGGACATACATTTCAAGTTTGTAGGTAACCTATTGTACAAAAGTGATACCGAGTGAATCGGGCCATTCTTACATACAGCATGTGATTGTACTTGCAGGTGAACATTCTCCCTTCCACGAGTCATGTGACTATGAACCATCGAGTTAGGAATGAACATAGATGGATTCTTTTTTACAAATAAACATGAGTGAAAAATATATATGCAGGGAAAAGTCAAGATATTCAATTGCCTAAACAAAGGCCTTCCAGGGGTCCTGATGGGTACACTCATCATGGCCTTTATAGACCTCTTTTGCATAGAAAATGCCTTCCTTGCTGTGCTCGAGTTATCCCATAAGACAACTCCATAGGTCAAGTAAGCGTGAACTTTCGCATAGTATACTAGTTTCAAAATTTCCACGGAAGTAGTAGTGACAAGTTTCCTGATCATAAATGTCCCAGTGGCCATTTTCTTAATTATAACTTTAAATATAACCTAGGTTTCTATGTTACTACATTGTCATCAGATGCTAATGTCCTGAAGATGATGTAGGAACATGAAAAACTTGGCTGTTATTAGTTTTATTTGTGAAAAATTGAAAATCTTAATTTAACAAAATTTACAGAGACGTGCATATGCTACCCACATAACTGAGATTCGCATATTTTTGGAAGGATTTAATTGAATATCGAATCCATAGATTCCATGAGATTCAATTCAATCCTGGCATGGTCACTATTATTTACTTAACAAATTTGGTTTCCTAACCAGGTAAATTTCTCAGAACCTCTCTCAATGCTCCAGAGGTTAACTGAGGATTATGAATATGCTGACATTTTGGATAAAGCAGCTGCTTGTTGTCCGGATGCTACTGGTGGTGATTCATGTGAGCAGCTGGCATATGTTGCAGCGTTTACAGTTTCTTCATATTCCACAACTTCCAATCGTACTGGAAAGCCATTTAATCCCCTGTTGGGAGAAACTTACGAATGTGACCGTACTGATGATTTCGGCTGGAGAGTGATTTCAGAGCAGGTAGGTCTGATATTTTTATCTATGATTTCAACTGATTCCATGCATGCGTTTTCATAGAGTAACTTTTAATAATACAGTAAAACTTTGATTTTACGCAGTTGGAGGGACCAAAATATGGGCTCTGTGTAAAATCAAGAGTTGGTGTTGAGGAAGAGTATAACTTTTAGGATAAAACTTTCACTTCATTTTTAGCAAACTTAGTCATACACTTTATTTAAGCTCTGATTTACGGGGATTTATAAAAAAACAATTTCTTTTTTTATGAAATCACTCATTTTGGGTGAAAAAAATCTTTGATTTTACTTTGTTGCAAACCCTTCTCAAATATTTTATTCACAACTGCTTCTAACGCATTAATGTTTTCAATATGGCCTTCATTTTTCTCTGAATGTGCATAACAAAAATTGTGCAAATGCCTAAAGGCTTCTTTAATATCACTACGGGAAGGATGAACAGGCACTGCAATACTGTCATCCATTACATCACTCTCTTCCTTGAGCTCCAAAGCTGGTGTGTTGTTCAACTTCGAGTTCGACAAGTTCGGATACTTTTTTTTCATGGTTTTTATTGTTATTTTATTTTTATCAAAGTAACTTTGTGTGGATTCCAAATCACACTGCTGTGTTCTAAAACAGGTCGGACAATTGTACAATAAGTTCGTATTTCAGTGTGAATGGAAAACTTGGGAAAGCAGTTTTGTTTTAAAAATCCCAAGAGGCGGTAGGCTTACGAGCATATGGATTGATCTTGCGGTTTAAAAAACAGTTTGTTGTCAATACAGTAGAAACTCAAAAATACGAAACTTGAAATTACGAAATTTTGATTTTACGAAGCAAAATCTTCGGTCCCGACCAAAGGGGTATCTAAGTGTATGTAACAGTACGCAGTGTATTTAACAGTGTAGAGAAAATACGAGTTCGCTTGGTTCGTATGACCAATTACTTTTACGTACATTAATTCTAAAGTATGATTAGCGCTGGGCGCATGCATAATCAAAGGGGAAAAAACGCTCAAGCACCCATACATATTTGTATCGGAAAATGGTGTAGGTACCTTTCTCCTCTTTCGCTTCAACCCAGTGATTGAAAAAATATCTTAAACGAGAGCTCAGCTGCGTTCCTGCAGATTGATTGAGAATTAAATTAGGGTTTTGTAGCTTAATCCTTATTAGAGATATAAACAAGAAGAGGATAAGTGGAACCATCATATGAGATGCCGAAAGTCACGCTGTCGGAGAGGGAGCATAAAACCTCATCAGCATTGTAGCCCAATTGGAAGCACTTGCATCTACAGCCCTGCAGCCCTCGGGAGGACATCGGGGATGGGAGTTACCTACCAGTGCGGAAGCAGGATACTGAATTTATTTTGAACATTTGCTTATGCGTATCGTGTGCCGTGTGCCAGTAGCTGTTTGCCCCAATCAAATATCCCTCAAGTACATACGCATCTCGGCTGCTCCATCCCAAACTTTTGTTCGGGGCTTTCGTGCCATGACTACTGCCTTCCCCTCTCTTCCTTCCGAGCCTCCCCTCGTCGAGTGATGACTGTAGGATCGCCAGGCATGGTGGAGTAGTATTTTCCAGATGGTGTGATATCCTTTACCCATTTTCCTTGCGTGAGCACTTTCATCGTTTAGTAGCTGCTCCTCCCATCTCGCTCCACGTGCTTTCCCAGATTCTTTTGTTTGCCCCGAATTGCTGACGAGTCATGGCTCTTAACTTTGTTTACGCTTTTCCCTTCTACTCTTGTCCCATCTCCCCAAACTCGAATGTGAATCACAGGGTAAGGAAGGCAGAAGATATAGGGACTATCCATTTCGAATAAAAAAATTTTTATTCAAAATGGATATCTATCACTTACACGAAGTCAAGCCTGAAACAATCAAATTTATATAGGGACTACTTTTGGGTGGTGTCTGTCCAACACTGCGTCAGCGATTTTTTTCTTGGGTTCCCTCGAGCTTCTTTCGGAG